>JAJJWW010011536.1:0-362405 GCA_023531295.1 Papaver armeniacum | reverse complement strand
CCAAGATAGGTCGTCTTGGGGGCGCGCGCCCAAACTTGGGATGACACGCGGTTATCAATTCCTTTGCGGTAAGAGATTTACTGCCATGAACCGATCTCAACCACTCCTCTTTGACGGTCAAATTGAGTGGCCTAGATTGCATCTCCATGAGACGGTGAGACATGGACGTATACACCGTCATGCCGTCAACACGCATGTATGGTCGGTCCTCCACAAAATCCTTCCCATGCTTGGTTTCGACCAAGCTGAAGAGTGATGCTTGCGCACCTCTTTTAAAAACCTATTTCATCAACGGTCGCAGATGAGTGTCTCAAACATCATCTCATCCGTCCGACTTCACCAGCTTGGTTATACAACCCTGGTCAGGAGTTATTCGGTTAGTGAGGAGTCATTACCCATCACTTTACCACACCGCACCGTAATGCGATACTGCATAAAATACACACGATACTCCACAAGTATCGACTTTACGAATAACGCAGTTATTCAATTCAAAGATTACATGCTATCTTCCGTGGACCCACGATCCACATTCAGACATCAATCATGTCACAAACTGGGGATACTTATCGGGGTATTGGTCTGGCGGTTTACAGCGTGCAGCGTGCAACGCGCCATTACAAGAACGTGTTAGGAAGTCATGGACGGTTAGAGATGAACTGGAGAAGTGGGCAAGACCGGTCGTATGCTACCGACACACAACTCCACCACTCCATCATTCCATTACCTCCACTTCCCACGAGAAACGTGAATAAGGCTCAATGACTTGTATAAATAGGTTCTCCGCCCTATTTCAAACAACAAGACAAGAAACGACAGAACAACACAAGTTCAGTCGACAGAAAACAAAGTGTTGATACAAATCGTATTCAAACACCAGAGCCTGCTTGCATCAACCGCAAGTCCGCTCATCTTTCTGTTACAAGTCATAAGCAAGCCAACATCTTCACAATCTCAACACCTTCTTCGCTTCCCTCCCTAAGATCAACCCCATCTCCTTCACTTTGTGACCGAAACAAGTCTGGAACGGCCATTTCTTGGTTTAGGCCGGACTTGCCTGATTGATCTCTCGAATCTACAAGCACTCACCGCGCAATGCATTTGTTGTAGGTTTAAATTCATTCCTCATCCACACCCCAAATTACCAAATTCAGCAGGAGTAGTTTTCACCCATCAACAATTGGTGACCACAGTGGGAGATTGATCTCTCGGTTACAAAAAAAAATCGAACTCTCAATTCTTCAGTTCTCGTGTCACGATGTATCTTCGCCCGGAGTTTGCAGGTGGCTCAGATATCATGGGAAGCATAACTGGAATGTTGGAGGATGTCTTGGCGAATCAAGCCGGTATCACTAGAAGGCAGAGCGAGACATTTCGCCTTTTGAATGACATAGCGGCACAATTACAAGAAGGGCCGATAGGCATCAACTCGACAAAGTGCAAGAAACGTTGAATCCTCGGTCGAGTCACACCTTTACAAGTGGAGAAGCAAGAAGAGCACGTAATCGCAAGCAAATCGGGGAAGGATGGACAACATGATCCGGACAGGAGGAAAAGACTTTCCGGAGTACTACAATGTCTGTGGATAAAGAAAGGGAGCTGCTGCGACTATGGAGCCCCGCTAGAAGATTTGTATTTCAAAACTCTTATTAAAGCACGGAAGACCTGTCCAATCCGCATCGGCCTTCCAACCAATCGAAGAAACGCTTGAGGAAGGAGAAATCAATCGAAATGCACGAATACGAGAGGATGGGAGCGTTCAATCCGGTCACTCGGCGGTGACATTACGACACCTTCCACATCCCTTTACCTAGGCAAGCGATCCGCAGATATGATGACACTCACAAGTCTTCCAACTTCATCTCCTGTTCCACATCAAAGCCACGCAGAGACATTGCAACGCCCGCTAACGCAGGAAAGCTAGACTCAAGGTACTTACATTTCCCTTCCCAATGAAGAAGATTAAGGAGCTGCTGGAGACGTGGGTGCGAAATGGAGAGGTGGAGCTACCCCGGTATGGCGTCCGCCTCTCTTGATCAAGAAGTAATGGACCCGAGGTCTTGTCATTACCACCGGTTCCTTCATCACCCCACCCAGTGAATGCAACGCTTTGAAGCGCATTGTTCGGGAGAAGCTTGGTTCGGAGAGATAGCTTGCGAGAGGATTTTCTTAGAGACTACTCCGGTTTGATATAAGTAAGGCTTCAAAAGGCAAGTAAGTTTTACTCAACAACTTTACAAGAAAGATAGTTTAGAATTCACTTTGGGGACTTAGCATCCCCGCACGTGGAGAAAGAGGCTCGGTGATCAAACGCCATGTTTGTTTCCATTCGTACCTCCCTTTTACATAACATTTGCAATTTCATGTAATATGTGCAATCATTCATGACCAAGATGCAAATCTCATTTAACATAATCTCTTTCAAAAGGGTTGTTCACAAAACTATCTCAAAATAAGCCAATTCAATTACCTATTAATCCAAAACCGAAGTCAAAGAAAATCCTCACTATCACTCAAAAAAGAAAAGCATATAAGAGAAAACGCGTATATGGCACGAATACTTCAAGGAAAGTCTTTAAGCAACAACTCATCCTTACGGGCAAGAGAGACTTTCATCCTTTGAAGCACGGCACCGCTTGACTCAGTTCTTTAGACAACCTCTCAACCTCTTCTTCCCCGCGAGCAACACAAATCCGCGGAAGGGACTTCATCATGTAGTTTCTGGAGCTCCTGAATCTCGGAGAACCCTTTGAAGAACCAAGGAGCATTGAAGCTGTACTGCGCAAACACGTCCCGATGGAACCTCCAGTCTTCAATCATCTCCTCAGAAACTGTTCGACCAGTCGTGATGCTCATCCCTTGGATAGTAGATAAAGCTTCTTGGACGCGATTGACCAATGCAAGACGACTTTTGAGTTTCGTGGTGGTAGCAATGTGACCGTGCTTCTCCCATATCGCTGTGTACAATTCTTTGAACTGAACCGGCACGCTGAATCCACCAACCAACACATGGCCTGGATAAGGAATAATAAAAGGAGGATCGAACAAAGCCCCAGGCTGCATCACTAGAAATTCACCAACCGCGGGAGCCTTGTCAGTTGCAAGAGGCCTTTCGGAAGGAGTCACCACAATGGCCATATTGACCGGAGCCTGTTCAGGACGAATTTCAAGGGGAGCCGCCCCAACTACAGCAGGTGCTGCCTCTCTTTCACTCTGGGTGCTAGTTTCCATCACAGCCCCGTCAACAAGATCACTAAGGGAAGCGCCATGTTCCACCGAGCTTTCATCATCTCTGTCGTGGTCGGAAAAAGGAGCGGTTTCTCCAGACTTCTCAGCATGAAGGTCAGTACCGCCAGACTTCTCAGCATGAAGGTCAGTACCGCCAGACTTCTCAGCATGAAGGCCAACATTGCCAGCCTTCTCATTTTGAATGCGCGCCAACCTTGTGAAGACATTCTCTTTCGAAATTCCCTAATTTCAAACAAGAATCATTTTTAGAAGAATTTACACTAGAGAAATAAAAGAGCGGAAGAGATTTAAATACATATTGGAGGAATTGAGAATTACCGGGACCGCATGCTTGCCTCTTGAGTCTCTCTCCTACTTGGGGACTGCAACTCTCAGCTACGGTCCGTTTGGTGGAAGTAGCTTCAACCTAAATGCTTCGTCAAGGCGTCGAGAAGATGGTTCGCTACGGGAATCATCACGACGCTTTCCGAAAATTTCTCGGAAAACCGACGTTGTCTACTCCAAAATTCCTTATACTTATCGGTTACCACCGGGTTTCTCCCAATAGTCCAAGGGAAGGCTCACCCGGTCTAAGAACACATTAGCATTAAGAATTTGTGGAAGGAATTCTTTGGAGCCCCAGTGGACGGATAAATGGGACACCCCGATCGAATCCCATTTGGCGAGCAGCCACACATCAATGTTGTACGGATTCACGAGAAAATTCTCCGTCGAATAGAGACGGGACATATCCTGGAATGCGGCTGCGCGGTAAATAATTTCCCCGAGATCTCATGGTCTTGACATCGAGTCGCAACACAACGCCGGATCGTCGGCAAGGTCTTTGGTGAACGATGGAAGAGTGAATCGGCCCCCATGGACGAAAATCTACGGAAGAAATGTTGTCAAATACCTCCACAAGTTTAGCACCGGATTTAGGACGCTTCTTATTCCATCGGAGTATTCTCGAGCCGCCGCCGTACAAGTTAACGAGTGAAGGTGCGGGAGTAGGAGCATAACTTCGAAGTGTTCCCATAAGAGCGCTTGAAGAAAAGCGAAGTGAACGTGCGACTCCACCTTCTTGTGCCGTTAGAAACATGCATATCCATTGCTAAAGCGTCCGATGAGAATACATCGATCCAAGGAACAATGCACCTAGAGGAAGAACTTCACCCTGCGCCAGCCTTATAGCAATTTTGACAAGGTCACTTCTAATTGTCTTCTTTCCGAACCGTCATCAAATATATCTCTGGATAGCCATAGAGACGAACGCGATCGGTGAGCTCGTTTTCCAACTCTTGATTCAACTCGGGTCTGCAGGAAGACCACTCCGAAACCCACCAAGTATAAAAGCATCTCGCATCCTTTCTCTCCTCCTTGTCCGGACTCTCGAACCCCTCGCCTTTTGAAGTATAGCATCATAATTACTTTGTTCCGCATCGTAGAGCTCGTAAAAAGACTTAAGCAACGAGCGGGTTCATTAATGCGGCTACACTCTCCAAAGTAATAGTCATCTCTCCCCATCTAGATATGGTCATGTGAGTAGAAATACGCCACCGAGAAATGAAGGTGATCAAGCCCGCGTGTCTTTCCTAATTTCGAGGGTAGCGGATGCCATGACCGCATCGAGAATTTGTGCTTTGGTCAAATTGTCCTTAATGCCCTTATTACTCAACATGCGTCTCATCCATCCTTCATAAGAACCCAGTGGAGCATGGCAAATCTTGAAGTCAATAGGAGAAGGCGGATATTCGTTTCTCTGGAGACAAAATCTCATCACAAGTGCGGAAGAAGAAAATGGATCATCATCCATATTTTCTGAATCGGAAAGCAAGACTATCTTATGAGAAGGATGCTTCCTAATATTTGGAAAAGGTGAGGTGAACAACTCATCATTGATGTTCGGCACATCTTTGAAGCTATCAACACTTCCTGACTTGGCACCAGCATTATCTTCAGAAGACATATCGACAGAAGTTCTTTTCTACCGCAATGAAATAAAAGACGGGAGTTAGAACTTGTATGAAAGCATATGAGAAGTGTAGTCACACACGGCAAGACACAAATCACACAATGGCCGGTCCAAACATCATACAAGATTCGATGCTGTATTAATTTCAAGTTCTCCGGTATAACTTTCAAGTCAGTCTGGTATTGGTTTCAAGTCCGGTACAAGTTTCAAGTTCGGTGTAAATTTCAGCCAAGCATATGTAAATAAGACCCACGTTCCGGCATACACGGCGGGCCGCATTCATTCATCCGCATGCATCATACGATTTTCTTTATTCATGGGAATCGTGTCTACGGGATTCAAGCCAAATGGTGGAGAAAGCTAAGCATGCACATGTCTTACAAAAGGTGTTTACCTAAACAAACTAGGGTTTCACCGTAAAAAAAAAAAAAAAAAAAAAAAAAAAAAAAAAAAAAAGTGCGAAACTTACCTTGGACGGACGGCAGCTCCGGCAATGGACGACAGTTTCGAACGCGGCCAAACGAACGATTGGTGGCGGCTCCAGTAACAACGTTTGGCGGCAGCAACGGGGATCACACGGGAACTTGCTGAATAATAAAAAAAAAAAATTTCGTGAGAAAGGAAAAAGGGTTTTGTCTCTTTTATAGACAAAAATTAGAAGAATCCCAATAGAAGAAGGATTCCTCCCTTATTTGGTTTCCTCTTTTGATTCAAATACCCGAAGAAAGAAACCCCTCCCCACCAAGGGATTCCATACAAAGCGTGACGGCGTGGGAAAATAGCGGTCGACCAACACTCTTCCGGTAAACTCCTTTTATCCTGTCTTTCTCACATATGTATGTCACCATCTCATGCCTACCACACAATAGTGTAACCATTATGTGCTAGGCGGGGGACTTAATGTTGATGGTGGATTTTCGTTTAAGGTTAAATTTGTAAGTAACCGGAAAATCATGCGCGACATCTTGCAAAAGATAAAGCCGTTTATAAGTGAATGGATACTCCTCACTTAATTCACCAAGAATGGAGCATGTAGCAACAATCCCATTACGTGAATACATGAAATTCCTCCGAGGTTGGAGCATGTAGCAACAATCCCTTCTTGTGAATTTCATATCGGCCTTGTATTTCTGTACTCATTATCGGTGTGGCATGACGGCGGTGTTACTCTTCGAGTAACACGAACCTCAAGCACTATAATGAATCATTATCGGTGTGGCATGACGGCGAGTGTTACTCTTACGAGTAACACGAACCTCCAAACACTATAATGAAACCATGTACGAAATACCCGTACAAAGTGATTCTCGTTGTGTTATACTAGCCCTAGCCCTCTCGGTGTGTTATACTAGCCCGATTGAGCCCCTCTCGGTGTGTTATACTAGCCCGATTGAGCATCCGGCACTGACCATATCGATCGGATATGATCTCGATCGCATCATCCAACTCCACAAGCATGATTGGATTTACCCCGAGATCAATTACATCACCCTAAGCATGGTATGGAATACACACGGTCGACCCCGCATGGTCGACTATTGGCCTTTGCTTGCCAAGAAACCGTCCATACCAAGCATTATGGACGGAAAACCCTAAATTAGGGTTTGCGGCATATTACATGTGCCGCAAAACGGTCTCAACCATCCATCTTCGCAGGTATAGATGGAGGGTGTAGATGTAGACTCAAAGGGCCCGAGCATGTCGACACAATCACCATGTGACCGCCTACATACATGACCAATCGGTCAAAACCAACCATGATTGGTTACAACAAATTCGTCCGCTTTGAAAGAGCATGGTCGCACGGCTTTGCAAGCAAAAATTAGGGTTCAAGCCATCACGCGCGTCCATCTTCTCGGCACGAATGGAGGGTCACGCATTAGATTGAGCAAGGGTCGGTCACACCGGCATGACCACCGTGAGCCCATCTACCTCCTCATGCGGTCGGCCAAGGCATATCATGCCCAGCCAACCCAAAACGCACGCCAAACTCGTGCGGTTACACTCCCAAATCTAAACCGATCTCGACCACTCAACTTCACCGGATGATTTGAATGGCTTAGATCACGTTTTCATGGGATAATCGGGTATAGGTGTGAACACCAACCTACCACCTACACGGTGGTATGATCGACCAAGACCGACCAAGATAGGTCGTCTTGGGGCGCGCGCCCAAACTTGGGATGACACGCGGTTATCAATTCCTTTGCGGTAAGAGATTTCGCGCAAACCGATCTCAACCACTCCTCTTTGACGGTCAAATTGAGTGGCCTAGATTGCATCTCCATGAGACGGTGAGACATGGACGTATACACCATCATCTTTGTCAACACGCATGTATGGTCGGTCCTCCACAAAATCCTTCCCATGCTTGGTTTCGACCAAGTCAAGAGTGATGCTTGCGCACTCTTTAAAAAACCTATTTCATCAACGGTCGCAGATGAGTGTCTCAAACATCATCTCATCAAATCCGACTTCACCAACTTGGTTATACAACCCTCAGTCGGGAGTTATTCGGTTAGTGAGGAGTCATTACCCATCACTTTACCACACCGTAATGCGCACTGCATAAAATACACACGATACTCCACAAGTATCGACTTTACGAATAACGCAGTTATTCAATTCAACATTACATGCTATCTTCCGTGGACCCACGATCCACATTCCGGACATCAATCATGTCACAAATCGGGGATACTTTTAATGGGGTATTGGTCTGGCGGTTTACGGCGTGCGGCGTGCAACGCGCCATTACAAGAACGTGTTAGGAAGTCATGGACGGTTAGAGATGAACTGAGAAGTGGGCAAGACCGGTCGTATGCTACCGACACACAACTCCACCACTCCATCATTCCATTACCTCCACTTCCCACGAGAAACGTGAATAAGGCTCAATGACTTGTATAAATAGGTTCTCCGCCCTATTTCAAACAACAAGACAAGAAACGACAGAACAACACAAGTTCAGTCGACAGAAAACAAAGTGTTGATACAAATCGTATTCAAACACCAGAGCCTGCTTGCATCAACCGCAAGTCCGCTCATCTTTCTGTTACAAGTCATAAGCAAGCCAACATCTTCGCAATCTCAACACCTTCTTCGCTTCCCTCCCTAAGATCAACCCCATCTCCTTCACTTTGTGACCGAAACAAGTCCTGAACGGCCATTTCTTGGTTTAGGCCGGACTTGCACGATTGATCTCTCGAATCTACAAGCACTCACCGCGCAGTGCATTTGTTGTAGGTTTAAATTCATTCCTCATCCACACCCCAAATTACCAAATTCAGCAGGAGTAGTTTTCACCCATCAACAACAGAACTATAAAGATTAGTCTAACAAGCTACAACAGCTATGATAGCATGAAACAAGAGAAACTAACACATATGCACAGGGCTACAATTGAAAAACAGGGATGATTCAAAACACAGAAGATAGCACAAAGAACTTCAGAGCATATATATACAAATATGGTTGGAAAACAAGGAGAAATGCACTAAAGACAAACAAAGACACTACCGGTTCCCGGCGGCGGCGCAAAAACTTGATAGGGGCTGGAAAGAAGCTTTCCTATGTTCTAATTCTGCAAGTGCACGAGCCGGTGAAGGCGTGGCAAGCACAGAGTCTTTCCACGAGGGGAACTTGTGTGTGCTAGGTCGTTCTAAGGCTATCTCAACTGTTTTTCGGGTGATGTGACAGAGATACAAAGCTTTAGTTTAAAGTCTTACGACTGAGATGAAGGTGTGATAGTGAACTAAGTGTTGAAAAGCAAGGTAAAGTGTAAAATGATGGTTTAGTGGTACTAGGATTATCAAATCCACCTAATTCATGTTATGAACTTCAACTAACTTGATTGCTATTGTTCTGTGTGCAATTAAGGATAGTGTGTCAACTCTATCTCTTACCTAGGAGGTTTCACCAGGAGATAACTTAATTCACAAACTAATGTGCTAACCTAGAGCACTAGTTGTCTATTCAAGAACAACTAGTCAAGAGAGTTAACCAAATACATGAAAATTGGGCTGCAACACACTCAATGCAATGTGAGCCTAACTACAATGAGTACAAGGCACTCATTGTGAGAGCAGAGCAATGATATGTTAAGAATTAAGCTTATCTTATAAATTAAAACATACAAAAGCAAATCAATTCAAGTTGAAACTCGAACATTCAATTAGGGTTTCATATCAATCCTAGCTAAGTAAATTTAGCTCATGATGAACATTAAAAACAGAGTTAATTCAAATTGCAAACTAACATGAACCCTAAAATTGAAACTAAAACTGACTAGGTTTCTCTTACATCAAAAGCAATATATATCACTCCCAAAAATGATTCTCACTAACCACTCACCGACCCAAACCTGTAGTCGACCTTGCCTTGCCTCTGAATCGAACATGCATGGGGGTTTGGTGGTGAGACCCTAATTCCAACTGCCTTAACCCTAGCTTCTAGGGTTGGAGAAGCTAAAGGCCGAGACAGCGCGAACTAGGGCAAGTAGATGTCTGTAAGGCTATTGGTGGAGTTTTTGGTGATGGTGATGATGGAGATGGCTCAGTGAAGGGTATGGGTGAAGGTGGAGGAAAGGCATGGGCGATGGGGTTTTCTCTGATGGAAGTATGGGGGAGGAAGAAAGAGAAGATGGAGGAAAGAATGAGGCTAGCTCGAGTGGGGGTATAGGGTTAGGCGGTTTTGATGTGAGGCAGGTGCATCGATGTTTGATGGAGAATCCGTAGCGAGCATTGGATCTCGGTGAGGAAGATCCGAACGGGCGAGGAAGAATGAGACGATTTGGTCTTTGAGCGGAGACATCAAGGGTCGATGCGTAGGAGGCGACGAGCGTAGGATGTAGCCGTTGAGATTTCAACGGCTTGGAGTGTATGGGCTCGGATCCGGGTCGCGGGTCGGGTCTAGCTCAAGCCCATGTCTTGTAGATGAGTTGCTACTTGTTGGGTTGCAACCGTTGTCTTGTGGCTTTGGCTTTCTGCTCCATAGATGCTCGACTCCAATTCTTCGCTCTTTTGGCTCTCGGTTCTCCGAGCTTTATTTACTACCTAAAAACACAAAGTTAATTAGTACAAATATTTATTCTTGAAAAACAAAGAAAATACAGAATCTGGGATAATATCTGATTTATGAGCACAAAAGATGAGTAAAATGCCAATAAAAAGGTGTATAAATATGCAATATTTGGCACTCATCACTAATACACTTGGCTTAAGTCTGTGTGCGGTGTACCAAGCTGACTGGACCTTCACAAGTATCAACAATTTGCCTCTGATTTAGAAGACTAGTAGTCAGACTGCAATCATCTCAAGAGATGACTGGAATGCTGACTCGCCTGTGGGTCTCACTTTGGAGCATAATGCCAACAAACCGCAACAACCATACGGGCTCAATGGGGAGTGGAGACTGGCAAAGACATCATTGGACCCAACTGATTCCTCTTTGGTCATTCTCAAGCTAGTTATCAAGGCCAACTCGCAATGTCATCGTCTTTGGTTCAGTATCTTCCTCTCCTTTCTCAATTATTATTTTTTGCATTCCATGACAGCGTCTATGCTCATCTTTTTCAAGAAGATTTCAGGACACCTAGACAGAGCCATCTGGAATCCCTATTTAATATTAGTATGCAAATTATAAAAATTAGGCCTCCCTACCTCTGGTGGAAACTATACTTCGAATCCTTTACGATACATATAACTCACGGATACAAAAACTATTTTTATACGCATATTTGTTCTTTGTATGGATATTGGCTCATTGACAGGTCGCCCTCACAAGGTTCGCTAGTAGTCAACAACACCAACTTGGTCAGCACTGCTAAGCATCACAGATTCTGGAACCACTTAGATAGCACATGGAATATGTACTTCTCCACTGTTAGCATTTGAACTATTAAGTAATTTCCATGTCAACTGCAGAATAACAACAAACAATACCTTCAGCATACCAATTGTCTACACTTCAAATTTCAAATTAAAGTTCATTTTCCCAGCACTACCTAAAACACTTTCCTCTCGTTCACCCTCATTAGCATTACCATCACCAAAAACCTTTCCCATTTCAAAATTTTCATGGCTTCAACCTCAGGAACTAAACCTACAGATCAAGTTGAAAAACCTGGTTGAAAAAATGAACTTCTCTCTAAATATTCCTGAAGACCTGTTTCCCAAAGTTTTCATCAACCCTGAAAATACCTTACCTAAAAAACAATAAAATTGGAAAGGGGTGTTTATTGGTAAATTTTGTAGCAAAATCTCTCATGAAACAAGAACTATCTCAAGATTCATAAACTCTAACTGAGAGCTTAGAAGAAATGCTGAGGTTGCTCTTTGGAAAAATAGGAGAAATTACTATTCAATCAGACTTGGCAGCATAGAAGATTATAAGGTTTTCAGAAGAGGAGTCACCAGATGTATTTTTGACAAACTCATAGTCTTAACTGAAGTCCCCCAGCTGGTCCTGACTTCATTGATGAAGCAAACTTTTATAATGTAAGGATTTGGGTCCTGGTGAAAAAAGTTCCCAAACATATCATCCCTGATATGAGAAATATACTTAAACCAACTGGAATCTTTCAAGAAGCTAAAAGAGCTTATGGAATGGATGAAGATGAAAAGAATTCGGAGGTTCTTATGACCATTGATGTTACTAGAGCTCTAAAATTTGGTATTGGTGCCTATGAAACACCAACAACCTCTCACTGGCTTGAATTTTCATATGCTTTGAATGGTATTGCCTTCTGCAAAGTGTGCAGAATTCTTGATCATCCTGGACTTCTTTGTGAGGAAAAAGAAGAAGTCCCACATAATATCATCCACAATACACACCCCTCTAATCTCAACAACTCTTACCCCTCCAACTCTACAACTCATAACCATTCTGCTACCAGTAGTCCTCAACCCATTATCAAGAAAAGGTCTTACTCATACAAAGATGCTGCAGAGGAATTTGCTATCAAAATGAGATTAGCACAAAGACAAATTGTTATCAAGAATAGTTCTGAAGATCTGGATGGTCTTGAGGATTATGTTATCTTTAAAGTTGGCTTGCAACAACCCATCAGTGAGGATATCCCAACTACTAATCCTGAAGCCATTGCTTTTCAAAAGAAGCATAGGAAAATTCTTGAAAACAACTGAGTTAAGGATAAAATGTTGAAGAAAAAAGGCATCAACATCAAAGCTGCTGCTAGGAAACATCATTCCTCTCCAGAGAATAGACTGGAGAACATTATCAATCCTGATAACTTATTTCCAAAAATTAAACCTTTCAACCCCAGTCCCTTTGAACCTTTACCTTCTTTATCTTACATTCAAAATCAAATCAATGAAGAGTTCAACAACCAGAAAAAACTCCTTTGGGAAAGAAAAAAGAAGGAGTCCAAACTTAAGGTTCTGGCTACAGCTAGTCATCCCCAACTGATAGATCCAAAAAGAAAACTCCATACTACTTCTCCTACTACTGAGAATCCTCTCCTCCACTGGGACCAGATACACCCCTACAAAAAGAATAACACTCAAGTCATGCCAATGGAGGAAAATCATATGACAAATTTGACTACTAGCAACCTTGAGGGAGCAAACCCATTCCAAATTCCCAAGGTACAATTCTCTACTCATATTAGAATTCTATTTAACCTGCATAATATATTCAACATGCATGCTTTAGTTTTAATAACCTTAAATATTCTTAGCTCCTGTGCCTATAGAATTACCAAGCTTTATAGACATCAGTGCATAGGCTACACCATCCTTATTTTTTTCCATCCTAGTGTCTCTTATTTCTGGCAATTTTTCTCTATCATGACTTGGAATTATCAAGGTCTAGGAAAACATAATACTAGTAGACATCTGAACAATATGCTAAATAAACATAATCCTGACATTTTTTTCCTATCTGAAACCAAACAACAAACTAATAACCTAAAAGCCATCCTTAGCAACATAGGAGTCACTAATTTCTGGTTTGTAGAACCTAAAGGAAAAAAAATAAAACTGCAGGAGGCCTTGTCTTAGCCTGGAAAACCAAATGAAACGTTACCATCCAAGATTTTTCTAATAACCATATTAGTGCTACTGTTTTTTCCTAGCATAGGGGACCCCTGTCTATTATGGCAGCCCTTATACCACTCTAGATAAACTTCATTTTTGGAAAATGATTGAAAACACTAATAAACTAAATAATTTACCTTGGCTGGTAATGGGTGATTTAAACTTTGTTTTGCATGATTTTGAAAAATTTAGCCAACATGCTATTAATTCCTGTGAAGCTAACATTTTCTTGGAAAAAGTGGAGGAAACTAATCTCACTGATACACTGAGTGTCCATTCACTTGGACTAACGGAAGAGTGGGAATTCAACTTAGAGACTTGATAGGGGTCTAGCAAATGAGGATTGGCTTGACATATTCCCAAACTCCACAATTTCCAACCTACCGCCATTGGTTCCGATCACAACCCAATCATTCTCAATACCAATCCTAACTCGGAAACAAGACCATATCACATTCAATTTTTTTGGCCCTTGGATGGAGCATAAAGATCGAAAGACATCATAGCTAAATCTTTGGAAGACAAAACACAAAGGCTCACTTGCTATCAAGATTGCTAGGAAACTAAGAGACATCAAAGTTAAACTCAAGATATGGAATAAGGAAGTTTATGGTAATATTTAGACTAATCTTGAGGAAAGTCTTCAACATTTGGACTGGATCACCAAAAATTAGTTTAATAATGCCGAGGGCATGACATTCGAGAAGCTAAGAAAGTAGTTGAACATTGGCGTAATGTACAAGAATGTTTCGGAAGACAAAAAGTAGAGATTAACTCATCAAATTAGGGGACATAAATACCAGTTTCTTCCATGTTTCTACAAAGAAAAGGTATAGAAGAAATAAGATTGTCTCCATTCAAAAAGATGATGGTACCTGGTTTCATAATAGTAAGGAGATTGCTAATTGTTTTACCAACCAATTTTCTCATATGGCCACTGCTGAACAATAACCATTAACCAATCCCCCATTAACCTCATTCCCACTACTATCACTAATTCTGAGAATACCAATCTTCTAAAGACTTATGATGCTGCTGAGATTAAATCTATCATTTTTAGCATAGCAGGGGACAAAGCTCCATTCCCAAATGGTTTTCCTCCAAAATTCTTCCAAGCTAACTGGGAGATAGTAGGTGAGGATCTAATTAACATGGTTCATAACTTCTTCACCTCTGGATTCCTCTTAAAAGAGATGAACTCCACCTTTATTTCCCTCATCCCCAAAACTGATAATCCTATTACTCCCTCTCAATTCAGACCCATATCTTTATGCAATACCACTTACAAAATAATATCCATACTTGTAGCCCAAAGACTCCAACCTCTTCTTCCCAAACTCATTTCTCCCTTCCAATCTGCTTTTATTCATGGCAGACAAATCTCTGACAATATTGCCATAACACATGAACTCATCCACCATATGAATACCAGGAAAGGGAAAAAAGGAGCTAATGGAACTATGGGCATCAAGATTGATATGGCCAAAGCCTTTGATAGGGTCAATCGGGAATTTCTCATCAAAAATTATGATACAAATGGAATTTAGCACTCAATGGTGTAACTTAATTCAAAGAGTGTATCTCCACCACCAACCATGTTGTTCTAGTCAATGGTTCTCCCGGCACTTTCTTCACACCTACTAGAGGTCTCGTAAAAGGAGACCCTTATCCCCATACCTATTCTTATTCTGCATGGAAGCTCTCTCAAGGTATCTTGTCTTTGCAGAATCCCAAGATCTTATCAATAGAACTAAAATCTGTATTGATGCTCCTGCAATTAGTCATCTCCTCTTTGCTGATGATTGCACGATATTCTGCAAAGCAAATAAGGAAGAATGCAACAATTTAATCAAGATTTTCCAAGACTTTAGTCAATCCTCTGGGCAGTTGATAAACTTTGATAAGTCTGGCATCTTTTTCAGCAAAAATACTACTCCTGATATTGCTGATAGTATAAGTCAATCTTTGCAAGTCCAAAGAATCAACACTAAGGACAATTACTTGGGATATCCTCTCTTCACCAACATGAGCAAAGTTCAAGCCTTTAAGCCTTGTGTGGACAACTTAAAGTACAGTCTTGCAAGATGGAAAACCACTATGTCAACTGCTGGAAAAGTTATAATGATCCAAACTGTCACCTCCACTTCCAAAGATCTACCAAATGAATTGCTTCAAGATTCCAAAGACAACCTACAAAGAGATAAATGCCATCCAAAGGAATTTTTTTCTGAACAAGGACCCATATAAACCTAAAGGTCTCTTCTACATAGCCAGGGATGCAGTTAACAAACCAAAAGAACTTGAAGGGATAGGCTTCAAGAATATGGAATATTTCAATATTGCAATGATCACAAAAATTGCCTGGAGATTAATTGGTGAACCTTACTCACTCTGGAGCAACACCATGAAGGCATCTCATTTTCCAAACCATGATGTCATCAGAATGGACATCAAACCTAAGACTACCGACTCTTGGATTTGGAAAGGAATTCTGGAAAGCAGAGCTTGCATACAAAAATATTACATCTGGAAGATTGGGAAAGGCACCTGCATACATATTTGGGAGGACAAATGGATCAAAAAATACCCTAACATTTTTCAAAACCCCCAAAATTCCCCTCAAACCTTACTACCGTTAATCAACTTTTCAATACCTCTGGAGAATGGAATTTGGAGCTTGGCTCTCTAGTTCATTCAAGAAGTTCAAAACCATATTATCCTAACCCACCACAATACAAACATTGAAGACACAATAAGCTGGAGCCTGACTCATACAGGAAATTTCACTGTTAAATCCTTATATGATAAGCAAATCAATGACAAATATGCTAATGATAACTTCAGAGCTCAATGGGGGGAAATTCGGAAGCTTGACACTACTCCTTCCATACAGCTATTCATTTGGAAATGTGCTCATGACATGCTTCCAACTAATGCCAAGTCTGCTAGTATCCTGAGCTATATTGATCTCATATGCTCTCTCTACAAGAATGCTCAAGAAGATATTACTCATGTTCTTTTGGCCTGCCCAGCTGCTTCCAAAGTCTGGGAAAAACTTTTTGGGCATTCTCACCAACTTTTCACTGCTTTTAGCACCTTTCATGATTGGCCCAATAGCTGGCTATACAATGGCAATCCAAACTCAATCTGGAAAGCTACCTATGCCACTATCTGTTGGTTTATCTGGAAATCCAGATGTGACATGGTCTTCAGAAACACCAGTTCTTCTGCTGAGAATACTGTTCTGAAGATTACTAATCACTTATGCTCTTTTAATAGAGTGATAATCAATCCAGGGCATATTCTGAATAATCCTTACTACCATGACACTGATAATGATCAGCAACTGAGAATAGAGAGCTTGGTCTGAAACCACAAAGAGAAATTTGGCATCACTATTAGCATGAATATCCTGGAAGTTAATAACAACATGTCTAATGGTGATCTACAATCATTTACTATCTTTGCTCTTGTTGCTTTGTCCTTCTCAGGTCAAGGTGTGGGAGCACGAAACTACAAAGACCCTACAATTGGACTCAGCAGAACAGGAAGAGCAAACAGAGGAGCTCAACTAGCACTGGATTGGGGCAAGGAGATGCAGAAGTCCAACATCGACTTTGCTGCAGAAGATGAAGAAATTTTACAAGCCATAAAGAAAGGCTATCAAATGGAAGTTCAAGAAAGATTTCAAGGAAGTTTCACCCTCAGCAATGGTGGAATTTTTGAAGCTATTGATTTTGTGTTAGGTAAACTAATCAAGCTAGCTCCTCAGCAAAATACTAATGCTATTAGACTGGCTCACATATATAGTCACTCTACTCTGCTCCAAAACTTGAGCCGGAAAGGTCCAAATCTTCAACTGTTTTTTGATCCTTTACAGTCTATTCAACTTCCCACTACTACAGATAGCATTAATAACATTAATCAAGATTTGGGGGCTCATCATGGTGCTAGATAGCCCAGATGGCCACCTATTGTACTAGTGAGGTAGTTGCTCAGTTGAGCTTTTATCTCTATAAAAAAAATTGTCACATGAGGTCCCCACTAAAAGAGTCGCATGAGGTCCCCACTATCAATATAAAGAGTTTGGATGTAGTCTAGGAACCACTAGTCTAGGGCATAAAAAAAAAAATTGGCTACCAAAATCATATTAAACAAGACTGCTAATGGGGGTATCATTTTGCTTGGGGGTGTACCAACTCAAAGGCAATTGTACCAATTGGTACACCCCATAAGCAGCCTTGATATTAATTTACTGAATCAGCATACATAAATTAAACCATAAAATTCAAATCAAAGATTTGTTAATAACAACGGAGTAAATGATTACAAAGATCAACCAAAACCCTGTAAATGATTACAGAGACAAAAATCGAGACCATAAATCATGAACATACTACTACCCAGTTAACTTTGATCTTCTGGACTCCAAAAAGCAAAACCTTAATACCTTAGCTTCATCTTCTCATACTACTAAGCAGAAAAGCATAAAACCTTGATAACATCTTCATTAACTAAGAAAACCCCTAACAGAAATCCTCTTAGTGCAAGTATAAGACTCTAACTTAATCATCCTTAAAGAGTTGTTCACCGATCTTGAAAGAAACATAAGCATCAACACAGGCATACTGAATCTGTGCTGGAGTAAGGTGATACGATCCCAATTACTCAACCTAACGTTTCTAGGTTTTTCAATTTCTCCACAACCCAAAACCACTCTAGCCAATCCCATCAACCCAAGCATTCTTAAGCTGCTTGCTACCATACTTATCAGCAGCCAGATACGCAAGATCAGCAAAATTGTTAACACACAAATCATAATCACCTTTAAGTTTATCAACATCACTTTGAATTCCAACTCCAACAAATTTAAAACGAGTGTCTCTAAGAAAAGTATGAAGAGAATAAGGGATCTTATCCGCATTTATGATCTGAAAAATCAAACATCTACACCCATCAACACAAAGTTGTATTGTTGCTAGACGATTACTATGGCGACCAAAAGGAGGCTTCCATTCCACATCAAGACCAACAATGAAATGTTCCATGTAATCATTATACATCCTTTCAACCAATGGCTATAGTCTCGAGCCGGCCTGAGAGAGTGTCCGATGTATTTGAGGAATCGTGACGACTAGTCAAGCAACTGTTGAAGCATTCTTAGTTACAATTGTGTAGATTTCCTCATTATCAACAGTTACACCGTAAACTTCTTGTGTAGCTGTGTTGCGGTCGGGAAGAGCACAAATGGAAACTTGAACGGCCATGGTGTTCCTGGTTTTTCTGGATACAAAAACAGTGGTTTTGTTTGTGGATACAGAGAAGAAATAAGTGACACAAATGGGGAATGGGAGTATAGCTGGTATTATAAGGAAAAATTAAAGGATAAGAACGGATTTGATGTACAAATTAAATTACAGAAGAATGGACAATTTATTTTTACATTTACATCCGGAAAAGGAGATGTGACTTGGATCATAAACCGAAAAAAGTTACTGTATTATCAGAGTTGTCGGATTCGTTGCCTGCATTTATTGTTACACTTTTTTAATCCAGTATTTTCCCAACTGTTTTTCTAATGAATCGCGCAAAACTCTGCTGTAGGGATGATGAGTCTTCCTGTCAACTTGACCACGGTGTGCTTCCCTTGCTTTTGTTAAGAACGGATTTGACATACAAATTAAATCGCACATAAACCGAAAAAGTTACTGTATATTAGAGTCGTGGGACTAGTTGCCCTGAAATTCTGGTTACACGTACGTTTGGATTTAAACGGCATTTTCCTAATAAATTGTGCAAAGCTCTGCTGGAGGGAATCTAGGGACGGGATTTGTTTTTGATTGGCGAGTCCCCTGTCACCAAAATGAAGCAAGAGTATACGCATGTCTGGTTTTTGTTAACCAGCTGCAAATTGAGTGGAGAAATAGGAAATTTGCAGGATATCAACTTATGAAGCATTGCCGTAAAGTCGATTGATTCTTGCTTCAATTGTTTCTAATGTCAACATGTAACTTATGTCATTCATTATATAAGTGATTGCTTGGATCATTGGACCTCGTCCTTGGATTTCAAAATATCCTGCCTTATGGCCGTCCGTTACTTGGATTTCTCTGTCAAAGCATTTTATTTTGTTCAACGACAACTATTGAACTTGATTACTATGGGCACATTCAGTCAAATTAGCTGTTTAGAACGCGCGCCTTATGGTGTTTTAATTTAATTTTAATACGAACGGAAGAATTGTATTAATAGAAAAAGTGTGCTTGGACACTTAATTGAATCTACGGGGGAATACTCTGCTCCAAATTTTGCAATATTGACACAAAGATATAACCATCGAGACATGTTTAAATAGTTGAAATCGAGTGCATTTGCAATTGTATAAAAAGCAAAAATGAAATCTGGAGTATACAAAATGCAGTTCTCAAATAAACACACAGAGACATCCACCATGGCGGGATTCCTCTGTAAAACATTCCTAGTTCACACCATTTTGTTGTTGTCTGAGTTTTTGTCAGCCTAAATCCAAAGGTTTGGGTGATTATTATAAAATTACAGCTCTTTCACAAATGCCATCTGCTCAACTGTTGCTTTTTGTCTTTGAAATTCAATCAAAACTAAAATCGGAAAATTAAATTAAAGAAATTTAAATGGAAGATAAATGGGAATATTGGGGATATGCCCCAAAATCGATTGTCATCTTGGGGATATGCCCCAGATTCCAATCTTGGGGAATATGCCCCAGCCGTCCAAAATTCCATCCAAAACCGTTAAGTAGTCAATATTCGCACACACTTAGGATCACATATGCGAATTAAAAGACAGATATACGATATATTAACACCTTTACAAGCTTCGGAACATATTCGGATTTAAAAAATCTCGAAAAAATTGGAGAGAAAGTTAGGACACATTTATGGTAAATAGTCTATTTAACGGTTCCTTGACGGAAACCATTACTTTGGGGCATATTCCCAAAAACTGGAATCCTGAGGCATATCCCCAAGATGACAATCGATTTTGGGGCATATTCCCCATTTTCCCAAGATAAATTTATTTGTCACTTGCTTAAACCAAACCATAAATTGCAATTTACTGAATCAGAATACATAAATCAAACCATAAAGTTCAATCATTGTAATAGCAATGGAGTATCACAAAGATCAACCAAAAAAGAACCCTGTAACTGATTACAGAGACAAAAATCAAACCATAAATCATTTAACCCTGCTTACTTTGATCTCTTGCACTCCAATGCAAAACCTTAAACCCCTAGCTTCATCTTCTTATACTACTTAGAAAAAGCTTAAAACCCTAACAGTTCATGTAAAACCCCAAACAGAACCCTGCAACCATAAAATCTTGATTAACTTAATCATCCTTAAAAGAGTTTTTCACCGATCTTGAAAGAAACATAAGCATCAACACAGGCATACTGAACCTGTGCACGAGATAGGTGATACTGATCCCAATTACTCAAAGTAATATCTTTAGATTTTTCAATTTCTCCACAACCCAAAACCACTTCAGCCAATTTCATCAACCCAACACTCTGATTCACCTCCTTGCTACCATACTTACCAGCAGCCAGATCCCTAACATCCACAACATTCACAACATACGTTTTATAATCACTTTTAAGCTTATCAACATCATCTTGAACTCCAACTCCAACAAATTTATAATTAGGGTCAGAAAGAAAATCACGAAGAGATCTAGGGATTTTATCCGCATGTATCATCTGAAAAATCAAACATGTACGACCAATACAGAGTTGTAATGTTGCTACTCGGCTGGAGGGACCAGAAGCAGAGTTCCATTCCACATCGAGACCAACAATACCAAGAATACCATAGTACTCATCATAAATGCTATCAACCCAGTGATCAACTATTGAAGCATTCTTAGTTACAACTGTTCTGATTTCCTCATTATCAACAGTTACAGCGTAAACTTCTGTAGTTGAGTTGGGGCTGGGAAGATCACGAATGGAAACTTGAACGGCCGCCATGGTGGTTTCTGTACAGTGGTTTTGTTTGTGGCTACAGAGGCGAAAGTTGTTTCTCTGTTGCAGAGAAGAAATAAACACAATGGGGAAATGAGAGTATATCTGCAATGGTATTGAGGAAATGAATGGGTACCCGACTGCGAAACGGATTTGATATATAAATTAAATCACACAAGAAAAAGGACAATTTACTTTTTTTTTTACATCCGTAAAAGGAGATGCGTATTACTGATAAAGATCTCCCAGAACACATGGCATGGGTTTACTATGTACAAATTGGTGTATAACTCTGCTTTACAGGACGTGATTGGATGGAAAGTGCTATAGAGACCCCGGATTTTGCCCCCACTTTCTTACACCACTATGTGGCAATTGGATTCACCGTTGATTACTCTTCACCCTACCCCATCAGGAAAAATAGGAGGGCTTGTTTTAAGGAATGAGCCAATACAGTTTTGACACATAAGCCGTGTCAAAGCTTGGTGTAAAGAACCGGGGGCTCCCAAGCATTTTCGTGATTGATGAATCCCCTGTCACCCTAACCTCGACGACAGTGTACTTCTACTTTGTTGAGTGTTGACTGCCAAGTACTGATTACATTTGCTTGCTTTAGTGGTCCGCTGCAAAATGAGGTAAGGGTATCCGCGTGAGTTGTTATGGTCCGCTGCAAAATGAAGCAAGAGTATGTGCATGTGCTATTGGGATTTCGTTTAATTGGGGGACGGACCCTAAGAACTAGGGGCCTCCCAGTAAAAGACGGAAAGGGTCATTAAAACCTAAATTTAGTAACCTCTTATCCGGAAAAGTTTTAATGTCTAAACTACCCCTGAATGATTAGTGTGAATAATTAATTAAGTTAAGTTAATTAGTTGATTAGATTAAAATGAGATTAAAATCAGATTTTAGGATTAAATTTTGGGAAAAAAAATATTTGTTTTTTTTTTTGCTTTAAATACAATTAATTGATATTATTACATAATTAACGAATAATTGGAAGCCTAACAAGCTAAGCTCCAAGCAACGTACTACTACATAAGTTGAACAGGTTGCCGTGCTAGCCTACCAGCGAGCCTCATGAGGAACAAAGTCGGGGTGCCGAAGCGGATAGTGTGACTAATGTCTTCGCAAGGGGGGAAAACTAACTTTACCGTCCATGTTAAACTCTGTAATATTGCGCCATCTGGGACTCGAACCCGGAACCTCCTGGAGCGCATGAAACCTCTGTGGAGGGCATGAAACCAGCTGATCTACAAGCCGGTTTTTTTTAAAGAAGAAGAGGAGGTTTTAGAGGGAAATCTAGGGTTTTAAGAAATGAATGATTCAAGTGGGGGAAATGATGTGGGGGAATTTCAAACAACAAACATGATTGTGTTGATGGTAAGATTATCTTAAATTCTCCAATGAATTGGACATATGATGAAGAGATGTCGGTAGAGGAAGCCTTGAATAATGGTGCAAATGAAGATCTAATTGCTCAAAATGAAAGAACCAATCCTCAAAATGAATAACCCGAAGCTCAAAACAATCAGGTAAACATCTTATACCCTTCGACTTGTCTGTTTGTTGCTCCAAGTGGTCGAATCATAGACACTATGGAACAACTCAGTGAAAGGGTCGTTATTGTTGTGGGGTGTATACCCAAACGACTCTGTAAAGTCGTCAATGATTTGACACAAAAGTTGATGACTCAAACCTGCAACTTTTCCAGGTTATGAAAAATCGTCAACGTAGTGTGATAACCATTGACGACTCCAACTAGCTAGGTCAGCTAGAGTCGTTAGTTTGTTTCGTTTAGACCCAGACGACTCTAAAACAAAAAATTCTCTGTAAATATAACTCTCAGGGTCGTCATTTGGGTATTCATATACAATAACGACCCAACTAACCATTTCATAGATACATGAGCGCCGTCATTACCGACATCTATAAACAGTAACGATTCGACTCTCTCTCTAGTTTTTTGTAATTTTTGATTTCATAGAATCATTTCATTGAATCGTAAAAGGCATACATCTTTGATAGCTTTACATCAATGGAAACGAAATAAAATATATAATAATGGTGTACTTAAACACTTATTCATATAGTTTGTAACCATAGGTAGTGACTTCAAAGATACGGTAGCAATCATCGAGCTCAAACGGTTTCCTACGGATAGTCTCGTATCGGGCATAAGCAAACCTCTACTGAAAACGCAAAACAAATAAGTTGTCAGTTTTTACGTATCATTCAAAACTTGGGATTACGAATGTGTATGTGTTTAAATACTTACTCTTATAGCACCCAACATATTGGGTTCAGAAATTCAAGGCTTTCAATTCTTTTTTGAAGGATTCGCATTCTTCGAATATCTCCTCGAACCTTTCCTTGACGAGTTTCATACTCCTTGAGTTACAATTTCCGTCTAACGCCAGAAAAATGATAAATACACGGTTCTACCAAGCACCGGATGTTTGATCAATGTCTTTTCCTAGATATTCGAAGCGTTCTTTGAGTGTCACCAAAGCTCTCACAATGGAAATATTCTCTTCGTAAGTGTAGAGAGTAGCCATGGTGTTTTCTCTTCTCTTTTTGGATTAGAAATTGATGAGAATGAATGAGATAGTTGAAAATTATGGTTTGGGTGAGGAAGAGATGAGATATGGGTCTCTACCTGATGTCCGGCTTCTCTTACGAGGACCTTGACTTCCACTACCTATTTGGGAATCACCATCTTCTCTTTCCTCACCTTGGCTTCCTCCACCTTGACTTCCTTCACCTTGCTCAGCACGTTCTTGGCGTAGTTGGCTAGCCGTTTTTCGGGTCCTCTTACTTTGACGATTTAGATCATCCCACATATTCTTCGCCTCTGGATGCTCAATGTGTGAGCAACAATCATCCAACCGACGTTGTTGCACAGGTTCAATTACCTCGCCTTTGTCGGCCGAGCATTACAATTCCTTGATGAAAATCTTCATTCATTCCCTCTATTTGCATTCAAATACCAATTCAAATTAACACACTAATAATTTTATTTATATGAATAACGCAATTACAAAAATAAATATTTATGACAAGCTTAAGAATGGTAAAATCATCTCTAGTGTCGAACTAGAAAGCGAGAGGAAGATGCTTTCTTGCTCCCACGACTGCTAACATGATCTATCCTTATCACCCGACCGTGAGAGAAGCCTTCGTACCATTTCAAGTAATCTGGTGTTACCTCGTGACCTTCATTTACATGCTCCCAAAAAGAGACGTCTACCTTGCTATCATACTTGTGTCTATCATCCCAATGCTTGGTCTTAGGTTCGGGATCTGTTAGAGCACTGCTCGGTTGAACTCGCAAGCATAGCTATCTCAAGCATGTTTGTCAAGTTTAGTTGATCAAAACTATATACTTGATTTCTAGTCTACTTATAGTTATGTCTCGGATTAGGATGGAATGTGTAGTTGAGCTTTATATTTCACGGCGTTCACCAATTGAAGAAAAAGATCTACTGAGGATCTTGGAGGAACTTCATCAACAAAAGGTATGTGGAGACTAAAACTTATATATCACTGAGAAGTCTATTCTATTCTATCTTCTAATGAGACTAAGTCGTATATCTATATAGGCTTTTACATTATACACATTTGATATTTCGAAATTTGAGTTTATCTCGCTTATCTATTTCTAGAAATATGTGTTGGAAGCTTTTTGCATTAGCTATGTTCATCATATTCTTGACAAGTTTAGTTGGAAACAATTTATTTATTGGAAACTAAATATTAAGTCAAAAGATGATCATGTGAAACTTACCTTGAACATCTTATATGATTTGTGTGAGACAGTCATTTGATGTTAACTTGGGAAGTTTCGTATTGATCATTCAATCACTTGAAAATTACTTGAAGCTAATGGTATGTGTGAGATTACCATTTTCGTATTCTAAGGATGTTTTAATGATTTAAATGAGAGTTTAGAACAATTACCCACGTCTGGATACAACACGGTATGCATATCCAGAGTCTGAAATCAGTATTATGATAATTCGGTCCTAACTCTTGTTTGCGTACCTAGAATGTGAACGGATTTACCTGAGAAGGTTTGGAACTCTTGTTTGCATACCTAGTATGCAAACGGGTTTACCTGAGTTGGGTCTGGAACAGTTGTTCGTGAACCGGGTTTGCGAACGGCTTGACTAGGCCAAGGTCCGGAGCTGCTGTTCGTGTACCCAGTTTGCGAACACAGTGGTTAAGTTCTAAAATCAATTATGTATGATTCTCATAATCATGAACTAAAAAATTTATGATTTAAGTAATGCAAATTAACTTTGCAAACCGTGGCTTAATGTTCATGAATTGATTCTTTTATAAGTACTTTGTATGATTACGAATTAATCCGATTTTGTTTCAATTTGTTCATGGATATTTCTATGAGATAGTGAATAATTTAACAACTCTATTTGAAACACAATTAGATTCATTTGATTATCTATCATGATTGATTGATCCTCATATTTGATCTAGAAGTGTTAGATGAATACGGCTAAGGAAAAAATGTTCATATGGCTAACTTCGGTTAATTGTTATTGAGCCAACCCAATATATACATTTAGGTATGGTTACCCATATCTAAATATAAGTATATTTCGTTTGTGTGTAACAAGTTAAGACCATATAACGGTGGAGTTTGATTGCTTAATTTCTAAGCAGACTTAGCTTAAATCTTAAATCAGGAGTTCATCTAACGGTGAATATTGAATGCTTTGTTACTAAGCTATCTTAGCTTTGACTGTAAGCAACCCTGATTTGAAAGGCTATATAAGGGAGAACGCTAGCAACTGGAGAACCTAATCCCGACACTTTCTTGTGTCCTAGATGTAAACTAGAGTTGATTCTCCTTTAACCTAGGTTTTTCCAAAACCATTATTAGTTTAATAACTTGAAGACTTCATTTGGAATTCGTGAAGCCAGATCCAACTATTTTCTCTGTAGTTGCGTATTAAGATCTTATTTGTTCTATCGTATTGAGTTTTATCTTATCTAAGATTTACTCGAGATTTATCTTCGATAGGTAAGATATAAAAACTAATCACAACAGTTCTTCGTCTCATACTCTTGTGATTCCGTAATAACTTTTCATTAACTGATTAGGTTATTGTAAGGTGACTAATATTTCTAAGCTGATCTTCGGGAGTATAAGATCGGATTATTAGTTGGTTCTTGTTCACCTTGATTTTTGTATCAAAAGAGGGAACAAAAAGAATAAAGGATAGACATATTTGTGGGAGACAGATTTGTTTATAAGTCATCGACTTTGGGTTGTAGAAACTCTTAGTCAGGTGCGGTCATCTAAGGGAATCAAGTGTGCGAGAATCCGGCGGTTCTAGAGGCGTAAGGAACGTGCCTGTACCTTAATCTGTGTGAGACTTGGTTTGGGCTCAACTACATTCCAGTCTGAAGTTAACTTGTAGCAGGCTAGTGTCTGTAGCGGCTTAATACAATGTGGTGTTTAAAGCTGGACTAGGTCCCGAGATTTTTCTGTATTTGCGGTTTCCTCATTAACAAAATTTCTGGTGTCGTTGTTATTTATTTTCCGCATTATATTTGTTTATATAATTGAAATATCACAAGTTGTGTGTAGTTCAATCAGTTGATAAATCCGACCTTGATTGTTGGGTATAACTTGATTGACACTTGGGCATTGGTTTTTTTGGTACCGTCCAAATTATTTCTCAAATTAATCAGGCTCACGGATTTTTATCTGTTCGATTTGTTGATTGTATTGAAAAAGAGAGATAAAGCTCTTTGATATATTTCTTGATTGAGTCTCACTTTTAAGTTGGTGCCCTCGGAATTATAATGGAGTTTATTCCATAAAAATTGCCGAACAAATTATTGGGTGTGGTTGTTACACCCCGCTTTTTCAGATCGTAAACCACCACTAAGTCGACTCGTCATACTCGCATTTGTCTACTTGTGCTTGAATGGTGGTTCATAATCCTCTTCAGTGAATCTTGAATATACCCAAGGCCGACACATGATTTTTATCGGATTATACATTGAAGATCCGTAAGGGTAAAATAGAGGGCCATGGTAATACAAGACATCTTCCATTGCGCTAACCCTATCATTCTTATACGGATCAAAGATTACCTCTTTAGCTGTGATGTTGTCCAATTATTGGCGTATTTCTAACAACGCGTCATTGGAAAGTGAATGCTACTTGGAAACCACCTCCTTTCAATGTCTTGAAAAAACAATATTGATGCTTCTTTCGGTCTCCATTCTTTACTCGCTGGTATTGGAATTATAACAAGAAACAATGCAGGGTAATTTTTTTATTAGAAAAGCAACTTTAAGAAGATCCAGTAATGTTCATCAAGTAGAAACATGGGCCTCATTAGAAGCTACGAATCTGGTAGCTACTAATGGTTGGTTGTAATGTAGTTTTTGAAACTCACAATCTCAATATCGATTCTTATTTGGAAATGATCTCTTTTACCTCCTTGGAAGAGTACACCTCTTCTTAGGAAATGTGTAAACATATGTGATATTAACCCCGTTTTGTCTTGTGTGTTTGTGTATAGAGTGTGTAATAAAGCCTGCATGCTTTAGCTAAAGTTACTCGTAAACAAAATCTCTGTGGGGAATGGTAGTACCTGACTTGTTAATTTCTCACTTAGCCTTTGACGTAAAAAATCTTTCCGTGTAATGAAAGATATTCCCTTTGTTCAAAAAAAAAAAAAATCTTCATAAGTTGCTTCCGTAGGAAAACAAATAGATGTCAAAATACCAAGTCACGAGTTATGCGTAGAGTATCTGTCTAGCTACAAAGGAAATTAGTTCCCAATTCCCACCATTTCCACGTACCCATGTTTGACAAGATTTTTTAATGGAAAAATAGATCCGACCCGTAAACCATGTTGAGTTAAAATAGAGGCTCTAAAGAATGGAGTGGAAAAAGTATGATTGCTAAAGGGGGTGACCGAAATTAACAGGGGTATAGTTTCATATGAGACAAAAGAGTTACATCCGATCCTGGCCATGATCACTTGAACAGTGCCCCTGCTTATCCAGGTAAACCCCTTTAGCAATCATGTTGAAAAAGGCAGACATGTTAATCGTACACACGCTGTTTTGATATTGAATTCATTCTACAAAATTTAACATGGGGTTAGTCGTGGGAGATTTTAAGAGATTTTAATGTATTTCTAGGGAGTTGGCAAATCCCCTGTTAGTCGTGGGGGAGTTTGTCAAAATCTTTTAAAATCTCCGTTAGTGGTAAGATATTTCTAGGGAGTTTCTAAAAATACCTCCAAATCCATGTTAGCGGTGAGAGATTTGGTTAGAATCTCTTAAACTCCCCGTTAGTCGTAAAATGCTAAACTTATAGGGATTTTATAGTTTCGGGGAGTTTCATGATGATTTTGTACATTTAAAAAAATCTCTCAAAAAACAAGAGATTTTTGGGGAGTTAGGGTTAATCAGAGCTAGTGATTCACAACACGCCAAAGAGGAACCGTTGTTGTTGATACGTATTGCGAGGGTCCTCACAAAATCTTCAGTTGGCATATCTCCTTTTTTTTGCTGCAAAACACAAATTTTACTTCGACCCTGAACTTCATGTATAAGATCTCAAACACTCGTTGGTCCTCATCTTTCTCATCGCCTATTTCAACGGAATTTAACTCCACATCAACAACTTCGATTAATATCAGAAGAATAAGGTTAATGTTCTTATCAAATCATTCAGTATATATCCTTTGGTTTTTAATATTTTTGTTCATGGTAAGCCATTTCAAGATGGGTATTGGTATAAATACGTATGTAAAATGATTTGAGATAAGTAATGGTTTCAAAATGGGTATTGATACATTTAAAATGAATTGAGATAAATGATGCTCGTAATGTGGTTGATAAAATGCCCATTATTGATTTGAGGCGACAAGAGGAGAAACAAACGCCTGAGGCAATGTAGTCTCCTCACCAAAATAAAAATCCACCGTAGGAAGATTAACAGTGGTGTCAATCTTAACGCTGTGGCGCGATTTTTTTGAGCCTTCGCTTTTCACGATTTTCACCGCCTACATCAACCTTCATACAATAAAGCCGATAAGAAACGAAGGCAATAATATTATTTTAGCTAAAGGCAAAAATTTAAAAGTATTTCTTACTCCTTTATTATGCGAAGGTTTCCTTTTATGTGAAACGACCTCCTTAAGATCAGGTGGAGCCAAAGCAGAAGAAGGTTTTTAAAGAACCTTAAGAACGAACTTCCGCGAATCAGAAAAAGTTTTATTAGTGTCCCTGGGAATATAAAAGTATGGGAATATGAACATAGAGAAGAACAGCAGCAGGAAGACGAAGATCAACAACGACAAAAAATCTAAAGTCAAAAGCAAAATAAGACAGAGATTTAAACAACATAGCAATGGTAAATACAAGAAAACTACCAACCCGAAAGGTGGATCCATCGATTTAAGCAGGGATTAACACTAAAAGGGGCTGCAGGACGATGAAAGAAGTTTTACAGAGAAACGAAGAAGAAAAGATAAGATGAGAGGAAAATCTTTCTCTTTACAGTTATTAAGGTAAGAAAACCGCTAGAAGTGGTCACCGGTAAAAATGGAAAAAATATGGAGGACATTTCGGTTGAAAAGAATGACGATCAACACGTGTAAATGATCATCCGGAAAACACGAGACTATGTTGGCAGATCTGAAGAATACGAAAAGACAAGGTTGATGCTAAGACTTCTCTTATTGTTCTCTCTTCCAAATAAGACCAATACGAGAAGAGGAAAAATATAGTGTAGATACAAAATATCGCACAACCAATAAGAACGGGAGAAAGTTATTTGTCAATAGGAAGACGAAGGCGAAGATAATAAGGACCATTAGTCACAGGCAAAAATAACAAGTCTGCTACATCACTCCTGACGTACGCGATGATGTCACATAAATCACACAAAACATGTGAAGATCAATGCGATATCAACGCAACAACTATAAGACAAGGCGATCGTATCGCCCTCTCGAATCCGAATTAAGGGGCTTTATTAGCTGTCCTCCACTATGTACAACCCCTATAAAAGGCACCAAAAGCCATTGTACAGGAGAGAGTCCTTTTTTGAGAGTTAGTGTAAGTAATTTAAGAGAGAGAAAATTGATTGTTTTCCAAGTTAGGGTTTTCTCATATTGTATTTGGTTTTATGTTCATGTTCTTAATAAAATAACTGTTAGAGCACTGCTCGGTCGAATTCGCAAGCGTTGCTATCTCAAGCTTGTTTGTCAAGTTTAGTTGCCAAAACGCCAAGTCTTGATTTCTAGTCTACTTATAGTTAATTCTCGGACTAGGATAGAATGTGTAGTTGAGCTCTAGACTCCACGGCGTTCATCATACAAAGACGAAGAATTACTCAAGGAACTGGTGGAACTTCATCGACTAAAAGGTTTGTGGAGACTTGAACTTATCTATCACTCAAAAGTCTATCTACTTTATCTCCTATCTTGAGACAAAATTCGTATATTGCTATATAGACTTCGATTATACACATTTGCTATTTCGAGCCGAATTTATCTCGCTTATGTATTTCTCGAAATATGTGTTGCTAAGCTTTCGCTTTGGCCAAGTTCATCTTTACAAGTGACGAAAGTCATGTTGATTATTTCTATATCTTGAAAATCGCTTTGATGAAAAAATAATGTGTGAATAACCTCTATTTAACATCCTCTAAGAATGTTTCAATGATTGAAATGAGAGTTTAGAATATATAACCTTGAATGGATATAAACATTGTATGTGAACTCATACTTGTGTAAGTCCAAAATCCTTGAACCAAAGTATGCATACTTTGTCAAGCCAGATAACCGGAACTAAAGTTCGCGTCTTTGCCGGAGGTTCACATCCCGTGAATTTCTACCGGAGTTTGTGAACTGAAAAAATTTAATCCTAAACTTAAGTATGCGTACCGGTATGCATACTTGAGTGGGTTATTTTCTAAAAACGGTTTATTCGTGAACTAAGACATATATAAACTAAGGAATGCATATTTGCAAACCATGGCTATAATGTTCATGAATCGATTCGAGTGAATCAAAATCGTTTTTATTTCGATTGTGTCTTATATACTTCTATGAGATCTAAGCAATTGAACAACTCTCTAACTAGTTCTTTTGAGTCATTTGAACTAGTTATAGTGAAGATGAATAAGGTTGATATGAAAGTGCTCATATGGCTAACCATTTGGTTAACTGCTATTGAACCAACTAGGTGTACACGTTTAGGTACCGTTACACAAACCTAAATGAACGTGCATTTCATTTGTGTATAACAAGCTAAGTTCGATCTAAAGGTTGAAATATATTATCTTTGAAAATGCGGGGTCTAACAACCACACCCAACAATTCGTTTGGAAATCTGAGAGGACTTACTCCAATACACTTTCTAGAGAATCAACTAGACAGTCGACTCAATCCAGAGTAAAGTGTATCAAAGAGTTTAATATCTCTAATTCTTAATCTAATCCCCAATCAGCAAATAGAAATCATGAGCCCGATTGAATATAAGAGAGTAAACTTGAACGGTACCAAAGACCAATGTTCAAGGATCAATCATTCTCAATCAACAACCAAAGGTTAGATTTCCTAATTGATCGATACAACGCACAACATGTGATATTTCAATTATATAAAAAAAATATAATGCGGAAAGGAAATAACACAGACACCAGAATTTTGTTAACGAGGAAACCGCAAATGCGAGAAAACCCCGGGACCTAGTCCAGTTTGAAAACCACACCGTATTAAGCCGCTGCGAGACTCTAGCCTACTACCAATTAAATTGACTGGACTGTAGTTGAACCCTAATCAATCTCACACTGACTCAAGGTACAGTTGCGCTCCTTACTTCTATGATCCCAACAGGATACTACGCACTTGATTCCCTTAGTTGATCTCACCCACAACCAAGAGTTGCTACGACCCAAAGTCGAAGACTTGATAGACAAATCTGTCTTACACAGAAAAGTCTATAGGATTGAATAAATCTGTCTCCCACAGAAAAACCCAAGAGTTTTGTTTCGTCTTTTGATAAATCAAGATGAACATGAACCAATTGATAAACCCAACTTATATTCCCGAAGAACAGCCTAGTATTATCAATCACCTCACAATAATCTTAATCGACTATCGAAACAAGATATTGTGGAATCACAAATGATGAGACGCAGGTGTTTGTGATTACTTTTCTATCTTTCCTATCGGAGATATAAATCTCAAGCCAATCTTACGATTGCACTCAATCACGATAGAAACAGCAAGATCAGATCACACAACTACAAAGAAATGGTTGGGTCTGGCTTCTTAATCCCAATGAAGTCTTCAAGTCGTTAACCTGCAGGGTCTCGAGAAGAAACCTAAGATTAAAGGAGAATAGACTCTAGTTATGCAACTAGTAACACACAGGAGGTGTGGGGATTAGTTTTCCCAGTTGCTAGAGTTCTCCTTTATATAGTTTTCAAATCAGGATTTGCAATCCAAGTTACCTTGGTAACAAAGCATTTAATATTCACCGTTAGATGAAAAACCTGATTTAACCAAGCTAATATCTTTAAACTGTTAGATCGAACTTAGCTTGTTACACACAAATGAAATGTGCCCTCACTTAGGTTTATGTAGCGGTACCTAAACGTGTACACCATGTTGGTTCACAAATAGTTAACCAAGGTTAACCATATGATTACTCTCATATGAACCTTCATCTTAACCATAGCTAGTTCAAATGACTCAAATGAAACTAGTTAAAGAGTTGTTCAATTGCTATATTCTCATAGAATTATACAAGAACACAATTGAAGCAAAATCGGGTTGATTCACTCGAATCAATATATTAACATTATAGCCACAGTTTGCAAAGATTGCATTCCTTATTAATAAATGTTTAAGTTCATGTACATGTACACAGCCGATTTTAGAAAATAACCACTTAAGTATGCGTACTGGTATGCGTACTTATGTAACCGGATTTGAGTTTAATTTGGTTTTCAAACTCAGCAGAAATTCACGGACGTGAACTTCCGCCAGTATGCATACGCATACATACCCAGTCTCCTTCAACTATTTTGTATATACACAAGTGTGCATACTTTTGGCTCCCGGTTTTGGACTTATACATTAATGTGCGAACACACTATGCTTATATCCAAAGATGGTTACAACATTCTAAACTCTTTATTTCAATCATTGAAACATTCTTAGAGGATGACAATAGCCGTTTCACACACTATTAGCATCAAAGCAATTTTCAAGATATTGAAATAATCATTATCGAAACATTCCAAGCCTACATCAAATGATTGTATCACACAAACCATGTAAGATGTTACTCGGAAATTTTCTCATGATATAAGATGAACTTGGTCAAAGCGAAAGCTTACCAACACATATTTCGAGAAATATGTTAGCGAGATATACTCAACTCGAAATCTCAAATGTGTATAGAGAAAACTATATTGTAACACGACTTATGTCTCAATATAGGATATAGAGTAGAAATAGACTTTCCAAGTGATATATGAGTTCAAGTCTCCACATACCTTTTGTCGAAGAAGTTCCACAAGCTCCCCTTATTAGTTCTTCGTCTTCAAATAATGAACGCCGTGAAAACTAAGCTCAACTACACAATCTATGTCCTAGTCTGAGACATCTATAAATAGGCTTGAAATCAAGACTTATAGTTTTGATCACTAACATTGACAAACATGCTTGAGATAGCAACGCATGCGAGTTCGACCGAGCAGTGCTCTAACAAGCTTGAATCTAATCAGGTTTTCATCTAACGGTGAATATTGAATGCTTTGTTACTAAGGTAACTTAGATTGCAAACCCTGATTTGGAGACTATACAAAGAAGAGCTCTAGCAACTGGGAAACCTAATCCCCACACCTTTTGTGTGATACTAGTTGTATAAGCTAGAGTCGATTCTCCTTTAACCTTAGGTTTTTACCGAGACCCTATAGGTTAATGACTTGAAGACTTTATTGGGATTGTGAAGCCAGACCCAACTATTTTCTCTGCATTTGCATGATCTGATCTTGCTGTTTCTATCGTATTGACACTACACCAAATTTAACGTTTAGCAACAGCTTGAATCTGTTGCTGACTGGGCTTGCAACAGATTTTTGCCATGACTGGATTGTGTTTCTGAGGTAACTGGTATAGCTAAGTCTCGGACTAGGATAAAAAGTGTAGTTGAGCTCAAGAACTCCATGGCGATCATCATACAAGACGAAGAACTACTCAAGGAACTGGTGGAACTTCATCGACTAAAAGGTATGAAGAGACTTGAACTTATCTATCACTCAAAAGTCTATCTACTCTATCTCATATCTTGAGATAAAAGTCGTTTTGCTATATAGACTTTGATTATAAACATTTTCTATTTTGATTCGAGTTTATCTCTCCTATCTATTTCTCGAAATATGTGTTGGAAAGCTTTTGCTTGGCCAAGTTCATCTTTACCTAGTGACGAAAGTCGTGTTATGTTTCATTCACTTTGAAAATGGCTTTGACGAAAAATAGTTTGTGAATAACAACTATATAACGTCCTCTGAGAATGTTTCAATGATTGAAATGAGAGTTTAGATTATATAACCATTGTTGGAATATAAGCATTGTGTGGAAACGCATACATGTATAAGTCCTTATTCCTTGAACCGAAGTATGCTTACTTTGTGATCGGGAAAACCGGAACAACAGTCCGCGAACCCAGTACACGAACTGCCGTAGGTTCTCATCCCGAGAAAATCTGCTGGAGTTTGTAAACTTATTCCGGGAACTTAAGTCCGCGAACCTAGTCCGCATACTTGAGTTGGTTATTTTTAAAGATGATTATTTATGAACTTATACTTATATAAACTAAGGAATGCAATTTGCAAACCGTGGCTATAAAGTTCATGAATCGATTCAAATGAATCAAATCGTTTTTGCTTCGATTTTGTCTTGTATACTTCTATAAGATCTAAGCAATTGAACAACTCTCTAACTAGTTCATTTGAGTCATTTGAACTAGTTATGGTAAAGAAGAATATGGTTAATATGAAAGTGCTCATATGGCTAACCATTTGGCTAACTATTGTTGAACCAACAAATGCACATGTTTGGGTATGGTTACACAAGCCTAGAAACGTGCATTTCATCTGTGTGTAACAAGCTAAGTTTTCGATCCAACGGTTGAAAGATATTAGCTTGAATCTAATCAGGTTTTCATCTAACAATGAATATTGAATGCTTTGTTACTAAGCTAACATTGATTGCAAACTTTGATTTGAAAGACTATATAAGGGAGAACTCTAGCAACTGGAAACCTAATCCCCACACCTCTTGTGTGATACTAGTTGTATAAGCTAGAGTCGATTCTCCTTTAACCTTAGGTTTTTTTCCGAGACCCTGTAGGTTAACGACTTGAAGACTTCATTGGGATTGTGAAGCCCGGACCGATACTTTGCTTTCTTGTAGTTGTGTGATCTGATCTTGTTGTTTCTATCGTATTAATTACAATCATAAAGATTGGCTTGAGATTGATATCTCCGATCAGCAAGATATAAAAGTAGTCACAAACATCTTCGTCTCATCATTTGTGATTCTAAAATATCTTCTTTCGCCGCGTCGGTTAAGATTATTGTGAGGTGATTGATAATACTAGGCTTTTGTTCGGGAATATAAGTCTGGTTTATCAATTGGTTCCTATTCACCTTGATTTATCAAAAGACGAAACAAAACTCGTAGGTATTTTTGTGGGAGACAGATTTATCTATTACTGTAGACTTTTCTGTGTGATACAGATTTGTTTATTAAAGTCTTCGACTTTGGGTCGTAGCAACTCTTAGTTTTGGGTGAGATCAGCTAAGGGAATAAAGTGTGTAGTATCCTGTTGGGATCAGAGACGTAAGGAACGCAACTGTACCTTGGATCAGTGTGAGATTGATTGGGGTTCAACTACAGCCCAGACCGAAGTTAGTTTGTAGTAGGCTAGTGTCTGTAGCGGCTTAATACAAAGGTGTGTTCAATCTGGACTAGGTCCCTGGGTTTTTCTGCATTTGCGGTTGCCTCGTTAGCAAAATTCTGGTATCTGTGTTATTTCTATTCCGCATTATATTTTGTTATATAATTGAAATATCACAGGTTGTGCGTTAAGTTCAATCAATTAGAATATCCAACCTTTGTTTGTTGATTTACATTGATTGACACTTGGATATTGGTCTTTGGTACCATCCAAGTTATTTCTCATGTATTCAATTAGACTTGTAGATTTCTATTTGCTTGAGTAATAATTGAATCGAGAAAGAGAGATATAACTCTTTGATATACTTTATTAAGATTGAGTCTAGTTGATTCTCTTGAAAGTATATTGGAGTTAGTCCATACAGATTGCTAATCGAAATATTGGGTGTGGTTGTTGTACCCCGCTTTTTCAATTGGTATTAGAAAAGACAAACACTTTAAACCCGATAAGTTTGTGTTCGTTTCGGTCCTTAAAAATTGCCCCATGGGAAATTTCTTTGGAAAACTTTCTCTCGGCATCTGTAACGCACGCCAGAAATCCTTAGGGTTTGTTCAAAGATTATTATGGATCTCTCATGATAATCTCATTTCATCTAAAAAGGAAAATTTAGATGATTAGAAACAATCTAAAGGAAAAAATAAAAAAAAAAAGGGAAGATTGAGGAAACGTTTGTCACGCTCAAAGATATGGAACCTAACTAGATTAACTCTTAATCTCTTTGAGGAATACTATCGTAATGGATCAGTTGACAAAGATCTATTCATAGCTTTCGAAAGCGTTTTTAGATTCTTAGAAAAACTTAATTCTGTTAAGTCTAAGAATCAACCCGATAAAAGTTCTGTACATGTAAAATTATTAAATAATAATGTACGGACTAAAAATCGGAAGAATCTTCTTTCTAGTCATCTAAAAAGTATAGAAAGCTCCGACAACCCTGATTATCATCATTACTTTGATTATATCACTCGAATTGTTCACAAATATCAACCAGAAATACTGCATGAGGATCTCTCTGCACATCATGCCTCTTGGTAAAATGCCTGGCACTACCCCATTTGTATATATCTTGAGATGGGGCAAGAAATGGTTTGATTTTTGTATGCAGTTGGGTTAATTTTGGAGTAAGCTTTCTACAACATCCGGTTCATTTCACAAATTGTGTTGTCACGGATTACACAACTTTGATGTGCGCACATCAAAGGAAATCCCACTTTCCTTCTGTGGGCCATGGTTCATAAATGGGTCCAAGCCCATTAGTGAGCCTATAAAGAAGAAGTACGCGGACCTTCTTCTTCCTCCCATCGATCCGCGTACGTGAACTTTCGAGGGTTCATATTTTGTTCCTCCATTAAATCTTCCTTGGAGGAAAATAAGACAAAGGGGTGGTCAAAGTTCATTCCAAGTAAGTAATTTCCTCTTGTTCCTCTCCAATTTCTAAACTCATGATGAATTTCAAGGGTTCAAAAGAACTTCAAAAGTTTGGGTTCCTCTAGCATGAATCTTCCTTTAGATCAAAATTCTATTAGAATTAGTTTTGTCAATGATTCTTGTGCTAATGTTTTTGAAAGGATTTCATCTATGGGTTTTATTTTAGAAAAGAAATTGGATTCTTCTAGTGGACATAAAGAGGATTTAGTTTGCTTTGAAAAATTCAATCTTGGAAACATCTTTGATGGTCTTGGTCATAGATTTGATACTCTCACAAGAATCTTCTATGCCAACATTCATGATGTTGATCTTGGTAAAATGGAATTCAAAACCATGATAAATAGAGAAAGATTTCTTGTCAATAGAGAGTTGATTTATAAGATTACCAAAATTCCATTGGGAAATGTTCGTCTACCTAGACCAAGTGATGAACGACCATCACGAGAGGACATCTATCTTGGCCTTTGCGGTAAGAAGGTGGCTTGGAATCAAGGGAAGTTTCCTACTAATGTTCTTAGTGTTGCCTTGATGGCTTTTGGTAAACTTGGTATCTCTAATCTTTGTCCCTCCACAATTGAGAATTCTCGGTGGAGTTGTGAGTTTGCGGAATTGGTCTATTTCCTTGAATTGGGTGTTCTGAGTCTCGATATTTGTGGTTTCATCATTTCTCGGATGACTTCGATAACTTCGCCCAACAAGAAGTTAGGTTACCCTTGCTTGATTGGTCAAATTTGCCGTGAACGTGGTATTGATGCAATTAGCAATTCTCTTGGGATTCCCAAACCGGTTAGTCCCTTTACTTTTAAAAGTATAAGGGAAAATGTGTGCAAAAGACAAAGAGATGATTCCCTTGACGATTGTGACCATACCACCTTGAGTCTTCTTCAAAAAATTCACAAGGGTGTGTGTAAGGTAAATTCAAGGGTGAAGTGCGCGCAAGAACAATTGGCATTGGTTGCAACTAAGTTTCCCAAGCTCAAGGAAAAATTGAACATGATTCAAGCATCTTGGAATGGTTCCCATGATGAAGATGATTAGTAATTTGATTTTATTAATCTAGTAAATCTTCAGATGAGAATTTAATTTTCTTGTTTTGTTTAGAAGAATAACTAGAGTTTGAAATAGCCATTATTGTGATTACACATAGTTATGTCCAACGTTTTCATCTTCATGTTTTTAGGTTTATTTGTTTAAATTGTTTGGAAGATGATTTTTGCAGTATTAATCTTTATGGTTTTATATGGTTCTAAAATTGTTTGGAAGATGATTTTTGCAGTATTAATCTTTATGGTTTTATATATTGCAATTTGTTATGGGATATGTGTGTTTGCATCCGTGAACTATGATTGTCCCATACCTTGTCAAAAGTTAAGTCTTTCATATGTCGATATGCATGTATTGATAAAAGAATGAATGAGCTTTTGACATCACAAAAGTTTGAAGCCTACTATGTCATTATTGATGGAAGATAGGATGAACTTTTGTTTACGAGGATTATGTCTATTATATGTCATTGTGCAAATAGTGATGGAAAATAGAATGAATCCTTGTTTATTCCATAGTATTGATCTTCCCTGATCCATATTTTATGTATATACTGTGAGGCTCCGTAAGTTCTCTTATGTTGAGCATTTACAATTAGATTAATTATGGGTTCTCTTGTGGTTAATCTAATTGAGTATTTTTGGATTCAAATTCATATTCGTATGTGATTTGTTATGTCCAAAGAAATACTTCTTTTCTTATGAAATTAAGGTCGCTCTTGTTGTTCTTTCGGGAATGACATATTATGGGGGAGAGTTCTTCATTGAACTTGTGCTTAATTGCCAAATCTTTGTGGGGAGTGCGGCTGTGGAATATTATAGGGGTTATCTTGTATCTTTATAAACTCCTTGATGAAAGCATTCAGCTTCGGCTATATGATTGCATCAAAATAAGTTGATATGTGCTTTCTTTTGGTCATGGAATGTCTCTTTGGAAATTTCATTAGGATCCCATTTTTCGTACCTTTGCCAATTTTATTGACAAAAAGGGGAGAATTAATATGTAGTTCACACTACAAATACATATGGTTTTCGGATCATTATGTAAGGGGAGTGGTTTCCATGAGAGATGGAGTATTGACTAAGGGGAGTGATACATATCACCATAGTATTGTTGCCGAAGTTGTGATACAATTGAACTTTGATGCTGAATAATAATACTATGACACTTTGTATAACAATGATTGAGAATTCTTGTTTTCTCATTGTTATAGCTACGGATTTTCAACAACGATGATACTAAACTTAGAACCTTTGGGATCATTGGAGTACTTGGAAGTGACGAAGATTTCGAGTAATGTTGAAGATTAAACATGTGGAATAGGAGCTACAAAAGTTTATTTATATATTTTTGTATTCCATATGTATTTATAGTTTTGTCACTAAAATTGACAAAGGGGGAGATTGTTAGAGCAATTTAACGGTCGAACTCGCATGCATTGCTATATCAAGCATGTTTTTCAATGTTAGTGATCAAAACTATAAGTCTTGATTTCTAGTCTACTATAGCTAAGTCTTGGACTAGGATAGAAAGTGTAGTTGAGCTCAAGAACTCCATGGCGATCATCATACAAGACGAAGAACTACTCAAGGAACTGGTAGAACTTCATCGACTAAAAGGTATGTGGAGACTTGAACTTATCTATACATCAAAAGTCTATCTACTCTATCTCCTATCTTGAGACAAAAGTCGTTTTGCTATATAGACTTTGATTATACACATTTGCTATTTCGAGCCGAGTTTAACTCGCATATCTATTTTTCGAAATATGTGTTGGTAAGCTTTCGCTTTGGCCAAGTTCATCTTTACCTAGTGACGAAAGTCATGTTATGTTTCAATCACTTTGAAAATGGCTTTGACGAAAAATAGTTTGTGAATAACAACTATATAACGTCCTCTAAGAATGTTCAGGAAAACTGGAACAACAGTCCGCGAACCCAGTCCGCGCACTGCCGTAGGTTTTCATCCCGAGAAAATCTGCTGGAGTTTGTAAACTTCTTCCGGGAACTTAAGTCCGCATACTTGAGTTGGTTATTTCTAAAGGCGATTATTTGTGAACTTATACTTATATAAACTAAGGAATGCAATTTGCAAACCGTGGCTATAAAGTTCATGAATCGATTCGAGTGAATCAAATCGTTTTTGCTTCGATTGTGTCTTGTATACTTGTATAAGATCTAAGCAATTGAACAACTCTCTAACTAGTTCATTTGAGTCATTTGAACTAGTTACGGTAAAGAAGAATATGGTTAATATGAAAGTGCTCATATGGCTAACCTTTTGGTTAACTATTGTTGAACCAACAAATGTACATGTTTGGGTACGATTACACAAGCCTAGAAACATGCATTTCATTTGTGTGTAACAAGCTAAGTTTTCAATCCAACATTTGAAAGATATTAGCTTGAATCTAATCAGTTTTCATCTAACTAAGAATATTGAATGCTTTGTTACTAAACTAATATTAATTGCAAACCCCGATTTGAAAGACTATTGTTGATGGTGGATTTTCGTTCAAGGTTGAGTTTGTAAAAACAGGAAAAATCATGCGGCCGACATCTTGTAAAAGATAAAGCCATTTATAAGTGTTGGATACTCCTCACTTAATTCAGCCTTGTATTTCCCGTACTCATTATCGGTGTGGCATGATGACTGAGTGTTACTCTTATAGAGTAACACGAACCTCCAAGCACTATAATGAATCATTATCAGTGTGGCATGAGACTGAGTGTTACTCATACAGAGTAACACGAACCTCCAAGCACTATAATGAAACCATGTACGAAATACCCGTACAGGCTGATTCTCGGTGTGTTATACTAGCCCGAGCCCTCTCGGTGTGTTATACTAGCCCGATTGAGCCCTCTCGGTGTGTTATACTAGCCCGATTGAGCCCCTCTCGGTGTGTTATACTAGCCCGATTGGGCATCCGGACTTGACTGTATCGGTCTCCTGGATATGATCGATCGCGATCATCCAACTCCACAAGCATGATTGGATGACCACAGATCAATTCCATCACCCTAAGCATGGTATGGAATACCCACGGCCTTAGCTTGCCGGATATGATTCGATCGCGGTCATCCAACTCCACAAGCATGATTGGATGACCACGCATCAATTCCATCACCCCAAGCGGTATGGAATACACACGGCCGACCCCGCATGGTCGACCATTGGCCTTTGCTTGCCAAGAAACCGTCCATACCAAGCATTATGGGCGGAAAACCCTAAATTAGGGTTTGCGGCATATTACATGTGCCGCAAAACGGTCTCAACCATCCATCTTCGCAGGTATAGATGGAGGGTGTAGATGCAGACTCAAAGGGCCCGGAGCATGTCGACACAATCACCATGTGACCGCCTACACACTTGACCAATCGGTCAAAACCAACCATGGTTGGTTACAACACATTCGTCCGCCTGAAATAGCATGGTCGCGCGGCTTTGAAAGCCAAAATTAAGGTTCAAGCCATCACGCGCGTCCATCTTCTCCGGCACGAATGGAGGGTCACAGATTAGATTAAGCAGGTCCGGTCATACCAGCATGACCACCGTGGGCCCATCTACCTCTTCATGCGGTCGGCCAAGGCATATCACGCCTGGCCAATCCAAAACGCCCGCTCAAACATGCGTGGATACACTTCCCAAATTGCAAATCGATCTCGACCACTCAACTTCACCTGACGGGTGGGTGGCTTAGATCACGTTTTCATGGGACGGTGAGACATGGGCGTGAACATCAGCCTACCATCTTCACGCCAAACCAACCGGCCAGGACCGACCAAGCTAGGTCGTCTTGGAAAACGCGCTAGGAAAAGAGTATGGCGCGCGGCTTCTTGCGGTATCAAACTCTTATCGCAAAATCGATCTCGACCACTCCTCTTTGCCGGTCAAATTGAGTGGCCCAGATCGCGCTTTCGTGAGGGAACGGAATACAGGCACCTACACCATCATGCCGTCTACACGCATGTATGGTCGGTCCTCTCCAAAATCCTTCCCATACTTGGTTTCGACCAAGCTGAAGAGTGATGCTTGCGCACCTCTTCAAAAACCTAATATTCATTAATCTGGCCGCAGATGAGTGTCTCAAAGCTCATCTCATCCATCCAACTTCACCAGCTTGGTTATACAACCCTGGTCGAGAGTCAATTGGTCGATGGCGTCATTACCCATCGCCTTACCACACCACAATGCGGTACTGCATAAAATACACACTATACTTCACAAGTATCGACTTTCTCGAATAACACGGTTATTCAATTCAGCATTACATGCTATCTTTCGTGGATCCACGATCCACACATTCCGAACATCAATCATGTCACAAACTGGGGATACATACCGGGGTATTGGTATCTTTCGTGGATCCACGATCCACACATTCCAGACATCAATCATGTCACAAAGCCGGGGATACATATCGGGGTATTGGTCTGGCGGTTTACGGCGTGCGGCGTGCAACGCGCCATCACAAGAACGTGTTAGGAAGTCATGGACATTTAGAGATGAACAGGAAAAGTGGGCAAGACCCAGTCGTGTGTTACCGACACACAACTCCACTACTCCATCATTCCACTACCTCCACTTCCCACGAGAAACGTGAATGAGGCTCAATGACTTGTATAAATAGGTTCTCCGCCCTATTTCCAACAATAAGGAATAACGGAGAACAACATAAGTTCGAGGCAGAGACAGAAAACCAAGTGTTAATACAAATCGTATTCAAACACCCGGAGCTTGCTTGCATCAACCGCAAGCTTTGCTCATCTTTCTGTTACAAGTCATAAGCAAGCCAACATCTTCACAATCTCAACACCTTCTTCGCTTCCCTCCCTAATATCAACCCCATCTCCTTCACTTTGTGACCGAAACAAGTCTGGAACGGCCATTTCTTGGTTTAGGCCGGACTTGCCTGATTGATCTCTCGAATCTACAAGCACTCACCGCGCAGTGCATTTGTTGAAGGTTTAGATTTATTCCTCATCCACACCCCAAATTACCAAATTCTGCAGAGTAGTTTTCACCCATCAACAACTATATAAGGGAGAACTCTAGCAACTGGGAAACCTAATCCCCACACCTCCTGTGTGATACTAGTTGTATAATCTAGAGTCTATTCTCCTTTAACCTTAGATTTCTTTCCGAGACCCTGTAGGTTAACGACTTGAAGACTTCATTGGGATTATGAAGCAAGACCGATACTACTTTCTTGTAGTTGTGTGATCTGATCTTGTTGTTTCTATCCTATTAAGTAAAATCGTAACGATTAGCTTGAGATTGATATCTCCGATATGCAAGATATAAAAGTAGTCACAAATATCTTAGTCCCATCGTTTGTGATTCCACAATATCTTCTTTCGCCGCGTCGATTAAGATTATTGTGAGGTGATTGATAATACTAGGATGTTCTTCGGGAATATAAGTCCGGGTTATCAATTGGTTCCTGTTCACCTTGATTTATCAAAAGAAGGAACAAAACTCGTTGAATATGCGAGGGTACCCAAATATACCTCAAGCTAAAACTTTTCCTACCTATAAGTCCTTTCTCCAAAAATGATTGTCTATGGACTGAGTCGAGACAATACAACTAATCGGTTCACACTTCGTGTGATCATCTATGGATACGAGATCGAGACAATACAACAACGAAGTATGTTTACTAGATACAAAGGTTCGGACTTAACCAAACACAATAGGATTGCTTATCAAGTAAATAGGAATTAACGTTTGTGTGATTTACTTTAATTGTAATAAAACAATTATAATGCGGAAAATAAAAGTAAATGACACAACAAGATTTTGTTAACGAGGAAACCGCAAATGCAGAAAAACCCCGGGACCTTGTCCATAATTGAATACTCTCAGGATTAAGCCGCTACACAAAATTACACCTAACTTCGTATAGTTGAGACCAAGTAACTAACCCTATAGTTCACTTAGTTCTGTCTGTATTCCCACGCCTCCGACTTGTGAATAAGTCACTTACTTGGAACAATTCCTTTGGTTCGTATTCCAAACAGTAAAGGAACAACAAATCTGTTTGGTATCAACTCTATTCAACCAAGTGATATAAGTCGGACAAAGGCTCTTCTGTTTATCTTAACATAAACTCCTTCGTCGGGTCCTTAGATCTATCTTATGTTCAATCACCCAAAGGTAATCATTTAAGATTAAGCCAATCAATACCTTTAATAACAAGGAAACGTATTGATGCCGATCTACTCAATTAATCAATCTAATCTACCACAAGGATAAACCGATTATTAATTGGATCCTCTTTTACCGAAATAAGTATTGTGCACACCAAAGATTATAAAACCCAAGTCAGATCTTCAATTTCTTCTTTGTCTTCAAATCTTCTTAAATCTTCAATAAAAACCTGCACACAATCACTTGAATCTCTTGTGATCAATCACGCACAGAACGGAGTCTGTTAACAATGGATTATCACAAAATCGTCTTTTGAACTAACAACAGTCTAAAGATCCATGTCGAAACTCTTAACTAGTTTGAGTGAATCTTATATCAGAAGAGAAGTTTCGCAAGAATAAAAAAACTAGGTGCAATCAGATTTCAACCACAGTTAGTCAATCAAATCAATCGAAAACAAAGATAAACCGCAATTATCTAGTTTCCCACCAACGGGTCGCTCTAGAGCTTCTCAATCCCAAAGAAGACTTTAAACTTAGCGGCCCTAAGAGATTTCGCCTAATTGGGTTACTCTCCTCTTCGAATAGGCGGCTACACAAGTAACAACAACAAAAGAGTAAATTTGTTGTTATGAAGGATTAGTTTGCTAGAAAGGAAAACTTCGTGTATTTATAGACAATGAAGTTTGGATACCAACGAATTTCCAAAACCGAAAATATTCTCAAGATATTCATAAAAGCACAGATTCGGTTTTCATAATTCCTGGAAATGCTCTGTCCAAAAATAACGATCGAAATCTCTCGGAAAATCTAATTAGTAAATGCACATTACTAATTCTCGTAATTTCCTACAAAATGAAATTAATAACCTTAATTAAAAGATTCTTAACTTACTTATGTTTCGATCCTGGGATTCTCTTCCCTTAGCCGTTAAGGAATATCTTTGAACAATTATAGAAATAAACATTCACATCACGTGTTCAAAGTTTGTCGACATCTTAACTTTGTAAGTTCTCTTTCACAAATACAACCTTGAAACCGATTTGCCACACTTCCAAACAAGTTTAGAATTGGTTCATCTGACTTTCAAGAACTATGTGATTGATCAAATCAACATTCAATCACAATCATGGGTTTACGGTTCTACCAAAACAAGTTTCGGTTCTACCTCCATGTGAGTACTGTGCATAGTCACACTAGCTTCCCAAAAGTTAGGTTGACTAGGTACTAGGATCGTTTCCTCACATATATATGGTATCTAACTTATATGTGTTGCACATGTCCATAGGATCGGTTCCCCTTTCTGCTATAAACCTTGTTGCACCCCATACAAGGATCGGTTCCCTTTGATGTACTGCACCCCTTACTAGGATCGGTTCCCTTTCCCTTACTAGGATCGGTTCCCTTTCCCTTACAAGGATCGATTCCCTTTCCCTTACAAGGATCGGTTCCCTTTCCCTTACAAGGTCAGACATACAAAATCCGATCATACCACAGGTGATTACTTAAGATCGGTTTTACTAATAAAATTTATACCAATACATAAGTCAGGCCTTTGTGAACAGTTCTACCAAGAACACAATAAGTTGTGAGCGGTTATACTCTATCACACATATTGGTTGTTCATAAGATATGCAATGAATAACAAAACCAATAACACCTGGCAATTTCCTTTTCGGTCCACAGACAAGTTTATGAACTTACTTCCTTAGAACACATGTAAACATTATTCCCTAGGATGAAATCCTCACCTCATACCTATACATAATCACAATAGCATTCAAATGATTATGGCGATGTCTTATCTACAAAGTTTAATGGTTAAGCAATAAACCTCGTATACTATGTCTATCTAGAGTTCAAATATGCTTCGCAATTATGTTTTCAATATGCACGACTTGAAAGATACGTTAGAGAATGAAACAGTTCAAGTCAAATATCACTAACCTCAAGTGGAAGGATGATTGTTGTCGTTGTAGCTCCTTTGCTTCTTCACATCTTCAAGTCTTCGCAATACTTGTAATGTCTCATATCCTAATACTTTCAAGATAACCTATTTTGATTCACTAAAATAAGGTTAAATCTAGTACATAATCAAGTGACTCTTAACATGAATTTTGATTCACTACACCCCTCAAAAGAATCCTACACTACACCCTCACAAGAATCCACACAATTAAGACATTTGAAGATGAATAACTATGATTTTTATTGATTAATTTCTTGAATGTTTACAAGATAAAATGGAAAAGTGCTAAAGAAATTACAATCACTACAAACTTTCTCTCTCCTAATGACTTGCCTAACACTCGAAAAGAAGATCCCCTCAACAGTCCTGCTCAACTCCTTATATAGGGTATTATACATTGGATGATAGCTAAGCTGTCCTTTATTTTCGGGAATGACTTGCGAAATATCGCAAGTGTACAATTATTTAATCTCGCTATTATCCTAAATCTCGCTAGGTCTTCACATCTTTCTCGTGTTTTAGCTGTCGTCATTCATTCCGTCATTTATATTACTCACTTGCGACACTTTCGCAATGTCGTCGTTTATTGATCTCGCGAAGTATTGTTGTTGCGATATTCTGATCCTACATCTTGCCTCTTCTCATGTCTTCTCTGCGAAGAAGAGAATGTCATAAGAATTAGTATTTTGAAATGCCTCAACGGTTCATCTTTATCCGTTATGATCCCGTACTTTTACACAGAATTTATTTCACATGTTTCTTCTTCCGCTCTTTTCTTGACACGTCTCTTTCAACCGTCTTTTCTTGACCATTCACGTCTCTTCTCGCATTAAATGCATTTATCTTCTCGAGAATTTTCTCTATATATTCTCTTCTCACCTTCCTCTTCTTGTTTTTTACTTTCTCTCTGCAAATCATCTTCAACTCTTCTCCTCCATTCACGTTCCTCGCTATTGTAAATCTTTCTTTTCTTCTTTCTTTTGATCTTTTACTTTCTAATCATTCCCATACTCTGAGAATGGCTCCACCGGCCGTAAATATGAAACTCTCTTGGGTGAGACTCAAAAGAACTTACAAGAAAAGGGTTTCACCTTGTCCACCATTCCCAATCAAGAATCTTCATCTATTCTTTCTGCAAAATTGTTTACTGATCATCATTGTGATGATCAGAAAATCATAATCTCGCTAGGTCAACTCCTCGCAGGTCTTCCCATTCCTCTCTACAATCCTGAATTGCCCTTGTTCTATGAAATCCTTTCTCATGAGAAATTCTCGCAAGCTATTTATCAACATGCTGGTAAGGGATCTCTATATCCTGATGACGTCAAAGATCCTAAATTCGCAAACTTAGAGATAGTCGCTGAAAAGTATTCAGTAGAAAACTTTTTTGAAAATTATGAAGTGATAAATATGAAGAATGATAAATCTCGCTGGGGTGCTCGATTGAAAAGAAAAGAGAACATTCCCGACGACAAGATACTCATGTTGGATATTGATTGGCACTCTGGCAAGAACAATGTTCCTCGCTTCTCTAAAGATGAGAAATGGTGTGTCTTTCCGCTATTTCTGAACGGACCTTACATTTCAGGTTCCAGTATACTCCCTGCGAATCTCGCAAATTATCATCCTTGGGTATTTAATTGGCCCGAGAAAGCAAAAGAGGTATATTTTCTAATTTTCATTCACTTTGCGATATTTCCTTCCTTTTATATTTACTAAACTTGCGAAATTTTCAGATCACTAAATTGAGAAAAAGTTATGAAAGAAATCCAAAGCCAAGTACTTTGGCGATACTTCGCTAAGAAATATTATCTCTTGTTATTCACAATATTGTTGCCTCTGTTTCTTATCTTCATTCGTGTATGTAGGTTGTTGTTGAAGTTGCCGGCGAGGAAGAAGATTCAAAAGCTGCGAGAATTAAAAGAAAGGGTAAAGGCCCTCTTCGCAAGAAAAAATCTGCTGCACCGCCTTCTAAAAAAAAAAAAGACCCAATCTTCTTCTCGCTCAAGTCCTCAATCTAGTGAGAGTTCCGATAAAAAAGACGATGATGTAGACATTTCTACCGCGAAGGAGGATCATCTATCTGAATCTCCTATGACGTTATTGTCTAATATCTTTTCAGACTCCATGCAAGGGCTTGGAGATGACCGCCTCTCTGGTATATGCGAAGCTCTCGCAATTATATGTGATGCTTCTTTACTGGAGGGTAATGAGTCTCTTCAGGGGATCTCTAGATCATTGACTCCCAGCTTCTTGAATGCACTCAGTGCTTTGGTATGTTTATATTTCTTTATTCTTTCATACTTTTAATTTTAAATCATATGTTAATATTGTCTTTATCTTTCTTTATAGTCTGGAAGAGCTTCCTTTGCTGTTGCCTCAGATCTTGAGAAGAGGCGCAACAACTTTGAAAAGAAAAATCTTCAGCTTCACAAAAAGACCGAAGAACTAGAAATTGAAGTTGCGACATCTCGCAAGAAGAATGAAAATGAAACTGCCGCTCTTCGCGAAAGAATTCAACAATTGGAAGGTGAATCCTCTACCTAGAAGAATAAAATATCTACCCTTCAAAGTGCTAATCGGCAACTTTATGGTATAAAATTCTTCTCTTTTCTTCAATTTTACTTCGTCATTTATTTTTCTTTGCCTGACTTATCATTTTCGCAGACATTTATAATCTTTCTGAGGAAGCATTGATAGGTATCTAAAACACCTAATTTACTATCTAGTAGTTACGCTTTCTTTGCTATTTTTCCGGTGAATTATGTACTTTACGTGTGTTTTTGAGTTATTAGGTACTCTGGAGTCGCACGGACGAAAAGATGGAGAAATCACCCAATTTGAGCGTAAAGGGCACAATGATCATTTCACGAGCAAGTGCTAATGGGAGCTCGGCCAAGGATAAGGGGAAGTCAAACTCTAAGGGATGTCACCGTGGTGGCGGTATCATATCTTTGGGTGCCTTTATCATTTCTTATCATTACCATGCTTTAATATTAAGATAAATGATTCTCTTTTCATTTCGAGCCTCCCTGAAATCAACACAGAGAAGAGACAAAAATGGCTGTCAAGGAAGAAATAGATTCTGATGGGGTTGCTTTGGAATTCAGAGAATAGGGTTTTATGTTGCTCAAGTGATGGCAGAAGTCGAGGATATGAGGCTGATGCAGTGATTGAGAAGAAGACTGAATTGAATCTGAGATGGTGAAACTAGGGTTTCTACTGAATTTGTCTAGATGTTGGAGGAGAAGTGGGGTTTGATTCGGGAGAAGATTGTAAGATAACCTGGGTTCGATTAGTGTTGCTCGAGCTGAGATATGGATTGGTGGAGATTGAAGACGCGGAGAAGAATTAGATAAATTAGAAGAAGCGTATGAGGAGATGGAATGATAGGGGACTCATGAAAGTGAATCTGAGAAGGTGAAGAACGCGTGATTCTGCCAAGATTAGGTGGTAATAGGGAAAGCAACAAGAAATTAAGAGTGGGTATGAGTATTATCGGGTTTGATTGAGATTTAGGAATGGTACGAGTTTATGAATCTGTAGCTTGAATTTGGGATTAGATGGCAATTGAGAAACACAGATGAAAAGAGGAGTCTGGTGAGCAAGTGTTGGTACAGATGAGTTTATTCTTGTTGCAATTCATGGCTCGGTGGAGGTCAGATTGCGGGTGGTCTGGTGTTGTTGGTGGTGTTTGAAGGTGGTCTTAAGCTGCAGTTCAGTGATGTGTTGTAGGCAGGATGGCATTAACTGGTGCTGAGTATGAGAAGTTGTGCAGGTATGAAGGGATGATGGCAGCTGAGTTAGCAAGTGAATAGTGAAGATGATGTTATGGGATTTACTGTGGTGGTATAGATGAATATTAGGAGAAGCTGTGAAGTTGATGCTGAGAACTGTAATTGAGTCAAGGCGTAGATGGTAATGATGTTGATTATCATGGAATAGTCGGGTGCGGAGTGCATAGTTTTGTGGTGTTGGCGTAATGGCAATGCAGAGCTGATGTTGAGCTCAGGCACTGGTGGATGAAATGCAAATATGGAGATGGCATCAGCTGGATTCAGGGCAAGGAGGAGAAAAGGAATTGGTGAGCTTGTGTATGGCTGCAGCTGTTGCAGGTAAGGATTGCAATGGTTCATGGCAGAGTTGGAGTTGTTGTTCTCAAGTTACAAACCAGGGAATGTTGCTAGCACTTGGCCAAGCAGAGAGTAGAAGCTAAGTACTGAAATGGGTCTTTATTGGATTCAGTGGAGATATACTAAGAGAGTTGCAGTCAAGGATGTGTCTTTGGAATGTGTTATGGCGGTGTAGTTTGCTACCAGGGATATGTTGTGAATGAGTGAACGATTGCGGAGTCAGGAGTGCTAAGTTTATAACCTTGTAGGCAGTAATTGGCTGGTGCTTGGTGTGAGCTGTGTTTGGAGATGGAACAAGAAGGCTATATGCTGTTGGCTAGAGATTTTGAAGCCATGAGTTGAATGGAAATGCGTTCTGATCCGCAGGGCTCGAATGAAGGAATTGCAGGAGGCATAGCCATTATGGCTGGAAGTTCACTGGTGCTGCACAATGATAGTGAAGCACATTGCGGGCCTGTGCAATGGCCTGAGCCAAGAATAATCAGCTCAATCAGCCAAGTTAGTGACTGACTTAGACCCTGACTCAGGTCTGATTAGCTACCTGACTCAGCTGAGCCTTGACCCGGTTTGACTCAGTGATCTGGACTGAGTTGACCGATTTGACCCGACCGATTTAACTCGTTTGACCGGTGACCGGGTGGATTTTTCCGGTCACCTGAGATACTTTCCGACGACTTTTCCGGCCAAGTTCCGGCCATAATCCCAGTTTTCCGGCGATGCTTTTTGGACATAATTTTACATGGGTTTCTCTCACACATGGGCTTGGTGGACCACTTGGAGATGGGTTTTGAGAAGACCTAATATTGGAAGGAGTATCCTTTATGGAAATGGAGAAACATATAAAGAGAGGACTAATAATCTTTTCATCTTCTATCTTTTTGCCTCTACTTTGTTTTCTAGGGTTTAGAAACCATGAAGTTTTTCTCTTTCTTCTTGTTATGAACTCCATGAATATGAGCTAGAGTTTTCTTTTGGTTATGAATTAGTTGGATTTCCAAACATAAATTTTTGTGCAATAAATTAGTTTTCTCTCATATTATCGTTTATGATTCACAATTAATATTGTTACATGATTTGAATGCTTGTTTAGTCGAGTCGCGAATCGATTGAGTTTGCTTTCATCTTTATTGCTAGATTAGGGTTATCATACGCAAAAGTGATAATTCCGGATTGCAAGTAGCATAAATATGATTATAGTTTGTAGTGATATATTCTTATGATCATATGTGAACCATAACCTTTGTTAAATCGGATTAGTGCTTTTACACGTTCGATTGCTTTGATTGGCCTGATTTCATAGAACCTAATGCATCTAGGGAATTAAACTTGATTAGTGCTTTTACATGTTAGGTTGTTCCTTTAGGTAGAATTCATATTCGCATCTTTTAATGTGTTTGTTGATGACATGAGGAGATTTGCGGGATATTCTTGCGATCAAGGTATTCTAGGGCCTTTGATAAAAGTTGAGATTAAAATATCAATTCTAGTTATTATGTTGAAAACATGTTTGTGATTGAAGACGAAATCCATGACCAATACTTTCTCATCCTTGATTTGCGTGTTTACTTTTTATTGTTTTGCTTTTTGTTTATTTTTATTTACACAATCAGAAAATCCCCCGTGTTATTTATAAGATACCGAAACAATTTGACAACCTAGACCTCTCTGTGGGAACGATCCTTTCTTGCCCTTGCTTCATTATATATTTTTGAGTAGTAAGAAAGTGTAATTTATATTTTTGACGCTTACGACAGCGATCAAATTTTGGCGCCGTTGCCGGGGAGGCAACGGTTGTCACTTGTTTTTGGTTTCTTATTTTTGTTTTTAGTTTTTGTTTTATTTTTCTTATTTTTAGGGTTTTAACCTTGGTTTGAGAATTTTATTTCAGGTGCTTGTTTCTCATGGAAGGAGCATACTACATGGATGGATACGGTTTTCAACAACCTCAACAATACTACAACTACCAATTCCATGGGTATAATCAAAACCAATTCATTGGTTATGACCAATATTCCATGGAACCTTATGGTTTTCCTCAACAACCTTATGGCGGCTATGTGTGTGAACAACCACAAGGATGGGAGGATTCTTATGCTTGTGAACAAAAAGTCTCTAATTTTATAGACAAAGTTTCCAACTTTTTACAAGAGGAATTTCAAAAAGCTAAAGAGACTACAAACGAGCAACTCCAAGAACTTCGTGAAGGTATTGCTAGCTTGCGAAGAGGCATTGATCAATGCAAGGAAGATATGGATAATTCTAATGTGCATATGGTTTGTGATGAATATTTGATTGATGCTAATGTTGAAAAAGGGCAATCCTTGGGCACTTTCGTTGATAATTGTGTAGTTAACTCAACTCTTGATCTTAATAATGATCATTCACCTATTCAAAAGGATGAGTTAGAGATTAGCAACACCAAATTCAGCGAGGACCCATCTTATGTTGACTATGATAGTGACGGTGATTATGATACATTGCTTGAAACAACTCATGGTGACATCTCCGAGGAATCTTTTTGGGATCAATATGTAGACGAATAGGAATATGTCGACACTTGTGTAGATTACTCAAGCATTGATCTTAATAATGATCAAGAACCTATTCAAAGGGTGGAGCTTGAGGATGATGCATTTTCGAGTGTTCTAGAAAAGTTTCTTAGAATAAAATTTGGATCCGCAAAAGGATATGTGCCTTACAACAAAGAGGAATGTGTTGAGAATGAGACCGGTATGACCAATATTGTGGAAGACCCAATTGAGCTTGCAAATGATTGTAATGATGATGTTTATGTTGAGACTTTGGTTAAGGTAGAAACGGACGAAGAATGGTTGCAAGGTTTGATAGAGGACCATGATATAAAAGAGGTGAATAATTCACTTGAGTTTTTCAAGGATGAAGAGGATTCCATGATACAAGAGATCGTGCAAGGTTTATCTAACCCTTTGCCTATTGTTTCTTCTCCTTTACCTCTTATTGGTTTGAATGTATGTATTTCGAGAATATTGTTGAATGACTTTGTTTCTCGATTTCCGCCATTAGAGATACTTGATTCTCATACTATGCAGGTTTTGGAACAAGAAACCGTGGAAGTACCCGACTTCTATATTCTTTATACACTTCCGAGTGTAAAAAGGACTAAGTGTGGGGGAAACTTTCAAGCTATAACAATTTAATTATTTATATATTATGCTAATCATTGTGTGAAGTTATTACTAGAATTGCAGATTGTTTTCCTGGCGGACTACCAGATTTTCGATTGTTGGTATATGGACGATAACAAAAGAGTCGGGTGACGACTTTAAACCAAGCGCTAAATGGGAGGCAACCCATAGGTTTTGTATTTTAGTCCCTTTTATTTTTTGTTTTTATTGTTTTCATATCATATTTGCATCCCCATGTTTAATTTCATTGCGTCCGGAATCTATCTTAGAAGAGAATTATGACGAATACCTTTTCGTCAGAAAAATTCAGACTGCACGTAGTTCAGTCCAGAGACCATAACTGTCAGACCGTTTATCGAAACACTGTGCCCTTTTGAAACTTTGTAGGAAACACGTAGATGAACAACTTTTGTGAAATGGAGTTTTTCCAAATTCCTTACCAATTTGTACAGTTTTTGTGTTTTATCTGCTGTTATGTCGAATTCAGAATTTTCGGTTTTACACATTGAGGACAATGTGAAGTTTAAGTGTGGGGAGTCTTTTGCATATAGAGTTTTTAGCCTTTTTGAGTCAAAATTTTCAACTTTTTTGTAAATAGTGAATAAAAACTCCAACTTGTGGTTAGTTTAGAGTCACATAGTATACATGTCGCTAAGATTACATCGAGAATCTCATAATAGTGACTGAACTTAGAGATGACAGAGAACATGATCGGGTTTCTTAATTGTATGAGAGTTAAAGTTGGATTTAACCATGCCAGTGGCAAATAAGGTGCTTGACTGAATTCGGTATTAGAGTAGTGATCCCCTATAGTGGAGACTACCCATGTTACATAATGTGAGGCACCGACCTTCAATTTTTGTACTGTCTAAATTTGTGCTTTTAGAGTGTGTGTCACCGTACGTAAATTCCGGGCAGAATGGTGAGTTGTCCAACTTCCCACCATAGAAGCACTATTTTGATCTCTTGAGTGCTATTTTTATCAATCATGATGGTGACATCGAATTGCTAACTTACATACCACTTGTAATCTTGTTCGCGGTTAGCACCATCCACCTTATCTCTCTCTACACCAACAGGTCCATAGAAACACCATCATCATCAACAAGAGGAGCATCACAAATTTGAAGGAAAGTTGAAGACGTTCAAGGTTTACAAGCAACAGTACAGAATTGAGCAGATTTCAGACTTTATGTACATGAGCGAGGATTATAAAGATGAGAGTTCGAGAAGTTTATGATATCAAGACATACAAGTTGTGAAGAATCAAGCGGTAAAGTACTTACACCACGGCCTTTGTACTTGCTTTTTTATTTTTATTGTTTATTTTTATTTATTTTTCTCTTGTCCAAAAAAAAAAAAAAAAAAAAAAAAAAAAGAAAATTAGAAAAAAAAAAAAAAAAAAAAAAACAAGAGAAAATTTTTAGGTTTGTTAATAGTTTTTATTATTTTGTTTTGTTTTATTTCCAAATAAAAAGAAAAGAAAAAAAAATGATAAAAAAAAAAAAAAAAAATTAAATTTTGGGTTTGTATAGTTCGTTTTTAGTTTTGTATTCTTTCAATAAAGCCAATGGAAAGAAGGAATATCTATAATGAAGTTTCAAGCAACAAGAATTAGAGGAAAGAATCATATTGTCGAGATTATACGAAGTTCAAGAGTTATCATCAAGGGTTGAAGACCGAAGACGAAGATGAAGACACCGATAGAAGACCAAGACGTTTCTATGGATGCTTTGTGAGAGTGGTGCTAGCTGCACGCCGAACGGATACGAGGTAAGTAAGCATATTCTCACCTTCGTTAAGTGGTTGATTTCCTTTCGAAGAGATCGTCAGAAAAAATGGGTTTTTAAAAATATATAAAAGATGTGGGTTTTCAAAATATTTCGGAGAGTTTTGCCTTCCTACCATTCAACGTGTCTCAGGATTCTCTCTTCATTCCTACCTGGACAAATGTGTGACCCATAAAAAGCTGTTTATTATTGAGAGCAATATCATAAAAGCCTTTCTTGTGAGGCAGAGTCGAGACTTTTGATCACTCCGAACCTGAATTTTTGTCGAGAAGGGATGGTTATTTCTCTCTCAACTTTTAAGAATGAGATTGTGTTCATTTATGTGTCTAACTTCTTATGACTAGTGTGCAGAATCTCTATGTCTTCTTAGCGCGTTGGATGCTATCATTACGGAGAACTAGTAAGTTGGAAAAATAGGTTTTGTGGGTATATCTCTAGTAAACCCTCACGAGACTATAACTCGTCCACTAGGGACACCTAGGGGTTTAAAGGCTTGTTATTTATGCTAAAAGTGACCGTAGCCTCGACGACACGGAGTTGTATGTATCATTTAAAATTGTTTTGTTTGATTTGCTCGAGGACTAGCAAAGTCTAAGTGTGGGGGAATCTGATAGGTGTCTAAAACACCTAATTTACTATCTAGTAGTTACGCTTTCTTTGCTATTTTTCTGGTGAATTATGTACTTTACGTGTGTTTTTGAGTTATTAGGTACTCTGGAGTCGCACGGACGAAAAGATGGAGAAATCACCCAATTTGAGCGTAAAGGGCACAATGATCATTTCACGAGCAAGTGCTAATGGGAGCTCGGCCAAGGATAAGGGGAAGTCAAACTCTAAGGGATGTCACTGTGTGGTGGCGGTATCATATCTTTGGGTGCCTTTATCATTTCTTATCATTACCAGGATTTAATATTAAGAGAAATGATTCTCTTTTCATTTCGAGCCTCACCTTTGAAATCAACACGAGAGAAGAGAAAAATGGGCGCAAGGAAGAAATAGATTACGATGGGGTTGCTTTGGAATTCAGAGAATAGGGTTTTATGTTGCTCAAGTGATGGCAGAAGTCGAGGATCTGAGGCTAATGCAGTGATTGAGAAGAAGACTGAATTGAATCTGAGATGGTGAAACTAGGGTTTCTACTGAATTTGTCTAGCTGTTGGAGGAGAAGTGGGGTTTGATTCGGGAGAAGATTGTAAGATAACCTGGGTTCGATTAGTGTTGCTCGAGCTGAGATATGGATTGGTGGAGATTGAAGACGCGGAGAAGAATTAGATGAATTAGAAGAAGCGTATGAGGAGATGGAATGATAGGGGACTCATGAAAGTGAATCTGAGAAGGTGAAGAACGCGTGATTCTGCCAAGATTAGGTGGTAATAGGGAAAGCAACAAGAAATTAAGAGTGGGTATGAGTATTATCAGGTTTGATTGAGATTTAGGAATGGTACGAGTTTATGAATCTGTAGCTTGAATTTGGGATTAGATGGCAATTGAGAAACACAGATGAAAAGAGGAGTCTGGTGAGCAAGTGTTGGTACAGATGAGCTGTTGCTGTTGCAATTCATGGCTCAGGTGGAGGTTGTATTGCAAGTGGTCTGGTGTTGTTGGTGGTGTTTGAAGGTGGTCTGAAGCTGCAGTTCAGTGATGTGTTGCAGGCAGGATGGCATTAACTGGTGCTGAGTATGAGAAGTTGTGCAGGTATGAAGGGATGATGGCAGCTGAGTTAGCAAGTGAATAGTGAAGATGATGTTATGGGATTTACTGTGGTGGTATAGATGAATGTTAGGAGAAGCTGTGAAGTTGATGCTGAGAACTGTAATTGAGCTGAAGGCGTAGATGGTAATGATGTTGATTATCATGGAATAGTCAGGTGCAGGTGCATAGTTTTGTGGTGTTGGCGTAATGGCAATGCAGAGCTGATGTTGAGCTCAGGCACTGGTGGATGAAATGCAAATATGGAGATGGCATCAGCTGGATTCAGGGCAAGGAGGAGAAAAGGAATTTGTGAGCTTGTGTATGGCTGCAGCTGTTGTAGGTAAGGATTGCAATGGTTCATGGCAGAGTTGGAGTTGTTGTTCTCAAGTTACAAACCAGGGAATGTTGCTAGCACTTGGCCAAGCAGAGAGTAGAAGCTAAGTACTGAATAGGGTCTTTATTGGATTCAGTGGAGATATACTAAGAGAGTTGCAGTCAAGGATGTGTGCTGGAATGTGTTATGGCAGTGTAGTTTGCTGCCAGGGATATGTTGTGAATGAGTGAACGATTGCGGAGTCAGGAGTGCTAAGTTTATAACCTTGTAGGCAGTAATTGGCTGGTGCTTGGTGTGAGCTGTGTTTGGAGATGGAACAAGAAGGCTATATGCTGTTGGCTAGAGATTTTGAAGCCATGAGTTGAATGGAAATGCGTTCTGATCCGCAGGGCTCGAATGAAGGAATTGCAGGAGGCATAGCCATTATGGCTGGAAGTTCACTGATGCTGCACAATGATAGTGAAGCACATTGCAGGCCTGTGCAATGGCCTGAGCCAAGAATAATCAGCTCAATCAGCCAAGTTAGTGACTGACTTAGACCCTGACTCAGGTCTGATTAGCTACCTGACTCGGACGATTAGCTACCCGATTTCGAGCCTTGACCCGGTTTGACTCAGTGATATGGACTGAGTTGACCGATTTGACCCGACCGATTTAACTCGTTGACCGGTGACCGGGCGGACTTTGCCGGTCACCTGAGCTACTTTCCGGCGACTTTTCCGGCCAAGTTCCGGCCATAATCCCAGTTTTCCGGCGACAATTTTTTGACATAATTTTACATGGGTTTCTCTCACACATGGGCTTGGTGGACCACTTGGAGATGGGTTTTGAGAAGACCTAATATTGGAAGGAGTATCCTTTATGGAAATGGAGAAACATATAAAGAGAGGACTAATAATCTTTTTATCTTCTATGTTTTTGCCTCTACTTTGTTTTCTAGGGTTTAGAAACCATGAAGTCTTTTCTCTTTCTTCTTGTTATGAACTCCATGAATATGAGCTAGAGTTTTCTTTTGGTTATGAATTAGTTGGATTTCCAAACATGAATTTTTGTGCAATAAATTAGTTTTCTCTCATATTATCGTTTATGATTCACAATTAATATTGTTACATGATTTGAATGCTTGTTTAGTCGAGTCGCGAATCGATTGAGTTTGCTTTCATCTTTATTGCTAGATTAGGGTTATCATACGCAAAAGTGATAATTCCGGATTGCAAGTAGCATAAATATGATTATAGTTTGTAGTGATATATTCTTATGATCATATGTGAACCATAACCTTTGTTAAATCGGATTAGTGCTTTTACACGTTCGATTGCTTTGATTGGCCTGATTTCATAGAACCTAATGCATCTAGGGAATTAAACTTGATTAGTGCTTTTACACGTTAGGTTGTTCCTTTAGGTAGAATTCATATTCGCATCTTTTAATGTGTTTGTTGATGACATGAGGAGATTTGCGGGATATTCTTGCGATCAAGGTATTCTAGGGCCTTTGATAAAAGTTGAGATTAAAATATCAATTCTAGTTATTGTGTTGAAAACATGTTTGTGATTGAAGATGAAATCCATGACCAATACTTTCTCATCCTTGATTTGCGTGTTTACTTTTTATTGTTTTGCTTTTTGTTTATTTTTATTTACACAATCAGAAAATCCCCCGTGTTATTTATAAGATACCGAAACAATTTGACAACCTAGACCTCTCTGTGGGAACGATCCTTTCTTGCCCTTGCTTCATTATATATTTTTGAGTAGTAAGAAAGTGTAATTTATATTTTTGACGCTTACGACAGCGATCAGCCATCCTTCTCCATTCATTTCCCGAGCCTTTGGATGATGATGCCCTTCTCGCTCATCTCAACGAATCTTTAAGTAGTTCGTCAAACAAAATTAACTCTCTTTCATTAAATGAACTTCAAACCAAATTTCGTCTCTTAGAAATTGAGCATAGATCTAGTTTAGGTTTAGCCAACCGATTTAAACGTCTTTATCTTAGTTCCCACGAGAAAAATAATATTCTAAGGAAGAAAATTAGTAGCCTTATAGATGACAAGGATCGCATTGCTAATCAAGGTGCACAGGCATTAGCGAAATTCCAAAAAACTCTTCTTGAAGTCCAAATTGAACGAGATGAATCTCTTCACCAAAATTCCATACTTAATGAGCGAGAAAATCAAATTCGTTCACTTCTTGTTATAAATAGTGATGATGAATTCGCTTGGGCTGCGAAAGTTCTAGATAATGCCAGAAATAACTTAGGTGTTAGCGTCAGCCTTCATGCTGAGCATACTGCCCTGGTTAAAGATATGATTTCTGACAGAGAAGGTTGTTAACTGTTCTTCATTACCTTACCATTTCTTTCTTGTGAAATTTCTATTAAAATACTGACTCATTGTCATTTGTTCGCAGAATCTGAGAAGAGGTTTCAAACTAGAATTAAGGAACTTGAATATGAGAAAGCACAACTTGCAAAAGACTTCTCTCTTCGCAATGACAAATATTCTAAGCTGAAGAAGCAATTACAAACTACTGTGGCGAATTTCAATAATGATGTTGTCCGTTTTCGCAATCAAACTATTGAGACAGTTTGCAATGACCACAATATTCCTCTTTCTTCATATCCTTGTCTTCTTGATGAGATTCCTGAAAATATACCTTCCTTGGATGTTTCTGATAGTGATGCTAGCGAAGAAGAGGAGTCTGATAAAGAATCTGATGAGAAAGAAGAATGAACTGAGAGATAGCTCCATTTTCCTTTTTCTCTTCTTGTGATACTTGTACATTTATCCTTCTAGATTTCCATTTTTGTAATCTCTTACTGTAAATTTATCATATGAAAATAAATAACAAGTTTTTACTCTAATCATTCCCATACTTGCCTTTGTTATTTATTTTCACATGAGAAATTAAATCGATAATCTTTAAGTAATCATACTTCTTAGTTTCGCAACTGCTGTTGCTCATTCTTCACAAATAAATGAAGAAATATAGCCATTTTTGCAAATTTATTTGCTTATTCAATTTCTTGTGTGGTCTTATCTTCATTTATGTTGAAATTCATCATTGCGACAAGATCGCAGGACGTCTTTACATTTTCATGTAATGACCCATTGAACTTGCCTTATCATTGCTTTTGTGTGGTCTTATTTTGCCTTCAATTAAAGGTCTTATTTTGCCACCCCTCATTTTTGCGTCAATGTGACAGGTCTAAATATTCTTACGAACATAAAGTCCCATGACATTGCCGTCTTGCGATAAAATCGCAGGAGGTCGTTACACTTTCATGTAATGACCCATTGATCTTGTCTTATCATTTCTTTAGTATTATTGCCTCTGCAGGATGTTTTTGTTGCGACAATATGACAGGCCTAAAAATTCTTGCGAATTTGAATCCTCATGACATTGCCGTCTTGCGACGAAATCGCATGACGTCTTTACACTTTCATGTAAAGACCCATTGATCTCGTCTTACCCTCGCGTTAGTATTATTGCCTCTTCAGGATCATCGCACAAATATGACAAGCCTAAATTTTCTTGCGAAAATAGATCCTCATGACATTTGCGTCTTAAGACACTTATCAGCTCCTTAATGGAGGGTGCCGCCCTTATCATCTCCCTGGTTGCCCCTTCAAGGAGGCGTACATCGGCCATACAAGACTAGATCCTCCCATCCGGTCTTAACAACAACCAGTTGTTTTCGCACCTCTTATCCCTTATACCTATAGGGATTATGGTTACGAGACTGCACCCTAAGTGGAGTTTTCTTCGGGCCGAGTGCAGCATGTGCCAAGACTTGCCAAGAATGGCGAGACACTTCAAATGCCCCAGGCACTCTTGGCTCAACCGTGTACCTCGGCGCCTTGGTCATACACTGCCGACTCCTTGGAAGAGACCCTCGGTCGTCCAACCGGTATAACCTTATATATATAGTTGGAAATCCAAGGTATCTCCCGGATGGGCTTTATTGACCCCAAATTTTCATGACTCGGGTTCCGGGGCGGTGTAACCTTTTCCCTGAGCCATGTCAAGATATACCCCCTTATATGACGCACTTTAGGTCTTACATTTGCCTCTTGCGAAATATCATTCGCGAACTAGGGTGTACGACATAAAGGTTCGTCCCATTCACTCATTCTTTCATTTCTGTCAATTCTTGTAATCATTCATTGATTTTTGATTATTTCTTCTCATTATCTTTGTGAAATTATCACATAGTCTTGCTTCATTTTCTCTGAGATCTCGCTGTAATTATTTAACCAAACTTTCATCATATTCATATATCGCGAGATTTTCGCGTACTCCTTCTTCAATCGTCACATTTTTTTTTAATTTTATTATTATTTTTTTTTATTTTTTTTACACAACTCTAAAATCAATTATTTATTTCTTACACTTCTTACTCCTGTTGCTCTCTGTTTCTTCATTCATATTTCCAGATATTTCCTTCCCTTTTGCGAGACCATCGCAATTTTCAATTGTCTTCAAGCACTGATTTCGCAATATATCTTCATCTCTCGCTTTTATTGTGTCCACCATCAGTCTTTCTCTTATTTGTTCTTCTTTGATATTCCTTTTCCAATTCTTCTGTTGAGCAGCCCTTTCCTCGCAAGACTCCACATCGACTTCATAGCATTTTTGTCCCTCAGCCCAATCTCCTTTTATAACTCCAACACCACTGGGATGAGGAAATTTGATGCACTGGTGGTAAGTTGATGCTACACCCAAGATCTCATGTAACCAGGGTCGCTCAATTAATGCATTATAGGGGGATTCCACATCTACTATGCAAAACAAGATTTCAGTTGATAATCCTTTCAATGGTATTCGCATACGAGTTTCTCCTTTAGGTTTATTGGCAGTACCATTAAAACCATAAATCTTATAGGTTGAAGGTATCAAGTCTTCGTCTTTTCCCCCCATAGTCTTGTAAGTGTGGTAAAAAAGGATGTTTACAGAGCTTCCAATATCAATTAAGATTCTATTTATGGCCCATGAATTTTCTGCCCCATCATCTTCATCATCAACAGGTTTTGGGTTAATTTCCAATCTTACCACTAATGGATTGTCATGCATCTCGCCGCCCTCAGGTACCTCTTACACGGTAAAAGAAATAATTTGCGTTTGCCATTCTTTTAGTGGCGATGTCTTCGCGATGTTCATTACTTCTCTATTGTCGGCATCTCTTGTGAAAACCATCATCGAGAACACTATCATGAAAATCTTCAATTGTCCTGTACGAATGTATGATAGAATTGCAGAACAAGTTTTTGGCCTTCGCTCCAACTTCTACTACAAACGTTTCTTTCCCTTTTGTTGTATTTACTCTGTGAATCTCTGGAGGTGTTGGTAATGGTTGAGTCTTCTCTTCACATTTTAAAAAATGGTTTAGCTTCCCTTAGTCTATCATTCTGAGGATGATTCTTTTTATATTCCTACAATCATTCGTTAGGTGTCCATGAAAATGGTGATCGGAACAAAATTCATGACTTCTGTCACCTGGAGGCGGTTCATTCCCCATGTTCCATGGTGCAGGTATGTTTTCCATCAGGACTATAGCTTCCCATATTTTCTCCACGCTAGCGTTTAATGGAGGCATCTTGATTTCTTCCCAGACTACCCTTTGACCTCGCTGCCCTCTATGATAGTTATGCCTCTGACCTCCATAGATTTCTTGCGGATTATGCCTCTGACCTCCATAGGTTTCTTGCGGCTGATCAAGCCTTTGAACTTTATTATTTCTGCCACGGTTGTAGAAATTTCTTTCTCTTTCAAATTCTTCCTGATCGCGACTTCCCATGGCTACCAACTTTTGATGTCCATCATCTGGTATCCTCATTCCTTGTTGACCTTGCGAGGTACTCGCCACAGTGTTTATCAATTTGGGTAACAAACTTGCATTCGCAGCTCCTGAACTTGTATTCGCGACGAGGTATGATTCCATCTCATTTTGCTTTTCCTCTAGAGCAATATACTCCTCCTCAAGCTCTCGCAACTCAGTCATTGTGATTGTATTCTTGACTCTAAAAATTTGAATATATAACAGATTTGTCGCGAACATAGCACTAATGAATGATAAGATGAGATATCTCTCCTCCACACGACCAGCCATTTCGCTACACATTGTCTTCCACCTCACAGTTAGATGCTTCAAACTTTCACCAACCCTTTGTTTTAACCCAAATACATCTTCAATACCATGTCGCCAGGAATTATTACTTATATATGCCCCTAAAAATATAGCCTGCAAGTGATTGAAAGATGTTATTGTATTCTTTGGTAGCCCTTCAAACCATTTCAAAGCTTCTCCTGTCAGACTTGATGCAAAATATTTGCACAATATAGCATCATGATTCTCCCATTGTAACATACATCTCATATAAGCTTTGATATGATGTATCGCGCAAGTTGTTCCATCGAAAATGCTGGTTAATGTCGGTAAGTTGCACTTCGGTGGTATTCCTCCTAATTGTATCTCTTGTGTGAACGGAGTTTTCGCGACTTCTTCTATGGCTTCATCCAACCTGTCTCTTTCCTCCTCCCCTTTTCTTGTTCATCATTCCTCTCATTTCTGCCAATTCTCTCAAAATTTGTTCATTTACATCAGAATTTGAATCTATTGGTCTTTTTAGTTCCGCTTCTCTTCTCCTGCGTTCATGTCTGCTTTGACTTTCATCATTCTCTTCTCGTCTTTATCTGCGATCTTCTCCCTCACTTCTTTCACGAATTCGCACACCATTATATCTATCAATCTCTCTTCTTTGTTGCCTATCAGCTGTCCTTTGTGCTCTTTCATATTCTTCATTAATGTTATCATTGTTGCGATTTTGTTCTCGCCTTCTTTCTCGATTATCATGATTATTACGCGAATTGCCTCTTCTAACTCCTGTTCTTCCCTTTCGCTCTCAATCTTTCTCTCTACTTAAGCTAGACGTGCTTGTTCAACATAATGTCTTTCAATTTCATCCTCAATCTCTTTTTGCTTCCCCTGTGCTTCTCTCCCATGCAATATTCTTCTTCCTTCTTCTTGATTTTCTTCATCAACTGGATTATTTTGCCTTTGACGCTGCCTATTTCCTTGATTTCCATCATTCTGCCCATTTTGAAGAGTCTCGGGTCGTGGAATATAACGATCTTCCATCATTTCTCTTCTCTCGCAATGTTCTATGTCTGGATTTTGCGCTTCTTATTGGTTTTCTTCATCAACATTTTCTATAGGTAAATTTCTCCTTCTTTCCTCTCTAACTGATCTTGAGCTTGATCTTGTAGTGCTTCTCGACTTTCTATTTTGTAATATCATGTTTTCCATCCTCAATTCATGATTCTGTCTTGTTAAATTTGCACGTTCCTCTGCCTCTAATCGTCTTTCTTCATGTATTGTTTGTCTCAACGCCTCTAATGCTGCGATTTCTTCATTTCCATGAATTATTTCTCCAATCCGTTCTCGATCTCTCTCCTCTTGTCCATTGTTTACCAATTGTTGTTATTCTCCCTCTTCGTCCACAGAGTCTGATCTCCAAGTATGCACACTTACTCTATCATAATCCACAATTCTATCCGCTACTGGTTGAATTGGTGATTGAATTTGATTTTCCTCATTATTCCTTATGTTCCTTCTTGAGGATTCTCCCATTTCATTCCTTCCTTCTCCGGCAAGTCTCCTACTCCTTCTAACAGTTGTTGGTTGCTCGGATGCATTTCTCCTTCTAACCATTTCTTAATTTTGGTAAACTGTTGAAAATTATATGAAATTCCTTCCCTACTACTCCAAATTCTTTCAAATCATGATGTCAATCCTTACTCTCCTCCCTGTTTCTAGCGCCAATATGTAGTTGCAGGAAATCCTACACTACACCCCTCACAAGAATCCACACAATTAAGAAATTTGAAGATGAATAACTATGATTTTTATTGATTAATTCCTTGAATGTTTACAAGATAAAATGGAAAAGAGCTAAAGAAATTACAATCACTACAAACTTTCTCTCTCCTAATGACTTGCCTAACACTCGAAAAGAAGATCCCCTCAACAGTCCTGCTCAACTCCTTATATAGGGTATTATACATTGGATGACAGCTAAGCTGTCCTTTATTTTCGGGAATGACTTGAGAAATATCGCAAGTGTACAATTATATAATCTCGCTATTATCCTAAATCTCGCTAGGTCTTCACATCTTTCTCGTGTTTTAGCTGTCGTCATTCATTCCGTCATTTATATTACTCACTTGCGACACTTTCGCAATGTCGTCGTTTATTGATCTCGCGAAGTATTGTTGTTGCGATATTCTGATCCTACACCTTGGATCAGTGTGAGATTGATTGGGGTTCAACTACAGTCCTGACCGAAGTTAGTTTGTAGTAGGCTAGTGTCTGTAGCGGCTTAATACAGTGTGTGTTCAATCTGGACTAGGTCCCGGGGCTTTTCTCCATTTGTGGTTTCCTCGTTAACAAAATTCTGGTGTTTGTGTTATTTCTATTTCGCATTATATTTTGTTATATAATTGAAATATCACAGGTTGTGCGTTAAGTTCAATCAATTAGAATATCCAACCTTTGGTTGATTTACACTGATTGACACTTGGATATTGGTCTTTGGTACCATCGAAGTTATTTCTCATGTATTCAATTAGACTCGCAGACTTCTATTTGCTTGAGTAAGAATTGAATCGAGAAAAAGAGATATAACTCTTTGATATACTTTATTAAGATTGAGTCTAGTTGATTCTCTTGAAAGTATATTGGAGTTAGTCCATACAAATTGCTAATCGAAATATTGGGTGTGGTTGTTGTACCCCCGCCTTTTCAGTTTGTAGTAGGCTATTGTCTGTAGCGGCTTAATACAGTGTGTGTTCAATCTGGACTAGGTCCCGGGGTTTTTCTGCATTTGTGGTTTCCTCGTTAACAAAACTTCTGGTGTCTGTGTTATTTCCTTTCCGCATTATATTTTGTTATATATTTGAAATATCACATGTTGTGTGTTGAATCGATCAATTGGTAAATCCAACCTTTGGTTGTTGATTGAAATTGATTGATCCTTGAACATTTGTCTTTGGTACCGTTCAAGTTAGTTTCTCTTGTATTCAATTAGACTCGCAGATTGCTTTTTGCTTGAGTAAGTGTTGAATCGAGAAATTAAGATATAACTCTTTGATATACTTTTCTTAAGATTGAGTCTGACTGTCTAGTTGATTCTCTTGAAAGTATATTGAAGTTAGTCCATACTGACCGCTAAGCGAAATATTGGGGGAGGTTGTTGTACCCCCCACTTTTTCAATTGGTATCAGAGCATGCAAACACGTTTAAAGACCTTATAAGTCTGTGTTTGTAGCGATATGACTCTATGGACAGAAATTCTATCTCCATAAATGTACCACCAGTCTTCGATGACTCAAACTACTTGTGGTGGAAAATCGTTATGCGTGCCTTTCTTCAATCTCGTGATTTTCAAACATGGGTACGTGTTGTTAATAGCTATAGCTGAAAGCGTGTGTCTAGACCTAAGGATATTGGTAGATATACTCGAACAAATCCTTCTTTGTAAAGAGTAAAACTACCCAGGTTGCATCACCTAATTTACTATCTAGTAGTTTATGCTTTCTTTGCTATTTTTCTTGTAAATTATGTATTTTACGCTTGTTTTGAGTTTTATAGCTACTTTGGAGTCACACGTCACCCAATTTGTCATTTTAGATTGATATATGGAGCTTAAGGATATTGGAAGTTTAAGATAATCAAGGTTAAAGGGCTGTCGCTATCCCTTATCGAGTGACATCCTGTACAAATCACTTTAATCGAGGTGTAACCATCTGCCCATTCCAACCTAAAAATCGAGTATAAAACAGCCATTGCTTGCTAGTTAAACTAAAATCGACGGATTTGTTCTGAAATGCTATCATGGTGGTATGCAGATGGGTTTTGTTGTTACCTGTGAAGATGGAGAAGATGGTGATGAATTTACATTTTGTTAGATTGATTGAAATTAGGAACTAGGGTTCACGAAGATGGGTTTGATGATAAAGTGTCATTTGTTGAATGAATCGGAGATGGGTTACGAGATTGGGTTTGTGGATCGATTCGATAAAGGTTTGAGATGATATTACATATGGGTTGGTGGTGGTCTTTGCTGTGCGGATAAAGAATGTTAGGGTTGAATTTCTAGAGAACAAGACTTCGATGTTCTTTGTTAATCTGAGATGTGAGGGGATAATTGAAGGTTGGGTGTGATTCGAAATTGTGTGCTTCGAAAGATGTTGCACATGGGAAGAATGATGTTGAGAAGATGGAAATATAGATGGAAGTTGAGCTCACAAAGAAAGAACAACTAGTTAAGTGGTTGAAGTTGTGAGAGCCTCATTTGAAGATACTTTGACCATTTGACGTTGAAGGAAATAACCTTGATAAAAAATTCGAGAATTTTCTATGGACTTCTCTCATGGGTGTGAAGACTTGGACTAGGAGTTGGATGGAGGTGGACTCAAATTTGGAAAGAGAAGGTGGAAGAGTTGAAAAGCTTGGATTTTGGAAATTGAAAAAGGAAGGATTCTCCTTGGAAGATTTGGAGAATATTGAAGCCTATAAATAGAAGTTTTACACATCTTTTTACCTCTCTCTCGCATCTCTACACACACAACACTTTTCTTTTCTTATTCTTTGTGAACTCTTTATGAGTAGCTAATTTTATTGATTGAGGATGAATTCTAGTTCTTAATATGATTTAAGTTTTTGTTTTTTCAATTCTATCTTGAAGTTTTTCACATAATTATCGTTTGTTTTTACTAATAGGAATGATCTTAATGACATTCATGATTGATTGATAGATTGTTTGGGTGGCCAACTAAATTGATTTGTCGGTTTAATCTAAAGCTAGTGAAAGTTAGGAGATAAGTAATCGTTTCTTGACTTTTTACATAAGTAGCAAAACACGAGACCTTGCGGAGGTATTCCATGGAGCAATTGTGTGTGAAAACAACGTTATAGACCTTGATCTAAGAAGAGTCAACTACTAATATTGACCTAATAAGTTCATAAATCTTAATGCGTTTATTTAAATTACATCTAGAGTGATCTCTTTACTAGGTGGTTTGGTAAATAGAATCCGGTACTAGCTTCTTTACCTACGGTTGGTGATAATTTGTGACTAATAACAAGTAGAAAAGAACATATTCATTGTTTCTTAACGAAGAAGGATTCCTTGATCTTGTCTCTTATTGCTTTCAACTTTATCTTTTAATTGCTTTGTTTATTTTCTTTTGCTTTTTACACCCCCACTTTCGTGACAATTTTTACAACTAGAATCTCTTGCTCCTCGTGGGAGCGAACTTGACTTCCATTATATTATTTTTAATTAAGTGGAAATATTGATTAATTTGATTACCTCGACACGCATCAAATTTTGGCGCCGATTCTTAGGGAAGCGTGACCCAGATGATTTTAGTTGTTTTTATTTTCTTTTTGCTTTAATCTTGCGTTGTTGGATTATCACAGTATCTAACTTAAGTTTTTGAATCTTATTTCAGGTTCAGTTTTCCATGTATGGTGGACAAGAGCAAGCATATTACAACAATCCAATCGGTTTTCAACCTCAACGTTATGACAACTTCCAGCCATCCTTAGGATACAATCAAAACCAATCTTTTGGCTATATGATCAAATTCTACAAAACATTATGGATATTCTCATATATCAACAACCTTATGGTATGGACAATCACAAGGATGGGAGGATAGTTTTGTTTATGATCGAAATTCTCTAGTTTTGCGAGATAAGATGTACGCCATGATTGGGGATCTTCAACAAAAGTTGCAAGAATCACATGAGAAATTCAAGGTCGGAGAAATTATACGAACAAATTAATCAACCTTTGGACACTTTTGAAGGCACTTACTTGAGCCTTGATCTTAATAATGATCAATCACCTATTCAAAAGGAAGAGCTTGAGGAAGATGCATTTATTGCTTGGAAAAAATTTCTTAGGGAAAGATTGAGTCAGCGGAAGTGTATGCGTTGCAATAATTTCAACTCCCGGATCATAATACCGATCCTTCGCCTTATTCAAAAGCCTCCTAGGTTGATACGTTTAAAGGTTTACAAACAACGAGAATGAAAAAAGAGCAAATTTCAAATACAAGTAACATACAAAAGATTTCACATATATGTTGAGGACTTACAATACAATGAGGTAATTTTATATCCAAGTATGAAGACTTATTCATGAAAGTGAAGAAAATTAAAAGGTGAGAATTTTTGGAAGTTTATGATTTCAAGGCGATACAAGTTGTGAAGAATCAAGAAAATACTTCTCCCACGGCCATGGTTGTATTTAATTTCTCTAGTTTTGTTTTCAAAAAAAAAAAAAAAAAAAAAATTGAAAAAAAAAAAAAGAAAAAAAAAACAAGAGAAAAACAAGAGAAATTTTTGTTTTGTCTTAATAAGCCGTTAATAAGGAAGTTTCAAGCGACAAGGATTTTAAGGTACAAGAGTTAAAAAATTGTCAAGTTTATGAAATTCGAGAGTTTATCATTAATAGTTGAAACCGAAGGCGAAGAGATCAAGGCCGAGGAGCGGAAGACGTTTTATTGGATCCATAATTAGCGATCGGATGCTCATCCTCAATAATAAATGGTTGATTTCCTTTCTTAGATGTGTCTAGACCTAAGGATATTGGTAGATATACTCCGGGCGATTGAACAAATCCTTGTGATTGAATTGAAGACCACGATGTTTGAAAGTAAAACTACGATAAAGGTTTGAGATGATATTACATATGGGTTGGTGGTGGTAACTGCTTTGTGAGTTGTGAAGCGAGATAAAGAATGTTAGGGTTCGAATTTCTCGGATTAAATGCTATCATACATGCCATTACCCCAGATCTTCCGTATCATGTGACTACGTGCACAAAGTCTAAAGATGCATGGGATATCTTAGAAACCTCATTTGAAGGAAATACATGTGAAAAAGAAGTTAGGCTTCAAAACCTAAATTCTGATTGGGAAAACCATCGTATGGAAGATGAATATTCTTTTGATGAGTTTAATCACAAAGTGTCTGAAATTGTTAATGCATCATTTGCACTGGTAAGACTATTCCTGAAAAGGACATTGTGATGAAGATTCTCCGATCTCTGCCATCCAGATACGATTCTAAGAAGCATGCCATCGTTGAAGGAAATAACCTTGATAAGCTTTCCAGAAATGCTCTAATTGGCTAGTTAAAAATTCTTGATCTTAATCAAAACACAGTCAGGACATCTGCGTTCAATGTTGTGACCAATGCAAGTGAATCTTCTAACTTGTCTTGGGATGATGAATGTTGTTCGAACCACGTTGATTTTGATAAATCACTTATAACATAAAAGATCAAGGATTTTGTAAAAAGAAGTAAAAGATGTGATAAACGTGTCTCTCCAGTTAATGCTTCAGATGATTCAATACAAGAAAAATCTCCTCTGGGTGTCAACATCTTGGATGCGTCTGATGTGTGCAATAAAATTTCAGCTCTTGCAGCAGAAACCTCCACCTACTCAATTTCTAATTCAGAGCTTGAGTTTGACACAGAGATTTGTGAATTCTTGAATAAAAGTAGAGAGATTCTCACCAACAAAATCTTCAACTAAAGGCTTCGTTGAAGAAACTTGAATCATCGCTCCATGTGAAAAATCTTGAGATAGATTGTCTTAATGATGAATTCACCAGAACCGTGTCTCTAAAGGAAAAATAGATTAACACTCTTAAGAATGACCTGCAAAGGTTAACCGGAAGTTCTGACAAAATCTCTGCAATGTTATTCGGTCAGAAGTCCTTTTGAAACACAAATGGGTTGGGGTTTAAAAGCAAAACTGTAAACACAGACTCTCTTGTTCCAACTAATGTTGGGACAGTGTACGTTGAGTGTTGTGATAAACAGAAGGTATTTCAACAGAACAAAAAATCATTATGGATCTATTTATTTTGTGGAAATGCAAATCATGTTCAAAGAACGTGTTGGAGATTCAAGAGGAACAACAAAAGAATTGCCAAACTTCAGGAGAACATGCAGAGGATGAATCTGGCATTGGATAATCAACAAGGTTCTCATAAAAAATCCAGAAATTCCATATTCAGACGAGGTAAGAAATCTATTTATACAACAAACCTTGATAAGTCATTAGGTGATAAAACATGTGAGCATTCGGCTCACTCTGTCGCTGTCTAATACCAGTGACGTCCGCATCCTCATCTTTAGCTTGAGAAAATGAGGCTTACATCAAAAGTGGCTCAAGTACTTGTATTTGTATATTCTTTTCTTATTTTAGTTAAGAAAATATTCTCCTAATAATTTAGATAATGGATAATTAACCAAGAAAGATTTTTTCAAAGTTCTTCTAGGGTTTTGGTATCCATAAGTCTATTTATAATCATTTATGATCAATTCCTTCATCTCTCTTCCACGTGAAAGATACAGTCTCATGGCTCCTGTAACTAGGGGTATCACAAAAAGGGATGCAGTCGAAGTAGTTAATGTGTATCTGTGTGAAGGAATCACTTCCTCAAGGAAGAAGTGAAAAGGCGAGGGTACCTAAATATACCTCAAGCTAAAACTTTTCCTACCTATTAGTCCTTTCTCCGAAAGTGATTGTCTATGGACTGAGTCGAGATAATACAACTAATCGGTTCACACTTCGTGTCATCGTCTATGGATACGAGGTCGAGACAATACAACAACAAAGTATGTTACTTGATAAAAAGGTTCGGACTTAACCAAAAACAATAGGATTCACTTATCAAGTAAATAGGAATTAACGTTTGTGTGATTTACTTTAATTATAATAAAATAATTATAATGCGGAAATATAAAGTAAATGACACAGCAAGATTTTGTTAACCAGGAAACCGCAAATGCAGAAAAACCCCAGGACCTTGTCCAGAATTGAATACTCTCAGGATAAAGCCGCTACACAAAATTACACCTAACTTCGTATAGTTGAGACCAAGCAACTAAACCTATAGTTCACCTAGTTCCGTCTATATTCCCACGCATCCGACCTATGAATAAGTCACGTACTTGGAAACATTCTTTTGGTTCGTATTCCAAGTAGTAAAGGAACAAAAAATCTGTTTGGTACTAACTCTATTCAACCAAGTGATATGAGTCAGACAAAGGCTCTTCTGTTTATCTTAACATAAACTCCTTCGTCAGGTCCTTAGATCTATCTTATGTTCAATTACCGAAGTAATCGTTTAAGATTTAGCCAACAACACTCTTAATCCAAAGAATTGTGTTGATGCCGATCTACTCAATTAATCAATCCAATCTATCACAAAGATAAACTGATTATTAATTGGATCATCTTTTACCGAAACAAGTATTGTGCACACCAAAGATTATGAACCCCACAAATCAGAAATCTTCAATATCTTCTTTATCTTCAAATCTTCTTAGATCTTCAATAAACACTGCACACAATCACTTGAATCTATTGTGATCAATCACGCACGGAACGAGTGCAGTAACAATGGATTATCACAAGATCTTCTTTAGAACTAACAACAGTCTAAAGATCCCTGTCGAAACTCTGAACTAGTTTGAGTGAATCTTATATCCGAAGAGAAGATTCTCAAACATAAACAAACTAGGTGTAATCAAAGTTCAACCACCGTTAGTCAATTAAATCAATGAAAACAAAAGATAAACCGCAATTATCTAGTTTCCCACCAACGGTACTAATAGAGCTTCTCAATCCCAAAAAGACTTTAAAGCGAAAGCGGTAGTAAGATATTTCGCTTTGATTAGGTTACTCTCCTCTCCGAATAGGCGGCTTCACCAAGCAGACACAACAAGAGGTAGTTTGTTTATTCTGAAGAATTAGTTTGCTAGACTGGCAAACTTCAAGTATTTATAGACAAGGAAGTTTGGACACCAAGGAATTTCCAAAACCGAAAATATTCTCAAGATATTCATTAAAGCACAAATTCGGTTTCCATAATTCCTGGAAATGCTCTGTCCAAAAATAATGATCGAAATCTCTCAGAAAATCTCTAATTAATAAATTCACATTACTAATTCTTATTTTTCTAAAAATGAAGTGAATAACCTTAATTAAAATATTCTTAACTTATTTATGTTTCGATCTGGGATTCTCTTCCCTTAGCTATTAAGGAATAACTTTGAACAATTAAATAATAAACATTCACAGTACGTGTTCAAAGTATGTCGACATCTTAACTTTGTAAGTTCTCTTTCACACTTACAACCTTGAAACCGATTTGCCACACTTCCAAACAAGTTTAGAATTGGTTCATCTGACTTTCAAGAACTATGCGATTGATCAAATAACATTTAATCACAAATCATGGGTTTAACGGTTCTACCAAAACAAGTTTCGGTTCTACCTTCCATGTGAGCACTGTGCATAGTCACACTAGCTTTCCAAAATTCGGTTGACTAGGTACTAGGATCGGTTCCCCACATATATATGGTATCTAACTTATATGTGTTGCACATGTCCATAGGATCGGTTCCCCTTTGCCTAAAAACGTGTTGCACATATCCATAGGATCGGTTCCCCTTTTTGCTATAAACCTTGATGTACCTCATACAAGGATCGGTTCCCCTTTGTGATGTACTGCACCTCTTACTAGGATCGATTTCCCTTTCCCATATCTGGTCAGACATAAAATCACAAACTCGATCATACCATCTCAGGTGATTACTTAAGATCGGTTTCACTAATAAAAGTCATACCAATACATAAGTAAGGCTTTTGTGAATAGTTTTACCAAGAACACAACAAGTCATGAACGGTTATACTAAATCACACATATTGGATGTTCACAAGATATGCAATGAATAACAATCCCAATAACGCCTGGCGATTTCCTTTTCGATTCACAAACAAGTTTATGAACTTACTTCCTTAGAACACATGTGAAACATTGTTCCCTAGGATGAAATCCTAACTTCATACCCATACATAATCACAATAGCATTCAAATGATTATGGCGATGTCTTATCTACAAAGTTTAATGGTTAAGCAATAAACCTCGTATTGTATTCCTTAATACTATGTCTATCTAGAATTCAAATTTGCTTCGCAGTTTTGTTTTCAATTTGCACGACTTGAAAGATACGTTAGGGAATGAAACAGTTCAAGTCAAATATGACTAATCTCAAGTGGAAGGATGATTGTTGTCGTTATTGCTCCTTGCTTCTTCACATCTTCATGTCTTCGCAATACTTGTAAAGTCTCATTATCCTAATACTTTCAAGCTAACCTATACGAAGTTGACTCTAATACATAATCAAGCGACTCTTAACATGAGTTTTGATTCACTAAAATATGACAACCAAACTTGACATACCAACGCTTGGTGGGTTCAACCGAGCTATGCTCTAACAAGAAGAATGGGAGATCTACAAATGATGTAGAAGGTTCTTCCTCTAACTGCCTCTTGTCAGTTTGTCATTTTGATAAGGACTTTAGAGGTATGGTGAAATACTTCATCAGCAAAAGAAATGATTTAAAATCTCAAATTGTTTCGTCTTTAGAAAAGATAACTCACTATGAACAAATGTTATCTCTAACAAAGAACACCTTGTGTGATCTAAAAAGAGAACTTAGTGAGTTGACTGATAATTCTGAAGATTTAGAGGAATTGAACGATCCCATAATCAATGGGTTTTTCAATAATGATAAGGAATTCTCGGTAGATGCTCTGAGAAAGCTCTACAATGTCTAGGAAACTTCTTATAAGAATTTTATTCCTGTGTTTTTAAGAAGAATAACTAGAGTTTGGAATAGCCATTATTGTGATTACACATAGCTATTTCCAACGATATGATTTTTCATTTTCAATGTTTTTAGATTTATTTGTTTAAATTCTAAAGTTTATTTGGAAGATGATTTTGCAGTATAAATCTTTATGGTTTTATATATTGCAATTTGTTATGGGATATGTGTGTTTGCGTCTGTGAACTATGATTGTCCCATACGTGGTCAAAAGTTAATTCTTTCATATGTCGATATGCAAGTATTGATAAAAGATTGAATGAACTTTTGACAAACAAAAGTTAAGCCTTTTATGTCATTATGCAAATATTGATGGAAGAAAGGATGAACTTTTGTTTACAAAGATTAAGTCTATTGTATGTCATTGTGCAAATAGTGATGAAAGATATAATGAATCTTTGTTTATTCCGCAGTATTGATCTTCCCTGATCCATATTTTTATGTATATACTGTGCGGCTCCGTAAGTTCTCTTATGTTGAGCATTTCCGTTTGAATTAATCATGGGTTCTCTTGTGGTTAATTTAATTGAGCATTTTGGATACAAAAATCATATTCTTATGCAATTTGTTGTTGTCCAAATATATCCTTCTTTTTCTTGTGAAAGTAAGGTCGCTCTTGTTGTTCTTTCGGGAATGACATTTTATGGGGGAGAGTTCTTAATTGAACTTGTGCTTAATTGCCAAATCTTTGTGGGGAGTGCGGCCGTGGAATATTATAGGGGTTATCTTGTATCTTTATAAACTCTTTGATGAATGCATTTAGTTTCGGCTATATGATTGCATCTAAAAAGTTGATATGTGCTTTCTTTTGGTCATGAAGTGTCTCTATGGAAATTTCATTAGGATCCCACTAGTTTTCGTACCTTTGCCAATTTTATTGACAAAACAAGGGGAGAATTAATGTGTAATTCACACTACAAATACATATGGTTTTCAGATCATTATGTAAGGGGGAGTGGTTTTCATGAGTGAAAAGGCGAGGGTACCCAAATATACCTCAAGCTAAAAAAATTCCTACCTATAAGTCCTTTCTCCGAAAGTGATCGTCTATGGACTGAGTCGAGACAATACAACTAATCGGTTCACACTTCGTGTGATCATATATGGATACGAGATCGAGACAATACAACAACGAAGTATGTTTACTTGATAAAAAGGTTCAGACTTAACCAAACACAATAGGATTGCTTCTCAATTAAATAGGAATTAACGTTTGTGTAATTTACTTTAATTATAATAAAACAATTATAATGCGGAAATATAAAGTAAATGACACATCAAGATTTTGTTAATGAGGAAACCGCAAATGCATAAAAACCCCGGACCTTGTCCAGAATTGAATACTCGCAAGATTAAGCCACTACACAAAATTAGACATAACTTCGTATAGTTGAGACCAAGCAACTAAACCTATATTTCACCTAGTTCTGTCTGTATTCCCACGCCTCCGACCTATGAATAAGTCACGTACTTGGAACAATTCCTTTGGTTCGTATTCCAAACAGTAAAGGAACAACAAATCTGTTTGGTAACAACTCTCTTCAACCAAGTGATGTGAGTTAGACAAAAGCTCTTCTGTTTATCTTAACATAAACTCCTTCGTCAGGTTCTTAGATCTATCTTATGTTCAATTACCAAAGTAATCGTTAAGATTTTGCAATCAATACTTTTAATCACAAAGAATTGTATTGATGTCTATCTACACAACTAATCAATCCAATCTACCACAAGGATAAACCGATTATAGTTGGATCCTCTTATACCGAAACAAGTATTGTGCACACCAAAGATTATGAACCCCAAAAACCTGCGCACAACAACTTGAATCTCTTGTGATCAATCACACACAAAACGGAGTCTGTTAACAATGGATTATCACAAGATCGTCTTTAACACTAACAACAGTCTAAAGATCCCTGTTGAAACTTCGATCTAGTTTGAGTGAATCTTATATCAGAAGAGAAGATTCTCAAGCATAAATAAACTAGGTGCAATCAAATTCCAACCACCGTTAGTCAATCAAATCAATCGAAAACAAAAGATAAACCGCAATTATCTAGTTTCCCACCAACGGTACTTGTAGAGCTTCTCAATCCCAAAGAATACTTTAAACTGAGAGGCCGTAAGAGATTTCGCCTAATTAGGTTACTCTCCTCTCCGAATAGGCGGCTACACCAGTAACAACACAACCGAGGAAGTTTGCTTTCACGAAGGATTAGTTTGCTAGAAATGCAAACTTCAAGTATTTATAGACAAGGAAGTTTGGACACCAAGGAATTTCCAAAACCGAAAATATTCTCAAAGATATTCAATACATTCCAAATTCGGTTTCCATAATTCCTGGAAATGCTCTGTCCAAAATAATGAATGTAAATCTCTCTGAAAAATCTCAACTAGTAAATGCACATTAATAATTCTCATTTTCCTAAAATAAAATTAACAACCTTAAATAAAAGATTCTTAACTTATTTATTTCGATCCTGAGATTTTCTTCCTGTAGCTATTAAGGAATAACTTTGAACAATAAAATATAAACATTACTTCACGTGTTCAAAGTATGCCGACATCCTTACTTTGTAAGTCCTCTTTCATACTTACAACCTTGAAACCGATTTGCCACACTTCCAAACAAGTTTAGAATTGGTTCATATGACTTTCAAGAACTATGCGATTGATTAAGAAACACTCAATCACAAATCATGGGTTTCACGGTTCTACCAAAACAAGTTTCCGTTCTACCTCCATGTGAGTATTGTGCATAGTCACACTAGCTTCCCAAAATTCGGTTGACTAGGTACTAGGATCGGTTCCCCATATATATATGGTATCTAACTTATATGTGTTGCACGCACATGTCCATATATAGGATCGGTTCCCCTTTGCCTAAAAACATGTTGCACATGTTCATAGGATCGGTTCCCCTTTTTGCTATAAAACTTTGCTGCACCTCATACAAGGATCGATTCCCCTTTGTGATGTGTTGCACCTCTTCATAGGATCGGTTCCCCTTTACCCAGATTCAGTTCAGCAAAACACAAACTCGATCATACCATCTCAGGTGATTACTTAAGATTGGTTTCAATAATAAAAGTTATACCAATACATAAGTCATGCCTTTGTGAATAAGTCTACCAAGAACACAAACAAGTCGTGAGCGGTTATACTAAATCACACATATTGGATGTTCACAAGATATGCAATGAATAACATTCCCAATAACGCCTGGCGATTTCCTTTTCGATTCATAAACAAGTTTATGAACTTACTTCCTTAAAACACATGTAAAACATTGTTTCCTATGATGAAATCCTCACCTCATACCCATACATAATCACAATAGCATTTAAACGATTATGTCGATGTCTTATCTACAAAGTTTAATGGTTAAGCAATAAACTTCATATTGTATTCCTTAATACTATGTCTATCTAGAGTGTCCATGCTTCGCCGTTTTGTTTTCAATATGCACGACTTAAAATATACGTTAGGGAATGAAACAGTTCAAGTCAAATATCACTAACCTCAAGTGGAAGGATGATGTTGTCGTTGTAGCTTCTTACTTCTTCACTTCTTCAAGTCTTCGCAATACTTGTAATGTCTCATATCCTAATACTTTCAAGCTAACCTATACGAAGTTGACTCTAGTACATAATCAAGCGACTCTTAAAATGAGTTTTGGTTCACTAAAATATGACAACCAAACTTGACATACCAACGCTTGGTGGGTTCAACCGAGCTATGCTCTAACAATCTCCCCCTTGGTCAATTTTAGTGACAAAACTCTTACAATCATATGGATAAACAAATTACAAGAATTCATTACACATACGCTTGATTCCCGAATTCAACAACACAATAACCTGCATTCATTCAATCCTTAAATGCCGATGTTGACATTATAATAACAAAGAATATTACTCCCCCTAAAGGTAATATAGGTAGATTTTATCAATCCACACGTCTTTGTTATACCAATCAATATGATATGCTACTCCCCCTTAGTCTATGCTTTCACTCTTTCGTTAGATAAACGTTTAAGCACCAATGTTCTTTTCCTTAGTGATACCAATCAATATAAAATCAATACCAGTATCACTTGTTTACTCCATATATTTCTCCCCCTTTTTGTCACAAAATGAAAAAGAAACTAAAAAATAAAGGACAACACGAAAAGAATCTTACAAATCTCAAAATAGACTTGCAAACCTATAGAGTTAAGCACGAGGGTTCCACACATCATTTTTTATACCAATATCAAAACCGAAACTACAAGGTAATTTGTTTTGATATGTTATCAAGGAAACAATTGCCCGAAGCAATTTTCCCAATTTAGTTTAGCAAACCAAAAATCAACTAAGCACCTTAGTTCCTTTGCTAAACCGATCGTACAAATACAATCGCTTCATTCGATAAGACCAAAATAAAGATAACTCTATTTTTCTCATCAGGTTCTAATTATCCATATAACTTAGACCTTTCAATTTTAAACAAGACAAGTACTAGGTTAGTTAAATAGCATTTCTTGTTAAGGCATTCGATTAGACTTGAATAATCGAAACCTCCACTTTGATAAGTCTAACTAAGAAAACCTTAGTATCTCTTATCCGGAATCGAATTGGACTAAACAACTCATCCCGTAAACCTTTTCTTTCGTTAAGCCATAAATAATTCATACAAACCAAAATAAATCAACTTGCATAATTATTCACCTCAACCGGAAGCAATTGAAACAACATAGACATTAAAGCACCGAAATTTTGTAAGCCTAAACAATTGATACCACACAATAAAGCAAGATAACAATAGTTTTTCTTAACCGGAACCAATTGAATCACACACATCCATACACACATCATGGAATAAAACATCAATTGTATCGAAATTTTGTTAACCAAAAGCAAAATATATATGAAATAAAATCAAGCTTTTCTTAAACAGGAAAACACTTAACTAACAACATTGTTACCTCAAATTTCGCATCCACTTCTCCAATATGTTTGCATCTTCTTCCAGGGAGAATTGATATCGAAATATCATTATGTTGTCATCCTTGTGCAAAAACAAAAGAATAACAACAACCAACCTTTACCAGAGAAAGGTTGAAAATCGGTTTTAACAATTGCAAGCAAAAGTTGAAAACCGTCGAAACACATATGCTTTTATGCTAAACCAAAACCGATTCAACATATTGTAACTTTTTCACATATTGTTTCTACCAGAACCCCTCATGATCCTTTGATAAAGCCTACCAACATGGGCTAGAACTAATCCTGCTAAATCAAAAAGTCACCCAAACCATAAGGGTTCACAATATTATGAGATCAAATATCAAGGTAGTAAAACCGAAATCAAACATACCATAAACATCCATAGCAATAATAAAGCATTCATGCACAGGCTATGTAAATCAAAAACCATCACAAGAAAATTATAAATCAAATAATTTTATTCATAATAGTTTTTATTCATAATAGACTTAATACAATCATTGAAAGAAATCTCATCGAGGTTTTCTTCAAACATTTCAAGATTGGTAAAGTGAAAACTAATCATTTGAAGATCACGAAAGTCTCTATAAGATGCCCAGAAAACATCATGGAAAATAATTTCCTTTCGGGCAACATAAATTAATTCCTTCAGAAGTTCCTTTCTTCATATCAGTTCAAGAATTCCTTAAAACAGGCTTGTAGCCCTTACATCAGTACGTGATGGCATGATCTGATAAGAGCACAAATCAGAACAGATTTCAAATCTTCCTTTATTATAGGAATCCAAAACGCTTTCCACTTCTTGGATACAGTATTTTCCACAAATTCACTGTATGATCTCTTATTCTCAGTGAAAAGGATTATATGAATTTTTCTAGTTAATAGATCATGAAATCTACAAGAGTATATCAAATCAGATATAGCATTCTTTAGGTCTTTCATTATTGAAAATCATGAAAAATTCGAATAAGAATTCGATTCTTATAAGGTTTTAAACTCTTATAAAAATAAACCTTTTATACAAAGATTTTCGGTAATCCTTCTCAAAAGGAAATAACTGGAATTACCCATTTTAAACAAATTTCTACAACACCGGTACAGAGAAATTTGTTCTTAAGAAACAGTGCATTATTTTTTACCGTTCTTCCTTTTCCACATCTTGAGATATGATAAGTCATCATAATCAAGGTATGGTTCAGAGTCTGTACCTTTAAAAGGATGAGAGCCAAACCTTGCTCGTTTAAAAACATTTCTCTTATGCTCTTTTCTAAATGATTTTAATATGTACTGGGTAGACCAGGAATCGGTATCATAGTCCTTTACTCTGTTGATTAAGAGTCGAGGAATAAGGTTTATTTTTCCCAGCTCTCTTGAACAAAACGGAGAGCATTTTGCATTTTACGAATCTTGCACATCTTCTGAACATGTTGTTTACTACCGCAAGAAAAACAACATTTTGTATTATAATTACAATGTTGGTTGTTACCTATTTGTGCAAGACTGTTGAGAACTCCTTTGTTTTTCTCTACTCTTTGTGGCTTCGATTTCTTCCTTTCTTCATGAGCTTTCTTCTTCTGGTTTGAAAAAACATCAATTGTTTGTTTGTCCCTACTAGTTTCTCGACTGATATGTTCAGCATTTTCTTTTAGAGAATCCTCTGTTTGAGTACACACAAATTTGACAAACATTATTTCACAGTTGGGAACAACAATACCACTACCTTTATATCCTAAACTACGTTTGTCACCATGACTTCTGCTTATTTCCAACAAGGAAGATAAGTTGGTTGAGCTTTCATTAAGTTTTCTCAGCATAGATATTTCCTCTTTTAATGAAGTATTTTCATCAAGAGTAGAGTTAAGAGTTTCCTCTAAACATTTTATATTTGAGAGAAGACCTTTTTCTTTTTTCCTTTAAGCACTCTTGTTGAGAGTTCATTTTTAGTTTAGAGTCATCAAGCTCTTTTTCCAGATGACAAATTTTTTCTTGAGATTTTTCCAGACCTTTTTCACAAGTCTCTACATGATGACGTTCAATATTCATCCCTTTTTCGTAGTCACAAACTTGTTGTGTGAATTCTTATTTTAGCAATTTATGCTCTTCATAGAGATTTTCAAACTTTAAAGTTAAATCTCGTTCTCTTTCAAGTGTTGAAAGAAGTTCATTAGAGCAGAAAAGAAATTGTTTACTTAATTCCTTTAGTTCAGAAGTTTTCACACTTGATCTTTCATAAGAAATCTCAAGAATAGAACTCAAAAATGTCTCATTAGAGATCTCATCAATTTAGCAACCCGAGATTGAGGAACAATCTCCTTGTGAGCACATATCTTGTGATACGTTAATTAAGCCTTTCTTTAGTTTGCGCTCTCGCTTAACTTTGCTTTGGCCCATATCTTATAGGTTGGATCGCACCAAACACAGATTGTTAGATCTTTTCATGTTTGCCTGCTCTGATACCAATTGAAAAGGCGAGGGTACCCAAGTATACCTCAAGCTAAAACTTTTCCTACCTATATGATTGTCTATGGACTGAGTCGAGAAAATACAACTAATCGGTTCACACTTCGTGTGATCGTCTATGGATACGAGATCGAGACAATACAACAACGAAGTATGCTTACTTGATAAAAAGGTTCGGACTTAACCAAACACAATAGGATTGATTATTAAGTAAATAGTAACGTTTGTGTAATTTAATTTAATTATAATAAAACAATTATAATGCGGAAAAATAAAGTAAATGACACAACAAGATTTTGTGAACGAGGAAACCGTAAATGCAGAAAAACCCCGGGACCTTGTCCAGAAGTGAATACTCTCGGGATTAAGCCGCTACACAAAATTAAACCTAACTTCATATAGTTGAGACCAAGCAACTAAACCTATAGTTCACCTAGTTCCGTCTGTATTCCCACGCCTCCGACCTATGAATAAGTTACGTACTTGGAACAATTCCTTTGGTTCGTATTCCAAACAGTAAAGGAACAACAAATTTGCTTGGTATCAACTCTCTTCAACCAAGTGATGTGAGTTAGACAAAGGCTCTTCTGTTTATCTTAACATAAACTCATTCGTCAGGTTCTTAGATCTATCTTATGTTCAATTACCAAGTAATCGTTAAGATTTTGCAATCAATAATTTTAATCACAAAGAATTGTATTGATGCCGATCTACACAACTAATCAATCCAATCTACCACAAGGATAAACTGATTATAGTTGGATCCTCTTATACCGAAACAAGTATTATGCACACCAAAGATTGTGAACCTCAAATCAAAAATCTTCAATATCTTCTTTGTCTTCAAATCTTCTTAGATCTTCAATAAACACCTGCACACAACAACTTGAATCTCTTGTGATCAATTACACACAGAACGGAGTCTGTTAACAATAGATTATCACAAGATCGTCTTTAGCACTAACAACAGTTTAAAGATCCCTGTTGAAACTTCGATCTAGTTTGAGTGAATCATATATCAGAAGAGAAGATTCTCAAGCATAAACAAACTAGGTGCAATCAAAGTTCAACCACCGTTAGTCAATCAAATCAATCGAAAACAAAAGATAAACCGTAATTATCTAGTTTCCTACCAACGGTACTCGTAGAGCTTCTCAATCCCAAAAAAGACTTTAAACTGAGCGGACGTAAGAGATTTCACATAATTAGGTTACTCTCCTCTCCGAATAGGCGGCTATACCAGTAACAACACAACCGAGGAAGTTTTCTATCATGAAGGATTAGTTTGCTAGAAATGCAAACTTCAAGTATTTATAGACAAGGAAGTTTGGACACCAAGGAATTTCCAAAACCGAAAATATTCTCAAAGATATTCAATACATTCCAAATTCGGGTTCCATAATTCCTGGAAACGCTCTGTCCAAAATAATGATCGTAAATCTCTCAGGAATATCTCAACTAGTAAATGCACATTACTAATTCTCATTTTCCTAAAATAAAATTAACCTTAAATAAAAGATTCTTAACTTATTTATTTCGATCCATAGATTTTCTTCCTGTATCTATTAAGGAATAACTTTGAACAATAAAATATAAACATTAATGCACGTGTTCAAAGTATGCCGACATCCTTACTTTGTAAGTCCGCTTTCATACTTACAACCTTGAAACCGATTTGCCACACTTCCAAACAAGTTTAGAATTGGTTCATCTGACTTTCAAGAACTATGCGATTGATTAAGAAACACTCGATCACAAATCATGGGTTTCACGGTTCTACCAAAACAAGTTTCGGTTCTACCTCCATGTGACTACTGTGCATAGTCACACTAGCTTTCCAAAATTCGGTTGACTAGGTACTAGGATCGGTTCCCCACATATATATGGTATCTAACTTATATGTGTTGCACACACATGTCCATAGGGTCGGTTCCCTTTTGCCTAAAAACGTGTTGCACATGTTCATATCGGTTCCCCTTTCTGCTATAAACCTTGCTGCACCTCATACAAGGATCGATTCCCCTTTGTGATGTGTTGCACCTCTTCATAGGATCGGTTCCCCTTTACCCAAATTCAGTTCAACAAAACTGATGGTTATTTTCAATGATGTTGTAGTAATAGGTTCGTTCAAGACTTGTGAAAGCATATTTTTTAGACTTAATTTTTGTAAATAAAAATAACAAGCTCAATTAAAAAGTTGTTTGGAAATTATGGAGAGGCTGGGTGATAGGGTGTAGAATACATCCTATTTACTATCTATTGTTTATGCTTTCTTTGCTATTTTTCTTGTAAATTATGTATTTTACGCTTGTTTTGAGTTTTATAGCTACTATGGAGTCACACGGAGGAAAAAAAGAAGAAATTACTCTATTTGAGCCAAAAGGGCAAAATTGTCATTTCAGTGGCGAATACTATCTGGAGCCCAGTCAAGGTTAAGGGGCAACTTTCTTTTGGAGAAGCACTAAAGATTCAAGATTGAATGGCAGTGATGTTAATTGGGGAAGATGAGTTCGAATTTGGTTAACCCTTAATGGGTGTTTGAACTGAGACCAGAGATTGATTCTGGTAATAGAATTGAATTGGAGAAATTAGGTTTCGATCTCTGTAACTGATAGAACAAGATGATCAATAAATTGGGTTGCTCTCAGATTTTTGGTTCGAGAACGGTGATGGGTTTGTGGTTGATTTAAGATTTTGTTGTGAGTTGAAGAAGAATCGAAGATGAGAGTAAAGAAGAAGTAGCTGCTATTGGTGTTGACTAGAGATGGATTCGATTGTGAGAGATGAAATCAAGGGTTCTGGTGGTTAATTGTTGTGAATTGAAGAGAGGGTTGTTTGAGTTCAAAGAATTTGACAGAGAAGTGCCAGAACAATGGTGGTTGGTTGCAGCGGACTGACAAGATGGATGGTGAAGTTCTGTTGCTGTTGCTGTTGCTGTTGGTTGTTGAGAATAGCAGATGAACAAGTGAAGCTCTGTTGTGCTAAATTAGATGTATGCTAGGAATTGTCACAGGGAAATGAAGCAGAAGTGAGGCCTGAATTTGGCCGGAAATCCCAATAAACAGCCAAAACTCGGCCGGTTTTCTGCACCGGCGAGTCAACTCGGCGATGACCGATCCAGACGATTCAACCCAGCCCAGTTAGACCAGTTAGCCGAGTAAGATGCTGACTCGGTGGCTGGGTCACTCTTCTGCCTTGACCCATTGACTAACGAAGACCGTCAGTTTGACCGTTAACTCTGACGGCACCTGAACGGAATATTATTTTGACTGAACAGAATCTCAGGCGACCGACGGCGACTATTCCGACCATAATACCAGCTTTCCGGCGACCAAAATTACAGATTTTTGTGTGGATTCTTCTCATGGGTGTGAAGACTTGGACTTGGAATTTGGCTCAAATTTGGAAAGAGAAGATGGAAGATGAGAAAGACTTGAATTTGGAAATTGAATTATTATGGAATGAGGATTCTATTCCTTGGAAGATTTGGAGAATATTGAAGCCTATAAATAGAGAAGTTTTCTACATCTTTTTAGACATATCTTTTACACACCCTTTTACACACACAACACTTCTCTCTTCTTTATTCTTTGTGTGAACTCCTTAACATGAGTAGCTAATTTTATTATTGATTGAGGATGAATTCCTAGTTCTTAACATGTTTTGAGTTTTGTTTTAAATCTACTTTGAAGTTTTTCACATGATTATCGTTTGTTTTTACTAATAGGAATGTTTATACATTCATGATTGATTGATAGATTGTTTGGGTGGCCAACTAAATTGATTTGTTAATTGATCTAAAGCTAGTGAAAGTTAGGGGATAAGTAATCGTTTCTTGACTCTTTACATAAGTAGCAAACACAAGACCTTGCGGAGGGATTCCGTGGAGCAATTGTGTGTAAAAACAACGCTAGAAAGTGGACCAAGCGAACCGAGTTTAACTACTAGTACTAAACCTAAATTCATAAATCTTAATGCATTCGGGGAATTACATCTTGTAAAGCGAACCTCAAGGTGGTTCTTTTGAATAGAATCTGATAACTAAGCGGACTTGTTACTCAGTGAAATAAGGGATTTTGGGGTTAGCTAAGCGAACCTACTATCCTACGGTTGGTGATAATCTGTGACTAATAACATGTGGATGAAAAACATAACTTGAATCATTGTTTTGCAACGAAGAAGGATTCCTTGATCTTGTCTCTCTTATTGATTTCAACTTTATCTTTTAATTGCTTTGTTTACTTTCTTTTGCTTTATACATCCCCCCTTTTGTGACAATTTTTACAACTAGAATCTCTTGCTCCTCGTGGGAACGAACTTAACTACCACTATATTACTTGTTAATTAGGTGGAAAAATATTAATTAATTTGTTGTGGTTACGACACGCATCAAATTTTGGCGTCGCTGCCGGGGAGCAGCGGATAATTTTAGTTGTTTTTATTTTTATTTTTTGGTTTATTCTTGCTTTGTTGGATTCTATATCGTATCTAACTTAGGTTTTGAGAATTTTATTTCAGGTACCAGTTTTCCATGTATGGTGGACAAGAGCAAGCATATTACAACAATCAATACAGTTTTCAACCTCAACATTATGGCAACTTCCAACCATCCTTAGGATACAATCAAAACCAATCTTTTGGCTATGATCAATTTCCTACAGAACCTTATGGATATTCTCATACGTATCAACAACCTTATGACGGGTATGTAAGTGGACAATCACAAGGATGGGAGGATAGTTTTGTTTATCATCAGAAATTCTCTAGTTTTGCAGATAAGATGTCTGCCATGATTGGGGATCTTCAACAAAAGTTGCAAGAATCACTACAAGACCGGCAACCCTATGTTTGGGAGGAACCACGTCGAGAAATTCAAAGGAATTCGGAGAAATTATACGAACAAATTACTCAACTCGATAAAAATAGGGATGAGCAACTCCAACAACTTCAAGACGGCATTGCTAAAGAACGAAGAGACATGGATCAATACAAGGAGGATTGGGATAAAGAAGAATTTTGCTATCAAAGCAATAACTATTCTAATGTGCCTATGGTGTGTAGTGAATATTTGATCGATGATTATGTTGGAAAAGGCCAACCTTTGGATACTTTTGAAGACGCTAGTGTATCTTACTCGAGCCTTGATCTTAATAATGATCAAGCACCTATTCAAAAGGTAGAGCTTGAGGAAGATGCAATTAGTGCTTGGAAAAAATTCCTTAGGGAAAGATATGAGTCCGCGGAAGTGTATGAGCGTTGCAACAATGAGGAAGTTATTCCAACTCCGGATCATAATAATGATCCTTCACCTATTCAAAAGGAGGAGATTGGGTGTGACTTACCTATTGTTATAAACGGTGTAACACCCGTACAAGAAGATCTTACAATTTATACCGACGAGAATCACTTTAGTGAATGGCCCGATTTCGATGATGAGAATGTTGAAGAGATGATGCTAGAGGATGAAACCAAATTGATTGATTTTGTGGAAGACCCAATTGAACTTGCCAATGATTTTAATGATGCCAAGACTTTGGTTAAGGTAGAAAACGACGAAGAATGGTTGCAAGGTTTAATAGAGGACCACGATATACAAGAGGTAAAGGGATGAAGAGAGGATTACTGCAAAAAGAGGATTGTAGTTTTTCTAACCCTTTGCATATTCATTCTTCTCCTTTACCTCTTATTGGTTTGAATGTATGTCTTGAAAGTATTTTTGGATGATTTTGTTTCTAGATATCCACCATTGGAAACACTATACACCATGAAGAGTGGGAAATTCCCAAATTCTATGTTCTTTAATGTGGACGAGAATAAGTGTGGGGGAAATTCCTGTCGATATTTCTCTTGTGCTAAATTTGTATGATGAAGATTAATTAGTCCATTGAAAGTTGCATAATTGAGAATGTTTATTGATTAATTTCATGAGTTCTACACAAGAAAAGTAGAATTACACTTAGCAAATAAAACACTCTTAAACTTTCTCTCTCCTAATGACTTGCCTAACAATTCTAAAGATTCCCCCAAGAGACTCACTCAACCCTTTATATAGGGTAATACATAGTGGATGGCAGTAAATCCTTTATTTTTGGGAATGTCTCGCGAAGTTTCAACTAAATCTCGCGACACTTTGCTCATCTCCTTTATGTCTATTCTTTATTTTAGCTCCTTTACATCGTTGTTTATTAACTCCTATATTATGGTTTCTTTTTCCTTGAATATTGCTTGAAGAAGCGATTTTTAAGAAAAAATGCTTGTAATAATCTTTGGTCTTGAAAGAAGGAGCGAGCGAAAGAATACTTGAAAAAATTTTTGGATCTATGATTCATTTCTTGCCTCATTCTAGAATAATCCTCTTCTCGCCTATTAGGAAATATGCCATATATTTGGAAACTTTTCGTCAAGTTTCCTTGGATTTGGGTAATGACCGTTAACTAACCTCTTTTTCTGCGCATTTAATGTTATCCATGTAATATCTTTTCTCATCTATTTATAGAAGTGTTCTTTGTGAAGAAATTTCTTTTTCCCTTTCATCTTCTTAGAGGAACACATGGAAATTCCCAATTCTCATGGCATCCCGGTTTGTTAATCTTGCCATATCTTTTGATCTTGTGGTTACACTTGTCCGAGTGTTCTTTTACGCCATTGTTGTTTAGCAAGAACCAACCCAAGCAATAAGTGTCTTATGACAAGGGGGAAAAAATCTATAGTTCCTGCGAGTCTTTTTATGAGCAATACATTGTTGCCTCTTGTTTCTTACTTAACTTGCTCGATGAATTTCTCCTAAAAGGCTATTCCCGGTGTTCCATTTCCTTCTTGTGCTTCGCGGGAACCTCTTTCTTACGTATCATTACTTGCGAGTTATGCCTCAACTCACATAGACCAAGTTCCTCATAATTCCCCTACCTCTGACGATCCCAACCTCCTCCTGTTACCTTGCCATTCCTCTTCTGAAACTTCCTCTTCTCACGAGATTCCTTTGACAAAGGGCGGTTTGAACAAATTCCTCTAGTGGAAAATTTGGAGGGGATAGATGTGGCCTTTTGGGTTCTTTACATCTCGTGAGTGATTTTCTATCAAATCTCATGTTTGCATTTTAAGTAAGCACCTTAGTCTGATATGGATTCAAGAAGTTAATAAGTGAAGGATGATCTCCAAGTTATGGTTGCATTCACCTCGCAGTTTCAGCCCTCACTTCTATAGCATCTACCATTAATTTTCCTTTCTCTGTTCATTTCTCACATGTTGCTTCCAATCCTTTCTTTTGGCACTTCTTTCTTGCAGTTTTCTATATCAACCTCATGGCAGCACGACTCCTTCCAATCTCCCTGTATGATACCAATGCCATTTGGATGGTTTAATAATCCTTGTAGAGTATTCTCATGTGAACCTCTCCTTTTGGTTTGTTTGCGGTGCCGTTAAAGCCATATATCTTGTATGTCGAGAGGACCTTCTCCATCAGCTGGTTTTTAGTTAATCTCTACGATATAAATTCTTAATCTCTGAGGTAAACATTCCAAGGTCTTGGTACATTTTCCATCACAAGTAATTCTAGCCTACATTCTTGATCATGGCTTCCCATAATTCTCATTTTGTCTTTCTAAGGATTGTATTTTTGACTCTAAAATTTGAATGTATAACAAGTTAGTCGCAAAGAGAGCATTCACAAATGAGAGGATGAGATATCTCTCCTCAACCCGTCTACCGCCATTTCGCTACACATGAAGAGTTTCATCTTGATACCTGGTCGTGAAGAGTTGTTACTTATGTATGCTCCAGGGAATGTGGCTTGTAAATGGTGAAATGATGTAATTGTATTCCTTGGTAGACTTTCAAACCACTTTAGTGACAATATAGCATCATGGTTCTCCCGTTGTAACATACATCTCATATAAGCCTTAATATGATTGTTGTTCCATCAAAGATGTTGGTTAATGCGGTGTAGTTGCACTTAGGAGGTATTCCTCCCATTTGTACTTCTAGCGTGAAGGGATTCTTCGCAAGGTTTTCTAACCCTTTGCATATTCATTCTTCTTTTGTTCCTTTACCTCTTATTGGTTTGAATGTATGTGTGTCTCTCAAATCCTCGATTTCTCGTATTTTCTCTCCCATTGGATGATTTTGTTTCATAGATATCCACTTCTATTTCCCTCTTCTTTCGCATTGGAAATTTTGTGTCTCTTCCTCGGTATTCTTGATTTCTAACACCTTGATCTCACGCACTTCTAGATCTCCTACTTTGTTTATTTTCCATCCTCAATTCATGATTTTGTCTTGTCAAGAGGAACACTTTCTGGAAATTCCCAAATTCTATGTTCTTTATACACTTCCACAGTTTGTGGAGATTGGTGGGCAGTTTTGACGAGAATATTCCTCCTTTCTCGAGTCTCCCACTTCTTCTTCTGTCGTTGGTTGCTCTGTAAATTTTCTTTTTCATCGAGCGATAATTTCACTAGCGCATATTATTTTCTTGTGCTAACATTTGTATGGAGTTATTGTTTAACAATTCTAAAAGATTCCCCCCAAAAACCCTTTATATAGGGTAATACATTGGATGGATCCCTTTATTTTAAATTCTTCCGATTGTTAGTATGTCTATGGGGAGTGAATCTTACAAGAGCTAAGTCGATCTTACAAGAGCTAAGTCGGGTGACGTTAAAACAAGCGCTTCATGGGAGGCAACCCATTGGTTTAGTATTTCTTGTCTTTTTGCTTTTTGTTATTTCTTTTTCTTATTCCATATCATGTTAAAATTTCCCACCTTGACTTTACTAGGATGATTCAATTACATTGAGGACAATGTAAGGTTTAAGTGTGGGGGAGTGGTTAAGCATGTATATTAAAAAAAAAAATTTAAAATTTAAAAAAAAAAAAGTTTTACATAAAACTTCAACTTTTAGAGATTTTAGAGTCACTAGCATACTTCTAGGTATGTTTACATAGAGAATTCTGACCGACATAATTGAACTTGGAAATGTTAGGGAACTACATTCGGATTTCTTGCTTGTTAGAGTGTTAAATAATGGATTTAATCATGCCGGTGATGCAAATTTGGTGCAGGGAGAAATGCATTATTAGAGTTGCTGATCAATCATTAGTGGAGACTACCCGTATTCATATCATGTGAGGCACCGACCAGAAATTTTTCCATTAACTAAAGAGCTTTCTTTTGAGTGTGTGTCACCGTACGTTAATTCCAGGTAGAATGGTGAGCTACCCAACCTCCCACCAATAGAAGCACTACTCTTTGATCTCTTGAGTGCTAATTTTGTCAATCATGAGGGTGACGTCTATAAATGAAAGCCTCCTTCTTGTAGTTCGATTTGCAGTTAGCACCATTCTCTCCACAACAACGGATCCATAGAAACACCATCATCATTCAACAAGGAGCGACATCAAAATCTACAAGGAAAGTTGAAGAAGTTTAAGGTTTACAAGCAACGGAACGAGAAAAAGAGCAAATTTCATATTCAAGTAAAGCAACATACAAAGAGCAGATTTTTACATATATGTTGAGGACTTACAATACAATGAGGTAATTCTATATTCAAGTATAAAGACTTATTCACAAGAGCGAAGAAAATCAAAAGGTGAGAATTGTTGAAGTTTATGATTTCGAGACGATACAAGTTGTGAAGAATCAAGTGGTAAAATACTTCTCCCACGGCCACGGTTTGTTTTATTTTCACTTTGTTATATTTCTCTTGTTTTCAAAAAAAAAAAAAAAAAAAAAAAAAAGAAATATTTGTTTTGTTTTTATAAGCCGTGGGGAAGGAAAATCTATAAGGAAGTTTCAAGCAACAAGGATTTAAGGTAAAAAGAGTTACAAATTGTTAAGGATTTATGAAATTCGAGAGTTTATCACCAATAGTTGAAGCCGAAGACGAAGACCAAGAAGATCAAGACGAGGAGCGGAAGACGTTTCTATTGGATGCCGTGAGAGTGGTGTTATCATAATTGGCGATTGGATGTGATGGTGAGTAAGTAATCTCATCCTCGATAATAGTGGTTGATTTCCTTTCTTAGAGATCGTCAGAAAAATGGTTTTTCAAAATGTTGAAAGATGTGGGTTTTTAAAAATATTTCGGAAGTTGTCCTTCCCACCATTCAACGTGTGTAGGATTTCTCTCTTCATTCCTACCTGCACACATGTGAGACCCATAAAAAAAAGAGCCGTCTTTTTGAGTGCAATTATCATAAAATCCTTTTTGGTGAGGCAGAAGTCGAGGCGAAATGCTTATTGATCGTTTCTCAAACACGCGTTCTCTCATTATGGTGTGGTTATTTCTCACTCAACATTTAAGAATGAGAATATGTTCTTTAGTATTTCTAACTTTTTATTACTAGCATGCAGAAACTCTATGTCCTCATAACTCCTTGGATGCTTGGGACGCTTGAACGCTTTGAAGTTGTGAGTTTTTAGTTTGATTTGCTCGAGGACTAGCAAAGTCTAAGTGTGGGGGAATCTGATAGGGTGTAGAATACATCATATTTACTATCTATTGTTTATGCTTTCTTTGCTATTTTTCTTGTAAATTATGTATTTTACGCTTGTTTTGAGTTTTATAGCTACTATGGAGTCACACGGAGGAAAAGAAGAAGAAATTACTCTATTTGAGCCAAAAGGGCAAAATTGTCATTTCAGGGGCGAACACTATCTGGAGCCCAGTCAAGGTTAAGGGGCAACTTTCTTTTGGAGAAGCACTAAAGACAGACCAGCTGATGTTAATGGGCTGTAATTTGGTTAACCCTTATCAGGGGTGACCGGGTGTCATTAACCAGCCCCAAGTTATAACCCTAACTTCTTCTCAATCATTTGCACCTGAGAGAGAGAGAAACAAAGAGAGGCAGCAACAGCTGCTGGTGATACCAGATCGAGACGCTGATAGAGAAATAGAGAAGATTGGAGGAAGTTGACGCTGCACTAAACAGAGAACAGACAGAGAAGATTGGGTCGAATCTGTTGATAAAGAAGAAATGGAATTAGGGGTTGATTCAAGATTGAATCTGGCAGCGAGAGGTGAGGGTGTTTTTCGTTGTAATTGATGAAACGAAGATGAGTTCGACATTGAGAAGAAATTGGCGAGTAATTTGAGAACTGATGAAGGTGGCACTGTGGTTAATGGGTGTTTGAACTGAGACCAGAGATTGATTCTGGTAATAGAATTGAATTGGAGAATTAGGTTTCGATCTCTGTAACTGATAGAACAAGATGATCAATAAATTGGGTTGCTCTCAGATTTTTGGTTCGAGAACGGTGATGGGTTTGTGGTTGATTTAAGATTTTGCTGTGAGTTGAAGAAGAATCGAAGATGAGAGTAAAGAAAAAGTAGCTGCTGTTGGTGTTGACTAGAGATGGATTCAATTGTGAGAGATGAAATCAAGGGTTGTGGTGGTTAATTGTTGTGAATTGAAGAGAGGGTTGTTTGAGTTCAAAGAATTTGACAGAGAAGTGCCAGAACAATGGTGGTTGGTTGCAGCGGACTGACAAGATGGATGGTGAAGTTCTGTTGCTGTTGCTGTTGGTTTTTGAGAATAGCAGATGAACAAGTGAAGCTCTGTTGTGCTAAATTAGATGTATGCTAGGAATTGTCACAGGGAAATGAAGCAGAAGTGAGGCCTGAATTTGGCCGGGAAATCCCAATAAACAGCCGAAACTCGACCGGTTTTACGCTGACCGTGAGTCAACTCGGCAATGACCAATCCAACGATTCAACCCACCCGATTAGACGATTAGCCGAGTAAGATGCTGACTCGGTGGCTGGGTCACTCTTCTGCCTTGACCCATTGACTAACGAAGACCGTCAGTTTGACCGTTAACTCTGACGGCACCTGAACGGAATATTCTTTTGACTGGACAGAATCTCAGGCGACCGGCGGCGACTATTCCGGCCAAATTCCGGCCATAATACCAGCTTTCCGGCGACCAAAATTACAGATTTTTGTGTGGATTCTTCTCATGGGTGTGAATACTTGGACTTGGAATTGGATGGAGAATTTGGCTCAAATTTGGAAAGAGAAGATGGAAGATGAGAAAGACTTGAATTTGGAAATTGAATTATTATGGAATGAGGATTCTATTCCTTGGAAGATTTGGAGAATATTGAAGCCTATAAATAGAGAAGTTTTCTACATCTTTTTAGACATATCTTTTACACACCTTTTTACACACACAACACTTCTCTCTTCTTTATTCTTTGTGTGAACTCCTTAACATGAGTAGCTAATTTTATTATTGATTGAGGATGAATTCCTAGTTCTTAACATGTTTTGAGTTTTGTTTTAAATCTACTTTGAAGTTTTTCACATGATTATCGTTTGTTTTTACTAATAGGAATGTTTATACATTCATGATTGATTGATAGATTGTTTGGGTGGCCAACTTAATTGATTTGTTAATTGATCTAAAGCTAGTGAAAGTTAGGGGATAAGTAATCGTTTCTTGACTCTTTACATAAGTAGCAAACACAAGACCTTGCGGAGGGATTCCGTGGAGCAATTGTGTGTAAAAACAACGCTAGAAAGTGGACCAAGCGAACCGAGTTTAACTACTAGTACTAAACCTAAATTCATAAATCTTAATGCATTCGGGGAATTACATCTTGTAAGCGAACCTCAAGGTGGTTCTTTTGAATAGAATCTGATAATTAAGCGGACTTGTTACTCAGTGAAATAAGGGATTTTGGGGCTAGCTAAGCGAACCTGCTATCCTACGGTTGGTGATAATCTGTGACTAATAACATGTGGATGAAAAACATAACTTGAATCATTGTTTTGCAACGAAGAAGGATTCCTTGATCTTGTCTCTCTTATTGATTTAAACTTTATCTTTTAATTGCTTTGTTTACTTTCTTTTGCTTTATACATCCCCTCTTTTGTGACAATTTTTACAACTAGAATCTCTTGCTCCTCGTGGGAACGAACTTAACTACCACTATATTACTTGTTAATTAGGTGGAAATATATTAATTAATTTGTTGTGGTTACGACACGCATCACTGGGGCTAGGATTCCGCTATTTACCAATTCCAAAGTGATACTAAATACAATCATGCAATTTCACATGTTCAATTTGATTCTCAACTATTGCAAAAGTAGATTTTTTAGAAACAACAATTGTTAATCCAAAGCATGGGATATCAAAACCTTAGGCTAAGCATATTCCATCAATAGAAAATACAATTGTTTAACAAAAATCATAAAATCTATTTTAAATCTAGGCAAATAATCATAATTAAAATTGCACAAATTAAATAATTAAGAATTACTACTTTTTCATTGGAAAGATAGCTTCCTCCATCGCCCCAAGGATTAGGTTTAGCTCATCATGTTGGAAACACGCTCAAAAGTTGATTTCATTGCTCAAAAATGGTTTACAAATGATGAATAAGGGAGAAATAATGAAAAATCGGGTTTGTAACAATTATTTTTGTTACAAACCGAACTGTTACAGAGAACGATAAATATTAACTGTCGCTGTTACTATTTCTTTAAGTCTGCCTCCAAACTACGACCCACGGTTGCGAGTCGTTAACATTGTTGAAGAACGACGGTCCTACGTGCGTCTTATGTTCTTCGTGTTCTTGAGATGTAGCAGCAGCAGCAGCAGAAAGGTTTTATCTGCAACACGATTCTTCGCCTCTGTGATGCTCTAAACTCGCCCTCCAAACTCTCTGTCTCCTCTTCTGTGATCCCATCAGCCTATATATCCCCATTTGGACCGAGAATAAATCCCTATAACTCCAAACAATCTCGTCAATCAATCAAAACTATTTTCTTTTACTTCCATGCAAGATACTGTATTTTCTTCTCTATTTTAACTCTTCACGCAGCTGGCTTGTGTTTACATATTCCTACACGTTCCTTCCTCTTCTCAGATAGCATCAAACACGCTGCAACTCATATGATAATTACCCAAAATAGTTCAGAAAATAACCTAGAATATATTCTTTCTCTGTTTCGTGTGATTGCACGTTTCATTCCCTTTTTATCGAAACTGAAAGCATTACCGGCCCTGTTTTGATGTACACGATCAATACCAACCAATATCCAAGACCATATCTCCAAAAATCTCGACTAAAATCAACCCAGCAGATTCGTTGTTTCTGGAATTTCAAATAACCAGTTTTCCCGCCAAAAGTTATTCAAACCGTGGGGAAGAAAGGGTTGCCCCTTAACCAGCGATGGGGTGCGAATATCGGTTGGGTGCCCCTTAGCAATTGGGTTACCCCTTATCCAATGTGGGATTCCGAATAGCAAATGTCCTCCGGGGGTGTTCCGAGCAACTTTTCGAGCCGAATTTTCCAACAATCTTTATTTCCAAAAAATACCTACAAACACACAAAACACCATAATAAGGACAAAAAACGAGTACTAACAATGCGAAACATTGAGAACAAATTAGACACATAAATGCCCCCAAACTTATTATTTGCTAGTCCTCGAGCAAATTTATTCTAGAAAATAAAAAATCATTTGAACCCCTAGGTGGCCCTAGTGGTGGAGTGTGGTCTCCGGAGGGTTTACCAGAGGTGTACCCACAAAACCTTTACTCCAGACCCTAGCTATCTACGCAGAACCTTGGAAGGCACTAAAGAATCTCCTTGGTTGGCATACTTATTGACTACAGGAATAAGTACCCTGATGCGAAATTCCAATTGTTGTACACGAGTTTGCACTCAAGCATACTAAAATTCATATAAAGTGACAGAGCTCTACTCAGATAGTTTCTGGACATCATAAACCGGAGTCAACCAATCACATGGAAAGATTAAGAAGATGGATGTAGAGAAAAACATAGATGTTGACTAAGGTGAACCTATCCTAAAGGACTGAGATACTGGTCTGGACTAATATCAACACACTGGCATATACAAGGGGACCAGTGATCGATAATCCTAACTCTAGGTCAACTCAGCTGGCATATACAAGGGTACCAGTGGTCGACTTTATTTTATTTATTCCGGTTGGTCTAGTGGTCTGTTTTTTATTTATTTATTTTTATTTTTTTTTTCATCTCAGTCACTCTATTTCACCCTAGCAATGGTAAAAAGAAAAAGAAAAAGAAGTGATCAGGATTCTTTTGATGTTTCCATCACGAGGATATGGCGAAACTACCATGTTTTCTTTTTCTAACACCTGAGCTATGTGCTTTTATGAATAGACTCTTTAGATGTTTCCATCTAATCAGATTGGTTCCTCAACTCCTACAACCAAGATGTTCCCATCCACTTAGATTAGTTAGTGCCAACCTTAATAAGCATAAATTTCTAGTCTCTGGAGTTTATTTATTGCAACTAAAAAGTTTCTCCCATACCCCCAAACTTAAATCTAACATTGTCCTCAATGTTCTAAAAATGAAATTAAAAACATGAACAAGGAGAAACCGTTACCACTAGAAGGAAATGAGGAAAAATATTACCGTGTTGCATGAGCAAGGGGTACCTCCCAAGGAGTTCTAAGTTTAAAGTCTTCAGCCAGACATCAAATACCTCAAAAAGGATCTTCACCTTTCAAAGTCATACACCAATAGCCGAAATAGTTGTGGGTCCATAAGACCAAATAGGGCTAACACCAATATCGGACAACCGCACTTTGTTGAGAAAAATGAATAGAAGGAGCACATCCTCGTCTAAGGTTTCGTCAAGACAACTAGGTTCATCTCGGGTAGCATAATTGAGCTTCATATGTGTATCTTGATAAATAGATTCATCCGAAAAATGGGTCTCTAATACCCGGGTTACCTCCCGGACGAGATCGGGAAGATCGGGTTGCGAGTCCGAATAGACTCAAGTAATATCTCGGACGCACAAAGCTCGAGTCCCAAGTTAGGGACTCTAATTAGGATATTTGACGATCACAAGAACCATCACTACCCCCAAACTTAGGGTTTTCACTACTCACATACAAACCTCTAACTATTGCTTGAATTTCCGGATCTTCGAGTCCTTAAAATACTCAAGAGATTCTTCTAGTTCTCTACCCCCAAACTTAGGGTCATCATTATTCTCGTAAAGACCTAACACTATTGCCTGGATTTACCGGGTCCGTAGAGTCTTTAAAATACTCAAGGGCTTCTTCTAAAGATTGTTCACACATCTGGTCTAAGAGAATGGTTTCCTCAAATTCATCTAAAGAATCTCCCAGGAGAGTGTCATGCCAGTTATCCTGAACTAAATCCTGAACTAAAGTGCTAATCATATTCACTTCTTCTAAGTCATCATTCTCAGAAGGTTGTCTAGTAACATTAAATACATTCAGTTCAGTGGTCATATTACCAAAGGATATGTTCATAAGCCCGGTCCTACAATTGATGACAGCGTCAGCTGTGGCTAAAAATGGGCGACCTAGAATCACCGGGATATGAGCATTTGGGTCTTGAACAGGTTGGGTGTCTAGAACAACGAAATCCACTTGGATAAATAAACTTATCAACCTCAATCGTAACATCCTCTATGACACCACGAGGGACTTTTACGAGACCTATCAGCTAATTGTAGTGTCATTTTAGTCGGTTTCAACTTACCAAGACCTAGCTGGGTGTATACATGAGGAGTAAGTTAACACTAGCTCCTAAGTCAAGTAAAGCTTTATCGACCATGTGATTACCAATCGCACAAGATATGGTGGGGCATCCAGGGTCCTTATACTTAGGAGGTATTTGGTTCAGAAGAATGGAACTTACTTGACCAGCTAAAAAGGCTTTCTTTTGGACATTAAGCTTACGCTTTCGTGTACAAAGATCTTTAAGGAACTTGGCATAAGCGGGCATCTTCCTAATTGCTTCTAATAACGGAATATTGATGTTCACCCGTTTAAATGTTTCCATTATCTCGTTGAATGTCGACTCCTTCTTTGTTGGGGATAACAATCTGCGGATATGGGGCTCTAGGCACAAAGGTAGTCCTAACGAGGAATTTCTTGGGACTCCTTAGGGATTGTTTCGGTTTCCTCATTACGGGTTCCTCTTGGGCCGTAGAATGTGGAACTACGTATGTCCACTAGGCATGGCTACCTTATTGTCTACCGTTTTACCGCTCCTAAGGGTTTTTATCGAGTTCACATGGTTTGATGATTCCTCACCAACTAAAGATATTTGATGGACCCCCATAGGATTGGGTTGAGATTGACTAGGAAACTTACCTTCTTCTCTCTCACTTAAATACTTAGATATTTGGCCGACTTGAAGTTCTAATTTAGCAAGAGTCTGGGAATTATCCTTATGGTTCTGCCTGGTTTCTTGTTGAAAGCTAAGGTGGTTGGCTGATAACATAGTAAGAGCTTCTTCTAAGGTAGAGATCTTTTTCTCAGAAGTGTTCTGAAACTGGGTTTGACCCGAAGGGTTAAAAGTATAACCAAAACACTGGGAGGCCGAGAATTACTAGACTGTCCTTGATTAAGCCTTAGACCAAGAAAAATTAGGATGGTTTCTCCAACCAGGGTTGTAGGTCTCGAGTAGGGGTCAAACTTCCGACGGTTTCTCAAACCTAGCGTTGTTATAGACAAACGGCATTGGCTTGTTCTTCACTAACATGACCTTCCCAAAATGAGTTATCGGGCTCTATTCCACAACTAGAGAATTGAGAGGCTCTATTAGGTTCGTCAAGGGACCTATTTTTAGACTGACCCATTTCCAAAGCATTAACCTTCTAGACAAAGCAGCAAACTTAGCATTTGACTCGAAGCTTGTATCTACCACATTGGTGCTACTTCTATTGACCAAGAGTCTTTTAGGGGTTCAACACAAGACTCCCACTGTTGGGATTTTTCAGCGATAGTTCCTAAGAAGGTAAAAGCATCATTAGCAGTTTTATTTGTGAACTCACCGCAAGACACATAGACTCGACCATGGATTTAGTCGAATAGTCTAAACCATTATAAATAATCTCCACAAGTTTCATCTTATCAAATCCATGGTGAGGACAACGGGATAGGAGATCATTGAATCTCTCTAAAAACCTATAAAGAGACTCTCCCTCTTGTTGCACACTAGCACTAATTTTACGCCTAATGTTGTAGTTTTATGCTTAGGGTAGAATTTCATATAGAAAGCCGCAATCGATTCTGCCATGTTTCAATGGATCCAGATGGTAGGTTGTTCAGCCAGGTTTTGGCTTTATCTCTCAAGGAAAAGGGAAACATCTTAAGTTTCAAGACTTCATCAGTAAGGTCTTTTATTCTAACTGTACCGCAAATTTCCTCAAAGTCCCTAATATAAAAATAAGGGTTCTCATCATCTTTTCTTAAGAATATAGGGATCATCTGAAGAAGGCTAGGTTTTATCTCGAAATTAGCCGTATTGGCTGGCAATTTAATACACGAAGCTCGGTTGGTCCTAGTTGGGAACATGTAATCTTTCAAAGTAGCCATTCTTTGTACAGTGAAGTACTAGGGGTACTTTCCTCACGAAGAGACAGATTCTCAAAATTGAAGTTTCCAAAAACGGGGCTCTCAAAAGAAGAGTCTTCGAGTTCCCCGCCTTCACAAGAAGAACTACTAGGTTTGTCACTAATCAAACGACCTAGAGTGTTTCTTTTCCAAGCCCGTTCTCTAACGACCTCGGGCATACACTAGAAAAACAAAACAAAAGAAAAAGAAAAATCCTAAAAGGAAGGGAAGCTCTATGTAAACACAAACAAGGCTGACTCCACCACAACAAACCTATTGAATTCTAGCAAACAAAAAGCATGATGGCTCCACTTAGATTGTTTCTAGACCAGCTTCTAATCGTTCGAAAGGGAATTCGTTACAATTTAAGCAAACCCCTCTGGATCAATCCGAGTCAAAGTAAGTTTAATCAAGGCGAGGGAAGCTCCGTGGAGCTTTGATACCCAAGGCCTCACCGCTATTACAAGGCGGCGCGATCACGCATTCAACTTCACGAAACCTTCATGAACTTGAAGTATGCTAAAAGGGTAACCAATATTTTTCGAGCGACTTTCCTACTAAGCTCGTTACCCTATCGGTCTCGTTCTATTCCAAATTTTAAAGCTTAGGTTCGCGTTAAGTATCGTTTTCCTAAGGCGGGCAAGAAGAGAACGGTGATGAAATCCGAACCCTTATCTTGTATGGCCAGTCCTTGCCCTTTACTAGGAAATTAAAACAGTCGTTTTCAAGTCCTCGACATATATGCAAACGAAGGAATACAAGTAACTCGGCCGACGGGGATTCGCGAGTGTTTCGACAAACTTACCTCTCGTACCAGACGGGGGATGAACCGTTGTAGTCGACTCGGGCCACGACTCCTATGTCATGTACGAACCCGAGGGGCCGAGACGATATCGTAATCGTCGTCCTTCTCTGCACACATTTTATATTTAATACTACCCTTCCGTAGGGTTTAAAAATAAAATGTCCAAATGTCCAAGTCCAAAGTCCAAAAATAAAGTACAAAAGAAAAGGAAAGTCTTAAAAAAAAAAAAATATCTCTCTCTCTCTTTTTTTTTTCTCTTTTTTTTATAAAATATAAAAAATCTTCTTCTTTCGCTCCTTTCGCTTTGTCTTTAACTCCAAATCTTTAAGTATCCACCAAAAGCTTTGGCAAATTTTTCTTTCGCTCCAAATCCCAAAATCTGAAAGGAAAAAAAACAAAAACCCAAAAACGTAAAGAAGAACAAATGAATAAAAACCTAAAAGAAAATCTAAAAACTCTAGCCTAAAGACAAGTCCGCGTCGGCGGCGCCAAAAATTGATGGTTATTTTCAATGATGTTGTAGTAATAGGTTCGTTCAAGACTTGTGAAAGCAGATTTTTTAGACTTAATTTTTGTAAATAAAAATAACAAGCTCAATTAAAAAGTTGTTTGGAAATTATGGAGAGGTCAGGGCTAGGATTCCGCTATTTACCAATTCCAAAGTGATACTAAATACAATCATGCAATTTCACATGTTCAATTTGATTCTCAACTATTGCAAAAGTAGATTTTTTAGAAACAACAACTGTTAATCCAAATCATGGGATATCAAAACCTTAGGCTAAGCATATTCCATCAATAGAAAATACAATTGTTTAACAAAAATCATAAAATCTATTTTTAATCTAGGCAAATAATCATAATTAAAAATTGCACAAATTAAATAATTAAGAATTACCACTTTTTCATTGGAAAGATAGCTTCCTCCATCGCCCCAAGGATTAGGTTTAGCTCATCATGTTGGAAACACGCTCAAAAGTTGATTTCATTGCTCAAAAATGGTTTACAAATGATGAATAAGGGAGAAATAATGAAAAATCGGGTTTGTAACAATTATTTTTGTTACAAACCGAATCATTACAGGATAAACGATAAATATTAACTGTCATTTGTTACTATTTCTTTAAGTCTGCCTCCAAACTACGACCCACAGCTGCGAGTCGTTAACACTGTTGAAGAACGACGGTCCTATGTGCGTCTTATGTTCTTCGTGTTCTTGAGATGTAGCAACAGCAGCAGCAGAAAGGTTTTATCTGCAACACGATTCTTCGCCTCTGTGATGCTCTAAACTCTCCCTCCAAACTCTCTGTCTCCTCTTCTGTGATCCCATCAGCCTATATATCCCCATTTGGACCGAGAATAAATCCCTATAACTCCAAACAATCTCGTCAATCAATCAAAACTATTTTCTTTTACTTCCATGCAAGATACTTTGGATTTTCTTCTCTATTTTAACTCTTCACGCAGTGGCTTGTGTTTACATACTCCTACACGTTCCTTCCTCTTCTCAGATAGCATCAAACACGCTGCAACTCATATGATAATTACCCAAAATAGTTCAGAAAATAACCGAGAATATATTCTTTCTGTTTCGTGTGATTGCACGTTTCATTCCCTTTTTATCGAAACTGAAAGCATTACCGACCCTGTTTTGATGTACACGATCAATACCAACCAATATCCAAGACCATATCTCCAAAAATCTCGACTAAAATCAACCCGGCCATTCGTTGTTTCGGAATTTCAAATAACCAGTTTTCAAAAAGTTATTCAAACCGTGGGGAAGAAAGGGTTGCCCCTTAACCAGCGATGGGGTGCGAATATAAGTTGGGTGCCCCTTAGCAATTGGGTTACCCCTTATCCAATGTGGGATTCCGAATAGCAAATGTCCTCCGGGGGTGTTCCGAGCAACTTTTCGAGCCGAATTTTCCAACAATCTTTATTTCCAAAAAAATACCTATAAACACACAAAACACCATAATAAGGACAAAAAACGAGTACTAACAATGCGAAACATTGAGAACAAATTAGACACATAAATGCGTCTATCAAAAACACAAACTCGATCATACCATCTCAGGTGATTACTTAAGATCGGTTTCACTAATAAAAGTCATACCAATACATAAGTCAGGCCTTTGTGAATAGTTCTACCAAGAACACAAACAAGTCGTGGGCGGTTATACTAAATGACACATATTGGATGTTCACAAGATATGCAATGAATAACATTCCCAATAACGCCTGGCGATTTCCTTTTAGATTCATAAACAAGTTTATGAACTTACTTCCTTAAAACACATGTAAAACATTGTTTCCTAGGATGAAATCCTCACCTCATACCCATACATAATCACAATAACATTTAAACGATTATGTCGATGCCTTATCTACAAAGTTTAATGGTTAAGCAATAAACTTCAGATTGTATTCCTTAATACTATGTCTATCTAGAGTGTCCATGCTTCGCAGTTTTGTTTTCAATATGCACGACTTGAAAGATACGTTAGGGAATGAAATAGTTCAAGTCAAATATCACTAACCTCAAGTGGAAGGATGATGTAACGGACGAGAAAATTTCCCTTCTAAACGGGTTTAGTTTAGACCCGTCCAGCAAGGTTATCCTCCCGTACCGCCACTCGAAATATAAAACGATACGAAAAATGCAATTTTCATAAATAGAGCCTCGATAGTGGATACAAATTATTTGATCCCATATGCAAATGGAGTACACATAAAAATTCAAGAGTACAGTTTAAAACTCAGCTAAATAGGATCTCCGAAAAATTTATTTAAAAGCAATAAAATTAAAGAAATCAAATTTAATTCCACAAAGCAACATTTCGTAAGAAGTGATTAAATAACTAGGTGTAAAAATGTACACTAAAATTCTAGGGAAACCATTTAGTCCAAAACCCCAATTGTAGACCTGTAGCATTTTTGAAAATCAAAGGGAACCCACTTGGCCAATTATTTTGAACACTATTTGAAGTCACATCAAAGCTTGAGAAAACAAAAGAAGGACTCCTAACTTGAACAGACTACTTTGTTACTAAATCAATACAGACATGTTCGATAGTGGTTCAAATTTACATAATTGCTATGTATACAATTAAAAATGACAGTAAAGGAGTTTCGTAACAAGTCCACACAACTGAAAAATCCGAACTTAGTATATATAAAGCTGGATTGCATCACATCAAAATGAGCTTGCCAACAGTAACACATGCCCAAAAAAAATATAAGACCTTTTAACATAACTAAGGTTCCAGACAAACTATATAAAGACTTCACATAAGATCCCATTAACAAATACACAGCAAAGCATGGGTCAAGCAATGAAATTAAAACCACCCAGACAACCCCGTGATATACACATTATAGACAAGCAAAATACCAACTTTTGCTCAAGCTCCCGGCGGCAAGCTCTTCCCAAGCTTACTGACTTTAAGATGCATGGTGGTGAAAAGAATAAAATAAAGGAAATGTAAGAAAGAATTTCAATCATACTTTGGCTACCAGTGGAGTTCCAAGCATTAGTTCTCGGGGTCATTTTAACAAACATGTAAAGGCTAGTTTGGAAATCCCAAATAAATTTTAGATTTATGATTGAAAACAGGACTTGGAAGAACTACAAAACATTTTTAATTTCAACGATCAAAATCTGGATAGGTATGGTATATGAGAGAAATGAGCAGAGAGTAAATAAAAGAGTTTTACCAAACTTCTTTGTTGTACAAGATTCTCGAAAAGAAACTATATATATATATGCAACTAGTATATCATTGTCGTTAAAAAATCAAGATTTAACCAAAATGAAATCGAGAACAAAACCAGTTCACTGGAAGAAAAATACCCAACTCAAATACTAATTAAAAGCATAACTGAAATGGTAGATATAAAAAGTGGAAAACCCCCACACATTACGGTCTCTAGCCAAATACAGAACGTGGGTTTATCTTGAGTTTGAACCAAAATCTCTACTTCTACTCAGAGCTGGTTTTCGCAAATGAAATCGATGGTATTTGTTGAATGAGAGAAAATGAAATAACCACCAGAATAGAAAAGAAAGAAAACGGATTCTAAAAAGCAGATTCTTAAATTAGAGTGGTTTTGTAAAAAGACCAAATTCTCCCTAAGTGTTCATGTGCGACATGTGTCGAACATGCTTAAAAATTCACATTTCGTTAGGGACTAAAAGTACTTGTTAAGAAGCAATGTTTTAAATCGTTCTCATGACATACCAGTCACGCTTCCCATTCGCTTGACGAAATTCCACTAATTGCTCACAACTAGATTCAGACGTTTAGCTATAACACTAAGATTCTTGGCTTTACCATTCCTGTTGAAGCAACATTTTTAAGCTTCAAAGTCTTCGGAGGCATCTTCACAATAAACAGACATTTACAAGAGTTAGGAATTGTTAGTAATGAACATTACTAACAAGCGCATTAATATGTATATCACGGTTCCTGGCTTTTCCCCAAATCCCCAAAACAAAATGACAAAATCGAATGACCCTTTCAAACAAAATCTGAGTACGTATGAAAATTTTCAACTCAAAAATACGTATATCAACTACAGAATTTCATAACTAACCAAGATTACAACTGAAAATATTTTCAAACTCGGAACCTCAATCATTATGGTAAAAACGAAAACCAAACACAGTCCTGGTAAATCGGAACTTTGTTAATCAAAATGGAGTACACATAAAAATTCAAGAGTACAAAAAACTCACTAAATAGTGGAAGGAACCCACTGATGTTGTCAAGTCCACACAACTTCCGAACTTAGTATATATAAAGCTGGATTGCATCACATCAAAATGAGCTTGCCAACAGTAACACATGCCCAAAAAAAATATAAGACCTTTTAACATAACTAAGGTTACTTAACAAATACACAAAGAAAGCATGGGTCAAGCAATGAAATTAAAACCACCACCATAACCCCGTGATATACACATTATAGACAAGCAAAATACCAACTTTTGCTCAAGCTCCGGCGGCAAGCTCTTCCCAAGCTTGCTTCACTTCTTCAAGAAAATCACATTTTGCTACTAGTGAGGACCAAACTCTAATGTCTTTTGTGGGATGCCCCTATGGGCCTAACAAACTACTTGTAATGTCTCATAACATTACCTGATACAAAGTCAAAAATAAATCATCTCATGGAAATTGTTAAATGCATAAACAATTAATGACAAAGCAGTGGATGATTTATAACACAAAGAAAAACAAAGTAATGAATTGCAAGTACTAGTACACCTTTCAAATTGATTTGACTCTGGTGTAAAATGAGTCAAATCATAAAACATTAAGATGCAATCATACTTTGGCTACCGCCAAGATTAGTTCTCTTTTTAAAAACATGAGTTTTGATTGTTCAGAACTACAAAACATTTTTAATTTCAACGATCAAAAATATATATGACAAACTTCTTTGTTGTACAAGATTCAAACTTGACATACCAACGAGAGAGAAAGGAAAAAATATGCTTACTAAAAACACCCAGTTGGAAATTAACTAGTGATTTTGGTTCCAATTAGAAGAAACTATATATATATGCAACTAGTATATCATTGTCGTTAAGAAAAATCAAGAACTTGTTTAACTGAAATCTAACAAACCTTGATTTATCAAAAATACGGAACATCTTGAGTTTGAAACTCGGAGCTCGATGGTATTTGTTGAATGAGAGAAAATGAAATATTCTAAAAAGCGATTCTTAAATTAGAGTGGTTTTGTAAAAAGACCAAATTCTCCCTAAGTGTTCATGGGAGATAAAAATTCACATTTCCATTGATTTATACTATAACCTTTTTAGATAAAAACTCCCATGTTTAGTTTAGGGCACTCACCACGACTTTATACTAGGATCACACGCACAAGACACTATACAATTTTAGCTTCCACTGTGGATTATTAAAGTCTGTCGTTCGACTTTGGGTCTTCGCATACTTGTAATGTCTCACTCTTAGTTGACTTTAGTACATAATCAAGCGTGAGTTTTGGTTCACTAAAATATGACAACCAAACTTGACATACCAACGCTTGGTGGGTTCAACCGAGCTATGCTCTAACAAATTTATCAAAGACGGAACAAAAATCGTAGGTATTTCGTAGTTTATCTATTCCTGTAGACTTTTCTGTGTGATACAAATTTGTTTATTAAAGACTTTGGGTCATAGCAACTCTTAGTTGTGGGTGAGATCACTAAGGAGCCTCGCTGGGATCAGACGTAAGGAGCGCAACTGTACCTTGGATCAATGTGAGATTGATTGGGGTTCAACTACAGTCCATACCGAAGTTAGTTTGTAGTAGGCTAGTGTCTGTAGCGGCTTAATACAGTGTGTGTTCAATCTGGACTAGGTCTCGGGGTTTTTTCTGTATTTACGGTTTCCTCGTTAACAAAACTTCTGGTGTCTGTGTTATTTCTTTTCCGCATTATATTTTGTTATATAATTGAAATATTACAGGTTGTGCGTTGAATCAATCAATTGGTAAATCCAAGCTTTGGTTGTTGATTGAAATTGATTGATCCTTGAACATTGGACTTTGGTACCGTTCAAGTTAATTTCTCTTCTATTCAATTAGACTCACAGATTGCTATTTGCTTGAGTAAGTATTGAATCGAGAAATTGAGATATAACTCTTTGATATACTTTTCTTAAAATTGAGTCTGACTGTTTAGTTGATTCTCTTGAAAGTATCTTGGAGTTAGTCCATACAGACTGCTAAGCGAAATATTGGGTGTGGTTTTTGTACCCCCACTTTTTCAATTGGTATCAGAGCAGGCAAACACGTTTAAAGACCTTATAAGTTTGTGTTTGTAGCGTCTGACTCTATGGACAGAAATTCTATCTCCATAACCGTACCACCAGTCCTCGATGGCTCAAACTACTTGTGGTGGAAAATCGCTATGCGTGCCTTTCTTCAAGCTCTTGATTTTCAAACATGGGTACATGTTTTTAATGGCTATACTCCTCCGGTTGATACAGAAGGCGATGTGTTTATACCTAAGGATATTGGTAGATATACTCCAGAGGAAATCCTTGTTGTAAAGAAAAACTCTTACGGATTAAATGCTATCATACACACCATTACCCCAGATCTTCATCATAATGTGACTACGTGCACAAAGTCTAAAGATGCATGGGATATCTTAGAAACCGCATTTGAATGAAATACATGTGAAAAAGAAGCTAGGCTTCAAAAGTTAAATTCTGATTGAGAAAACCTTCGTATAGAAGATGAAGATTCTTTTGATGAGTTTAATCATAAAGTATCTGAAATTGTTTATGCATCATTTGCACTGGGTAAGACTATTCCTGAAAAGGACATTGTGATGAAGATTCTCAGATATCTGCCATCCATATATGATTCTAAGAAGCATTCCATCGTTGAAGGAAATAACATTGATGAGATTTCCAGAAATGCTCTAATTGGAAAGTTAAAAATTCTTGATCTTAATCAAAACACAGTCAGGACATCTGCGTTCAATGTTGTGACCAAGGACATCTGCGTTCATAAGATATGCAATGAATAACAAAACCAATAACACCTGGAAATTTCCTTTTCGGTCCACAAACAAGTTTATGAACTTACTTCCTTAGAACACATGTAAACATTGTTCCCTAGGATGAAATCCTCACCTCATACCCATACATAATCACAATAGCATTCAAATGATTATGGCGATGTCTTATCTACAAAGTTTAATGGTTAAACAATAAACCTTGTATTGTATTCCTTAATACTATGTCTATCTAGAGTTCAAATATGCTTCGAGCTTATGTTTTCAATATGCACGACTTGAAAGATACGTTAGGGAATGAAACAGTTCAAGTCAAATATCACTAACCTCAAGTGGAAGGATGATTATTGTCGTTGTAGCTCCTTGCTTCTTCACATCTTCAAGTCTTCACAATACTTGATGTCTCATATCCTAATACTTTCAATCTAACCTATATGAAGGTTAACTCTAGTACATAATCAAGCGACTCTTAACATGAGTTTTGATTCACTAAAATATGACAACCAAACTTGACATACTTGTAGGATCAGAATATCGCGACATCAATACCTCGCGAGATCAATAAACGACAGCATTCCGAAGGTATCGCGGATGAGTAATATAAATGACGCAATGAATGACGACAGCAAAACACGAGAAAGATGTGAAGACCTAACGAGATCTAGGAGAGTTGCGAGATTATATATTTGTACACTTGCGATATTTCGCAAGTCATTCCCGAAAATAAAGGACAGCTTAGATGTCATCCACTATGTACTACCCTATATAAAGAGTTGAACAAGTCTGTTGAGGGAGGATCTTTTCCGAGTGTTAGGCAAGTCATTAAGAGAGAGAAAGTTTGTAGTGATTGTAATTTCTTTAGCTCTTTTCCATTTTATCTTGTAAACATTCAAGGAATTAATCAATAAAAATCATAGTTGTTCATCTTGAATGGTTTAGTTGTGTGGATTCTTGTGAGGGGTGTAGTGTAGGATTTCCTGCAACTACAATACCAACGCTTGGTGGGTTCAACCGAGCCATGCTCTAACACTCGTAGGTATTTTTGTGGGAGACAGATTTATTTATTACTATAGACTTTTCTGTGTGATACAGATTTGTTTATTAAAGTCTTCGACTTTGGGTCGTAGCAACTCTTAGTTGTGGGTGAGATCAGCTAAGGGAATCAAGTACGTAGTATCCTGCTGGGATCAGAGACGTAAGGAGCACAACTCATACCTTGGATCAGTGTGAGATTGATTGGGGTTCAACTACAGTCCAGACCGAAGTTAGTTTGTAGTAGGCTAGTGTCTGTAGCGGCTTAATACAGTGTGTGTTCAATCTGGACTAGGTCCCGGGGTAGGGGTGTAAATTTTGCCCGGCAGCCCAAGGCCCAGTATCGTCCGCACTGTCCCATGACAGCCCATGGATGCACGTGGCCCATTACGGGTTGGCCCGACCTAGCCCATTTAAACGAGAGGGCGGGCACATGCCACAAGTCAAATTTTCTTGCTCGGCCCAATACCCTCCCTATTAGCCCGTCAATGTTACCCGCCCTATTAGCCCGTCAATGTTATCCATTTACCTTGCCTAAATGGTTGTTTTTATTATTTTTTTATCCTAGAATATACTTGGTACAGATAGTTAATACAATCAACCCTCATAGTTCGCATATGTATTTCTTAACTTTTACTCCATATGAATCTAAATTTGTTAACCTTATAGAGAAAACATTGAGCAAAATCTAAGGCGTTTCCTTATCTGATGATTGAATTCAAAAAAATCATAGGAAGTTTGGTTTGTCTTTTTTTTTTTTTGATCAATAAGCTTTGGTTTATCTTGTTCCTATCTCAATCTCGTATTTGATTATTAATTTTAAGCAAAACTTGTGTATTATTACATTATTATTTTTTTCATTTTTAATATATATATATTTTTAATATTCAAGGCCCTCCCGCCCTACCCGCCCGATCCCAAATTACATAACAGGCTTGGGCAGGCCATGGGTACTAACTGTAGATAAATAACCCTGCCTGCCCAGCCATTTTAATTCCATGGGTAAGAGATTTTCCGGCCCACCCCATACCGTCCCATTTAATAATTAGGCTGGGCAGCCCGGCCTGGCCCAATTTACACCCATATCCCGGGGTTTTTCTGCATTTGCGGTTTCCTCGTTAACAAAATTCTGGTGTTTATGTTATTTCTATTCCGCATTATATTTTGTTAAATATCAAAGGGTGTGCATTAAGTTTAATCAATTAGAATATCCAACCTTTGGTTGTTGATTTACATTGATTTACACTTGGATATTGGTCTTTGGTACCATCGAAGTTATTTCTCATGTATTCAATTAGACTCGCAGATTTCTATTTGCTTGAGTAAGAATTGAATCGAGAAAAAGAGATATAACTCTTTGATATACTTTATTAAGATTGAGTCTAGTTGATTCTCTTGAAAGTATATTGGAGTTAGTCCATACAGATTGCTAATCGAAATATTGGGTGTGGTTGTTGTACCCCCGCTTTTTCAGTTTGTAGTAGGCTAGTGTATGTAGCGGCTTAATACAGTGTGTGTTCAATCTGGACTAGGTCCCGGGGTTTTTCTGCATTTGCGGTTTCCTCGTTAACAAAACTTCTGGTGTCTGTGTTATTTCTTTTCCGCATTATATTTTGTTATATAATTGAAATATCACATGTTGTGTGTTGAATCGATCAATTGGTAAATCCAACCTTTGGTTGTTGATTGAAATTGATTGATCCTTGAACATTGGTCTTTGGTACCATTCAAGTTAGTTTCTCTTGTATTCAATTAGACTCGCAGATTTCTATTTGCTTGAGTAAGTATTGAATCGAGAAATTGAGATATAACTCTTTGATATACTTTTCTTAAGATTGAGTCTGATTGTCTAGTTGATTCTCTTGAAAGTATATTGAAGTTAGTCCATACAGACTGCTAAGCGAAATATTGGGTGAGGTTGTTGTACCCCCACTTTTTCAATTGGTATCAGAGCAGGAAAACACATTTAAAGACCTTATAAGTCTGTGTTTGTAGTGATATGACTCTATGGACAGAAATTATATCTCCATAAATGTACCACCAATCTTCGATGGCTCAAACTACTTGTGGTGGAAAATCGTTATGCGTGCCTTTCTTCAATCTTGTGATTTTCAAACATGGGTACGTGTTGTTAATGGCTATACTCCTCCGGTTGATACAGAAGGCGATGTGTCTAGACCTAAGGATATTGGTAGATATACTCTAGAAAAAATCCTTGTTGTAAAGTAAAACTCTAAAGGATAAAATGCTATCATACATGCCATTACCCCAGATCTTCCGCATCATGTGACTACGTGCACAAAGTCTAAAGATGCATGGGATATCTTAGAAACCTAATTTGAAGGAAATACATGTGAAAAAGAAGCTAGGCTTCAAAACATAAATTCTGATTGGGAAAACCATCATATGGAAGATGAAGATTCTTTTGATGAGTTTAATCACAAAGTGTCTGAAATTGTTAATGCATCATTTGCACTGGGTAAGACTATTCCTGAAAAGGACATTGTGATGAAGATTCTCAGATCTCTGCCATCCAGATACGATTCTAAGAAACATGCCATCGTCGAAGGAAATAACCTTGATGTGCTTTCAAGAAATGCTCTAATTGGCTAGTTAAAAATTCTTGATCTTAATCAAAACACAGTCAGGACATCTGCGTTCAATGCTGTGAACAATGCAAGTGAATCTTCTAACTTGTCTTGGGCTGATGAATGTTGTTCGAACCACGTTGATTTTGATAAATCACTGATAACAAAAAAGATCAAGGATTTTGTAAAAAGAAGTAAAAAATGTGATAAACGTCTCTCTCCAGTTAATGCTTCAGATGATTTAATACAAAAAAAATCTTCCTGGGTGTCAACATCTTGGATGCGTCTGATGTGTGCAATGAACTTTAGCTCTTGCAGCAGAAACCTCCACCTACTTAATTTCTAATTCAGAGCTTGGGTCTGACACAGAGATTTGTGAATTCTTGAATAAAAGTATATATATTCTCACCAAGAAAATCTTTAACTAAAGGCTTCGTTGAGAAAACTTGAATCATCGCTCTAGGTGAAAAATCTTGAGATAGATTGTCTTAATGATGAATTCACCAGAACCATGTCTCTAAAGGAAAAAGAGATTAATACTCTTAAGAATGACCTGCAAAGGTTATCCGGAAGTTCTGTCAAAATCTCAGCAATGTTATTCGGTCAGAAGTCCTTTGGAAACACAAATGGGTTGGGGTTTAAAAGCAAAACTGTAACACAAACAACTCTCTTGTTCCAACTAATGTTGGGACAATGTACATTGAGTATTGTGATAAACAGAAGGCATTTCAACAGAACAAAAAAATCATTATTGATCTGTTCTATTGATCTGTTCGTTTTGTGGAAATGCAAATCATGTTCAAAGTATGTGTTGGAGATTCAAGAGGAACAACAAAAGAATTTCCAATCTTCAGGAGAACATGCAGAGGATGAATCTGGCATTGGATGATCAACAAGGTTCTCATAACAAATCCAAAAATTCCAGATTCAGACGAGGTAAGAAATCTGTTTATACAACAAACCTTGATAAGTCACTAGGTGAAAAAAGATGTGGGCATTCGGCTCACTCCGTCACTGTCTAATACCGGTGACGTCCGCATCCCCATCTTTAGCTTGACAAAATGAGGCTTGCATCAAAAGTGGCTCAAGTCCTTGTATTTGTGTATTCTTTTCTTATTTTTGTTAAGAAAATATTCTCTTAATAATTTAGATAATGGATAATTAACCATGAAAGACTCTTTCAAATTTCTTCTAGGGTTTTGGTATCCATAAGTCTATTTATAATCATTTATGATCAAGTCCTTCATCTCTCTTCCACGTGAAAGATACATTTTCATGGCTCATGTAACTAGAGGTATCACAAAAAGGGATGCAGTTGAAGCATTTAATGTGTATCTGTCTGAATGAATTACTTCCTCAAGGAAGAAGAATGAGAGATCCACAAATGATGGAGAAGGTTCTTCCTCTAACTGCCTCTTGTTATTTTGTCATTTTGATAAGGGCTTTAGAGGTATGGTGAAAGACTTCATCAGCAAAAGAAATGATTTAAAATCTCAAATTGTTTCGTCTTTAGAAAAGATAACTGTTGATGGTGGTTTTTAGTATAGGGAGAAAACTGTAAAAGTCTATCTACTTGACCCGGCATCAGAAGTAGTAGACCTTGATATGTCTATATTCCGCAATGAATTTGATGAATATAACAATATCTGATGAGTGCCTATGTCTCTCTTCATATTATTTTTGAAACTCAAGCTCCTAGATGAATTGTTCACTAGTATAGAGCCTAATGAGTATATAAGCTCCTAGATGCATTACTCACTAATGTCGGAGCCTGCCAAGTATTTATTCTATGCCATGTTCCCCTACTGAACTCTTAATATTGGTATGACATGACAATTAATGTCCACTCGCAGCTGAGTAGCACGAATTTCCCGAAGTATCAAAATTAAGGTATGCATGAAAATGATCAATTAGAAGACGCGCTAACTGCTCTCTGAGAATAAAAGAATTTTGTGTCAACACACTCGTTAAATTTGTTCAATTTTGTGATAACTCACAAGATTCAAGTTTTCGGCCTAATTAATTTGCAAAATTAGGTCTTTTGCGCCTTATGCAAATATCTCCAACCCTATTGGTCGAGGCCAAACCTAGGTAATCTAGGAAGTTGATCCGCCATGGAGCTAGTAGGAGCAAAGTCCTACCAGAAAACAAGAAACAAAAGAGAAATTGTGGCAAACATGAGCAATGACAAAGGAGGCACGGCCACGCCACATAACCGACCAATCCGCCCTAATTGGCGCCGCCTATGTCCGTTGGTCATGCTCCATGTTTCCCTTGCCGGCCCCTCTCCCATCAACCAATCAGATCGCTCAAAACCCGCCACACACACTTTTAATAAAGTCTGTGGTTGGTGGGTCGATGCACCTTATTCCGTTAGGAATCTAATCTAGATGACCCAAGCCAGTCTCCAAAAATAATCACGAGCGTACGATTTGGCCACTTGATTTATTAAGTTTAGCCGCTTCCCAACGCGACCAAACAAGCATCACCATGCCACCACAAACAATGTGCCAACACCGCTGCTACAATTCGCGCCAAAGTTCTGGGATTGCCTACAAGCCATCCCAAACCGCGCCTAGTTATCATCACAGGCGCCATGCCAATTGGCTAGCCAACCTGCCAAATCGCACCAGTATGCCAATTGGCAGGCTATGCCATTCCCCGACAGCAATATGCCAATGGCTTTGGTCAAACCAAAGGGAAACCCTATTTTTCTAGTCGTGGCCCAATTATGCCACTCTGGGACCACAACATGCAACAAGCCATGTTGGACCCAGGAGACCCTAAAGAAAATATTATGATTACCCACGATCGTCCATGGACATGCCCACGTTACGGCCTTACCATGGTTTCTTTGATCAAAACGGCCAAGGCAGTATTTTCCAAGATGCCGTCGTGCCGCGCCACCTAGCCGCACGCGCCACTTAGGGTTTTGATATGCCAAACCCTAATTTGGCCAGGCCCATTACGTCGCCCCATGCCAAATAGCATCACCTAGGCATTAATTTCGATGTGGCAACTAGAAATAATATCATTAAGACATATTTGAATATAACACCAATATGCCAAGATGTAGCAGGCGCCACCTTGCCACTACGCCATTGGCAGGCGCCACCTTGCCACTACGCCATTGGCAGGCATTACCTCGCCACTTAGCCACTAACAGGCACCACATTGCCATTGTGTCATTAATATGCGCCACAATTGCCACTGTGCCACCAACAGGCGCCACATTGCCATTGTGCCACTAGCAGGCACCACTATGCCATTATGCCGCCTAGCTTGCGTGCGATTGGTCAGAAAACTAGGTCTTGCACATTAGACCCACTCAGAAACTTGTTGCATATTTTTCCACGAAACACTCGAGACATCAAACATGTCACAAATTGGGGGATACTTATCAGGGTATTGGTATGACGGTTTACAACGTGCGGCGTGCAACGCGCCCATTACAAGAAAGTGTCGGGAAAAAGCGGACGGTTAAATAATAGTAAGAAAATAGTGGGTGTAAGGCTGACCAGTATTTACTCACATAGGGAACGTGATGGTGAACCGCTTCTACACAATCCCACTTCTCCACTACTTAACTATCTCCACTTCCTACAAGATCAGGGGGCTCAATGACTTGTATAAATAGGTTTTCAACCTATTTCGACCAACGGGACCGTTTTGGTTATCAATACAGTATCCATAAAAACACCAAGAACTGATAGATTACATCCCGCAAGCCAGTTCCAAATTATGATACAAGTCATAAAACAGCCACACCTTCAAAATCCAATATTTTGATCTCAACACCTTCTTCGCTTCCCTCCCTAAGATCAACCCTTCTACTTCACTTTATGACCGAAGCAAGTCTGGAACGGCCATTTTTTGGTTTAGGCCAGAATTGTACAGATTGATCTCTCGATTGTAAAGTACTCCCGTGCAGTGCATTTGTTTTGGGTTTAGATTCGTTTCTCGGCGGCACACCCAAATTTACCATTTCTAGCAGAATCAGTTTTTACCCCAAAACAATAACTCACTATTAACAAATGTTGTGTCTAACAAAAAACACCTTGCGTGAGCTAAAAATAGAACTTAGTTAGTGAGTTGACTGATATTTCTGAAGATTTAGAGGAATTGAATAATGAGAAGGAATTCTCGGTAGATGCTCTGAGAAAGCTCTACAATGTCTAGGAAACTTTTTATAAGAATTTTATTCTTGTGTTTTTAAGAAGAATAACTGGAGTTTGGAATAGCTATTATTGTAATTACACATAGCTATTTCCAACGATTTTTCATCTTCAATGTTTTTAGATTTATTTGTTTAAATTCTAAAGTTTATTTGGAAGATGATTTTGCAGTATTATATTTTGCAATTTTTTATGGGATATGTGTGTTTGCGTCCTTGAACTATGATTGTTACATACATGGTCAAAAGTGAAGTCTTTCATATGTCGATATGCAAGTATTGATAAAAGAGTGAATGAACTTTTGACAAACAAAAGTTAAGCCTTTTATGTCATTATGCAAATATTGATGGAAGAAAGGATGAACTTTTGTTTACAAAGATTAAGTCTATTGTATGTCATTGTGCAAATAGTGATGAAAGATAAAATGAATCTTTGTTTATTCCGCATTATTGGTCTTCCCTGATTCATATTTTTATGTATATACTGTGCGGCTCCGTAAATTCTCTAATGTTGAACATTTCCGATTGAATTAATCATGGGTTCTCTTGTGGTTAATTTAATTGAGTATTTTGGATACAAAATTCATATTCTTATGCAATTTGTTGTTGTCCAAAGAAATCCTTCTTTTCTTGTGAAAGTAAGGTCGCTCTTGTTGTTCTTTCGGGAATGACATTTTATGGGGAGAGTTCTTAATTGAACTTGTGCTTAATTGCCAAATCTTTGTGGGGAGTGCGGCCGTGGAATATTATAGGGGTTATCTTGTATCTTTATAAACTCTTTGATGAATGCATTTAGTTTCGGCTATATGATTGCATCTAAAAAGTTGATATGTGCTTTCTTTTGGTCATGAAGTGTCTCTATGGAAATTTCATTAGGATCCCACTAGTTTTCGTACCTTTGCCAATTTTATTGAAAAAAAAGGGGAGAATTAATGTGTAGTTCACACTACAAATACATATGGTTTTCGGATCATTATGTAAGGGGGAGTGGTTTTCATGAGAGATGAAGTATTGACTAAGGGGGAGTGATACATATCACCATAGTATCGTTGTCAAAGTTGTGATACAATTGAACTTTGATGTTATGTAATAATACTATGACACTGTGTAACAATGATTGAGAGCTTTTGTTTTCTCATTGTTATTGCTACGGATCTTCAACAACGATGATGCTTAATTGAATATCTTTGGAATCATTGGAGTACTTGGAAGTGACGAATATTTCGAGTAATGTTGAAGAACCAAGGAGATCATGCATGTGGAAAAGAAGCTACAAAGTTTATTTATTTTGTATTCCGTGTGTATTGATAGTTTGGTCACTACAATTTACAAAGGGGGAGATTGTTAGAGCACTGCTCGGTCGAACTCGCAAGCGTTGCTATCTCAAGCTTGTTTGTCAAGTTTAGTTGCTAAAACTATAAGTCTTGATTTCTAGTCTACTTATAGCTAAGTCTCTGACTAGGATAGAAAGTGTAGTTGAGCTCTAGACTCCACGGAGTTCATCATACAAAGATGGAGAACTACTCAAGGAACTGGTGGAACTTCATCGACTAAAAGGTATGTGGAGACTTGAACTTATCTATCACTCAAAAGTCTATCTACTCTATCTCCTATCTTGAGACAAAAGTCTTGCTATATAGACTTCGATTATACACATTTGCTATTTCGAGCCGAGTTTATCTCGCTTATCTATTTCTCGAAATATGTGTTGGTAAGCTTTCGTTTTGGCCAAGTTCATCTTTAAAAGTGAAAGTCATGTTGATTATTTCAATATCTTGAAATCGCTTTGATGAAAAATAGTGTGTGAATAACCTCTATTTAACATCCTCTAAGAATGCTTCAATGATTGAAATGAGAGTTTAGAATATATAATCTTGAATGGATATAAACATTGTATGTGAACTCATACTTGTGTAAGTCCAAAATCCTTGAACCAAAGTATGTGTACTTTGCTGCTCAGGATAACCGGAACTAAAGTCTGCGTACCTGTACGTGTACTACTGGAGGTTCAGATCCCGTGAATTTCTGCTGGAGTTTGTGAACTGAAAACAAACTCAATCCGGGTACTTAAGTATGCGTACTGGTATGCATACTTGAGTGGGTTATTTTCTAAAAACGGTTTATTCTTGAACTAAGACATATATAAACTAAGGAATGCATATTTGCAAACCGTGGGTATAATGTTCATGAATCAATTCGAGTGAATCAAAATCGTTTTTGCTTATTGTGTCTTATATACTTCTATGAGATCTAAGCAATTGAACAACTCTCTAACTAGTTCTTTTGAGTCATTTGAACTAGTTATGGTGAAGATGAATAAGGTTGATATGAAAGTGCTCATATGGCTAACCATTTGGTTAACTAATGTTGAACCACCTAGGTGTACACGTTTAGGTACGGTTACACAAACCTAAATGAACGTGCATTTCATTTGTGTATAACAAGCTAAGTTCGATCTAACGGTTGAAAGATATTAGCTTGAATCTAATCAGGTTTTCATCTAACGGTGAATATTGAATGCTTTGTTACCAAGGTAACTTAGATTGCAAACCTTGATTTGGAGACTATATAAAGGAGAACTCTAGCAACTGGGAAACCTAATCCCCACACCTCCAGTGTGATACTAGTTGTATAAGCTAGAGTCATTTCTCATTTAACCATAGGTTTCTACCGAGACCCTGTAGGTTAACGAATTGAAGACCTCATTGGGATTGTGAAGCCAGACCCAACTATTTTCTATGTAGTTGCGTGATTTGATCTTGATGTTTCTATCGGATTGAGTACAATTGTAAAATTGGCTCGAGATTAATTTCTCCGATAGGCAAGATAGAAAAGTAGTCAAAAACATCTTCGTCTCATCGTTTGTGATTCCACAATATCTTGTTTCGCTCGATTAAGATTATTGTGAGATGATTAATATTTCTAGGCGGTTCTTCGGGAATAGATATCTGGTATATCAATTGGTTCCTGTTCACCTTGATTTATCAAAAGACGGAACAAAACTCGTAGGTATTTCTGTGGGAGATAGATTTATCTATTCATGTAGACTTTTCTGTGTGATATAGATTTGTTTATTAAAGTCTTTGACTTTGGGTCGTAGCAACTCTTAGTTGTGGGTGAGATTAGCTAATTAAGGGAATCAAGTGCGTAGTATCCTGCTGGGATCAGGGATGTAAGGAGCGCAACTGTACCTTGGATCAGTGTGAGATTGATTGGGGTTCAACTACAGTCTAGTCCGAAGTTAGTTTATAGTAGGCTAGTGTCTGTAGCGGCTTCATATAGTGTTTGTTCAATCTGGACTAGGTCCCGGGGTTTTTCTGCATTTGCGGTTTCCTCGTTAACAAAACTTATGGTGTAGCTGCATCTTTTCTGATGACTACACCCAAGTAGATCTAAAGGCTATAAACTACTAAAACATTCAAGATTCAAGACGAACATGATGTAAAGAGCATGAAAAGTAAAGATTAACACAAGTATATAACGTGGTTCGGCCATGAAGACCTACATCCACGGGAAAGAAGATGTTTTCTTTATTGATTATAAGATCTTACCCTTGAAAGAGCTACAAATATCACTTAGATTTCTTACTCTCTCACTATCTAGATCTCTCTCAGGAATTCTCTGTAGAAAGACCATCTATTGTTACATAAGTTGTCCATCTCCTTCTACATGGACTGGTATTTATAGGCAAATTAGAGTCGTGAAGGTCTGGTCTCGCCGAGCTGGTGGAGCTATCGTACATCGTCTACATTGCTTCGTACGGGTTCTATACTATCCCTCGTGATGGCTTGCTTGGTTCTCCTTCCGAGTTGTCTCGCTCTGCTCGTCATCGTATAACTCTTCCTTAGAGAACCTCGTGTTGTATCATCTCTGGGTCGTAGTATAGATCGCCCGAGCCTTCTATTACGATATAGATACGCTCTCATCTCTTCTTATCCTTCATTAAATGCAGTCCTTCTTTTTTGACTGGACCGTCTGAGCAGATTAGACTACTCCTTGCACGCGTCGTTCATGCGACGTTGTAGCAGGCGTCTCGATTCAGACAAACTCACCTTTTTGGAGTATGATTCGATGCTCCTATCTCATCATTTTATCATGGATTCATCCCTTGGGATGTTTACACGTGGCCATCGGGTAATTTACCCTCACATTTTGCTCCTTTTCTTTGCAACTTGCCAAGGGCACGATAGGAAGAAAACTTTGTAACCGTCCCGTCTTTATCGCCACGTCCGAGATTTTTGCCACGTTTGCACTTTTAGTGCGCTTTTACCTGTTGGACTTGAGGCGCCGGTTGGTTGTCCATTGGTTTCTTATAAAATCTTTGGGAGAAGAGACTGATGTCTTTATTATCTATTTTCAGAGTTCAGAACTTTTTTATTTTTTCTTTCTTCTGTCTTTTTCTGTTCCTTAACTTCTTGTCTCCTGTAAAGAAGTTTATTATGTCTGGGAGAAACTCTCCATCTAGACCTCCAAGACGGTATGGTCCTTCTTTTTTGTTTTTCTTTTTGCTTTCTCTGCGATTTACGCCGTCATTTTGAACTGTGTGTAATTATCAGAGTAATTTTGATCAATGGTTCTCGCCATTGTCTTTCGATTGTGAAGCTTTTCCTCAGGGAACACCATTGTAGTTTCCATCTTTTTGTTGTTCTCGCTGGTTTTTTCTTTAACCGTCGTATGTTCTGATTTTTCTTTTGTTTACGCCTTTCAGCGCTGATAAGAGACCTATAGAGCCTCCTAGTACCGGTCGTGCTTACGATATGTCTGACGAAGCTTATATGGAGATGGTGAAAGTCACTCATCGTCTGGGGAGATTTGACGTTTCTTTTGCTAGTCCGGCGGGTCAATCCGACATCTTGACCAAGAAGATCTTGATGGATAATCCTTGTGGTCCCAACGAGATCGTTGTGACAGTAGGCCAGCTAGATGCGGGGATTCGCCTTTCTTATACTGTCCGCTAGATCCATTCCAGTACGAGGTATTGTGCAAACTTAGCCCCCAGCGAGGTATTTTTCACCCCAATGGTAACTTCTTTAGGATTATGCGAGAATGTAATCGGCGAAGTAGGGGCAAAGTTATTATGCATGAGAAGAATGAGTTCATTCCTTCTCGGATGGATTTGTATTCATCCGATACTTTTGTGGATAACTACTGGTGTCAGCAGTCATCCGATGCATTCGAGGTTTTTGGGTTTGGGATTTCTAGGTCTCGGAAACTTCCCAGGGGTCCTCGGCTTATGACCGATTTGGATCCTCCTTTTGCTAGTAATGTTACACTTCGCAAGACTCATGATCCTCAGTGGTTTTTGGTTCCTCTCCACATCGTGGGGCCTTACATTTTTGGTAGGGATGAGCTTGACAATGTCCTTCCTAGGATTCCTGATATGCATAGTCATCTGTCACCTTATAAGCCATGGGAGCTTAAATGGGTTCCGTCTCGTAGGCGTTCCTCGCCGTCTCTCTGAGCTATTAAGGATGCTAAGGTAGAAAATATTGTCTTAGTGCTTTAAAGTATATATACCTTGCCCCTGTTTTATGCCTTAGCATTCGATATTATTTTGTTTTTGACAGAGGAGAAGGGTTGCTGATGGTTCTGGGCCATCTACTGCTCCTGTGGGAGTTGCAGAGCATGCTATGGAAGTTGATATTGGTGCATTATTTGGTGAGAATGAGATATTTGACCTTGGTGGTTCATTCTTTGATGATCTTGACCAAGCCTTGTTTATGATCCTATCAATCCTGATGGCACTGTTGTCGCATCGAATGTGAGTCTTCCCTTGGCGAGTAATCTCGCTGACAAGGGTACTCTTCCCGATACGAGTGCTCGCGTTGGTAGTGGTGTTGGTGACAATGTTCCTATGGTTGCAAGTGGTGGTGCTCCTGGCGTACCAAGTACCTTTGCTGGTGGTTTTCCTTCTACTCCGGCAGCTCCTTCTAGTTCTTCTTCAACTGTTTTTGGTGGAGGATCCGAGGCGATGAAGATTCTGTGCTCGGATCAGTATGCTCGGTTGAATGATGACGAGTAGGCTCGTATTTTAACTTCTTTGCCTAAGTCCGCTCAGCAGCAGCTTGTGCATGCGGTATGTATTTGATTTACTAGAGCAACAATTTGAGGACTGGTATGCTGTCCGAGACTCGAGTCGCTAGGAGGCGAGTCAAGGCTGCTGAGCAGGAGATCCGGCAACTTCGTTCTGCTGTGGAGATGGCTAAGCATGAAGCCTTATCCTTTCGCCAGGATAAGAAGGAGTTGGAAGGTATTTATTTGTTCCTTCGTCTGAGTTTTTCTCCTCCATTGTAGGTTTTAGACTTCTGAATTAGCCTCTCTATTGGTAGCCATGGTCAAACGTTTGGAGGAGGAGATAGATAATACTAGTCATAGGCATGCTAGGGAACGTAGCAGCCTTAAGCTCTATGTGAGTTCTCTCCAGTGCAAGATTGATTCCTTGGAGAATGAAAATGTAAAACTTCGGAAGGATGTGGATGTACACCGAGATCGTATCGTTGAGCTTCGTACGCTGTTAAGCTAAGCAGGTGGTTGTAGATCGCTCGGATGAGATCATGCTCCTACGATCTCAAATGGATAGGCTTATTGAGTGGCAGTCCGATCATTTTCCCCTGTTGACACAAGCAGGGGATGATAGGGAAGAGCTTGGACGACCCAAGCGAGAGTTTATCGCGCTTGAAAGGGAACGTGATAGACATATGCTATCATGTCCAGCCAGTGATGCAGCCATAACTCCTGCTGAAGCGCAGATTAGTGCCTTAGATACTCAAAAGATCCAACTAGAACAGGACTTAGCTGCCGTTTTAATTTAACACGAAGGTTGCTTAATGTTGGTTTTGCGTATTCCTTTCTTATGGTATTTGCCTCAAACTGACTGTCTCCATTTGTTTATCTTGCAGAGGCTCGTAAGCGCAATGCAGAGTTGGAGAGGCAGTTGGAGGAAGAGAGAGCAGCGAGGCGGAGCCTTGATGAGGAGTTCAATGAATTGGTGAACCATCATGAGGATGAGCTGGAGGCTGAACGTGATGACAAGAATGAGAAGTTTGGCAATCTCCATGTGGAGTATAAAGCTATGATAACCAATGCATGCAAAGCTGTCGTCCTTCGTGAGCGTCAATGGGTCACTGCAGCTGCTGCTGCTAATGTTGCGATTCAGCCTTCGTCTGCTCATGTTGAGCCCGTGCCCGAGAAAGTTGCTCAGATGCTATCGAGGGTGAGGATCGGATGGAAACTGATCAGGGCGCTACTGATGGTGGTCAAGCTTAAGTTCATCGGTTCACTTACTCGTATAAGCTTTGCCCTTTAAGAATTTTTTATGTCTCCTTTTGGTTTTTTAATTTCATGATGTGATGTGTAGAAAGACATTGTCTGGTAAGTCCTCGTTCTCTTTGCGAGGCGACATTTTAATTATTTGGATTAGTTAATATGCTAACCAAGTCCTCTTTTGTATTGGAGGCATTATTTCGCTACTCGTACTTTGGTAAGTCCTCATGTTTGGGAGGTAAGGACAAGGTAGTTAATATCGCGTATCGGTCTCGTATCGGCCGGGTCCGATACACCTATACAAAAGATAATATCGGTTTTTATCGGTGATGCATCATTTAATATATAATTTCAAATAATTATAAAACCATAATTAAAAATAATAAGAATCATACACATATCTCAAATTTCCAAAATACAAGGAGGTTTATTATCCAGCGTTGTGATTGTTATCCCATTATGCCGGTAAATCTTTTTTATAATCCTTCATATTTATCTTTTATATTTCTATGCCTTGCAATCGAAATATGGTTTCCATCTTATATCCTACCATATAGTAATTGATTTTATATTATAAATATATTAGGGTTTTTTTTAATTTTCCAATTGACATTGTACTTGTCTGTAAAGACTAGATGCATGTTGATGAAAAACACGAAACCGATATTATCGGTGTACAAGTAAAACCGATATATCGGTCTGTACCGGCCTGTACAACCTATAATATCGTTCCGTCTATGTATCGCCGATATTTTCGATATCGTATAGGTATTTTCCGATATCCGATAAAAACCTGTAATATCGGCCTGTACAACCGATATTGACTACCTCGTAAGGATACTTTCTTTTGGAGTAGTTGTTCATATGAATGACAATTTCCTTTATTAAATTATGTCATATGATATGTTGATCTTTGGTGGCTCCGGGGATATTTTGTGCATGTCGTTGATCCAACCATGGGTGACAAATCTAAGGAGTGATCAATTCCTTAATTGGATAGGTCATCTCTTACGGTGTCGGATTTTGAGTATGGCACATTTTCCTTCTCGCCTTTGTTCCGATGCCTTCATGGGCTTGGTTTTTTAATAGTGCTCGATTTTAGGTTACACTTGCCCCGTGATTAAGTGATCAATTGTATGAGTCACTTGCTTGTTGATCATCATTTTGGAGGGAAATATCTCGGTCAAGTGATTCTTGCCTTAGCCAAAGGTAAGTACCTTGATTCTGGATATCTCATGTTATGGAAGTACATCATCTGATTCGTGATCGTGATGGCATTACCTTAGGTCTATTTCCTTCTTAGGTAGCTTAGGGTGTCCCCCGCTTCATCTTGCTTCAGTGGGCTAGATGGCATTGCCTTAGGTCTGTGTCCGTCTCGGGCAGCTTAGGTATTTTACCCGCATTATTCGTTGTAGAATGGAAGGTGTGTCTAGCACCGTGCCATGATCTTGATGGGATTTCGTTATAATGCAAATATGGTATGATTATGCTATATGCAAGTGTAAGAAAAGATTAGAGCAAAAAATTGCAATGGAAAAAAATAAGCTAAAAAATCAAAGTAAATGGAGTAAACACACAAAAGGATTAATTTTATTATTCTCAAAAGAGGGTTTATAAGCCCTTAGTACATTCAGGTAAGGTACCATGACCTTTTACAAGTAGGGATTCGAGTCCCATTTTCATAACTTATATTCCTATGCGATAAGTTGTTTAAGCATTGTATTGCTTGAGTTATTTGATGTTCCAAAGGTGCTCTAGTTCTTCCCCATTGGGTTGAGCAATATGTATGCCCCATCACCTACCTTAGCAATGATTGTAAGTGGTCCTTCCCAAATGGGAGCAAATTTTCCCGAATCGCGGTGGTATGGCGGGATCTCGCGCCAGACTTTATCGCCTAGGCTAAATTGTCTCTTATGGTCATGCCGATTATGTTTTCGGGTTTTCCTCCAATGGTAATCCCCTGCTCTCTGGGGAGATTTTTCTTAGTTATCCTCAAGATCTTCTATCTTGGCGAGCCTTATGCTCGAGGTTGAGTTCTTGTCTCGAATTTTGGTTTGAGTTACTGAGATCATTGTCTCTGCTTCCTGGGAAAGAGTGAAGGGAGTCGTCCCTGCTGCTTCTCTTTGGGTGGTTCGATGGCTCCATAGAATATTATATAATCGTGCACACCAGTTAGACTTGTCTCCATCTAGTTTCTTTCTGATCATGTCAGTGGTGGTCTTGTTGGTGACCTTTTTCTGATCATGGCTTTCGAGGTAGATGGGTGTATACTTCCTTCCCCTGACTTTGGGGCAGTTAGAGAGGAGATCACTGTGTTCCCCTCGGGGTTGGGTCTCATCGAATGATGCGATGAGAGCTGGGATATCGAAGCGATACATGATATGTTCAAAAAGAACTTTGAAGACCTCGTCATTTTTGACATGTCCGAGGGCTGAGGCCTCTGCCCATCTCGTGTGGTAGTCCTTGCTAATGATCGAGTATTTTCTTTGTCCTGTTCCAGATCGTAGGGGACCAACGATGTCGATTCCCCACTTGGTGAATGCCCAAGGGCTTAGAACAGATTCCAAACTTATTGAGGTGACATGCCTAGGTTCTTGATGCTTTAAGCATAGTTTTATCGTCTGTTTCGAATCTTTGTTCGTGCGAGGCCAAAAATGTCCTTGGTACCTGGCTTTGCGAGTTAAGGATTTCTTCCCTTGTTCTAGGGTGCTATAACCCGAGTATTGGTCCATCATGGATGATAGTTCACATCCAGTTGTTGCTTCTGTGAGTTGATCGACATTAGGGAGTGGTATTCACACCTTTTGCTTTGTAGGCCTTCGCTCAAAATCTGTTCTCAAGCAATCATAATAGATTTCTGGATTTCTTCTAATCATACCTCCCACATGGCGTGTGGAGGCATTAGAGTATTTTGTAAGCACTCGTATCAGTTTTTTCTCCTTATTTTTATCTAGGGGGTACCAACTTCTGAGTGGAAGCTGGACTCATGCTCTCCAGTATCAGAGAGGTTCTGTGATTGCTACAAGGATTCCGTAGACGAATACGAGATTTGGACAATTTCCGAGGCTGGAGCATCGTCCGAGCTCCTTGCTTTGCTTGTTATTGCTATGTAATCTTGGATCTCAGCTTGGTGGTTTGCATTCCTATCCCTCCTTCTTTGCGCCTTTGGGGAGCTGATTTTATTCTCGCCATTTTGAACGTCCATTTTGTAGCAGTAATTGGCCTCGCATGAGTCTCCGATGATCTCTGCGATCCCATTGGGTGTTGGAAATCTTAACCTCTGGTGGTCGGTTGAGGCGACTCCCTTGATTCCATGGACCCAGGATCGTCCAACAATAGCTGTGTAGGGTGAAAGTACATCTACTACACAGAAAGTGGTTAGAGTGAGGATTTTCCCCACGCGGATTTCTAATGTAACTTCGCCTCTTGGGCGAGTCGATGAGCCATTGAAGCCAAATATGTTGTAGGTAGATGGGATTAGACACTCATCTTTAAGGCCCATTTGTTTGAATGTTTCATAGAATAAAATCTCGATGGAACTTCCACCGTCAATTAAAATCTTGGGCATGGCCCATGGCAATGTCTTAGGTTTTTTTTCCTCTCCCTCGTGTTCGGGGAGTGCAATAGCCCGTGAACACTAGTGGATCGTTGTGGTTTCGTCCTCTATCAGGTGCCTCTGAGGCTGAAAAGTTGATATGTGTTTTCATCCACTCCTCTATGGGAGGTTCTTTTGCTACACTAAAGACTTCATCGCCTTCGAAGTTTCGTTTGTGAATTCGTCCTGTGATATTTCCTTCAGGTATGGGAGCTGTGATAGCTGAGTGGGATATCGTATTGCATCAAAAATATTGTGCTTCACGAGGAATTTCCACACGATGTATGGGTACCCCTGCGGATGGTTGGGTTGCTGGTGGCGCGATGTACTCCTGAAGCTTGCCTTCATCGATCATGTCCTGAATCATTTTCTTCAGGTATGTGCACGAGTTTATCATGTGACTATGGAATTGGTGGAATTCACAAAAATGTGTTCTATTTTTGGCCGCTCGGGATGTTGTCCTCTGTTCCATGGATAGGTAATCTTGTATTTTCCATCGATCTTCTTAAGGATCTCGGATATGGGAACGTTTAACTTCGTGTAGACAGGGTCTACAAATTTTCCTTTTTTTTTGTTGGGCTTGGTCTCTCCCTTTCCATCCTCCACTCTGATGTTTATCGAACTGGGTGGATCCGTTGTTGGGCCGCCCTGCTCCTTGGGCTGGAGCATGAGGGTTCTGTGGCTCCACCACATTTGCTCCTCTACTGGTTCCTTTTACCAGTTTGTCATAAGTACCATCTTGGAGTTCTTCAAGGGCCACGTAGTCCTCTTGTATCTCTCTCAATTTCCCAGATTGGATGGCATGGTTTTGTACATGCGGACAAATATGGGATCTGTCTTTTTTTGACTATTTTTGAAGCCCAAGATCGCGTAGGCCTCTGGGACTCTTCCGATCTCAGCGTACAATTTTCTCCAGCGAGTTACTAGCGATCGGAGCGACTCACTTGGCCCTCAAGCTAATTGAAACATCATGTCGATCTCTGGTTTGACTCGGATGTTATGTATGTATGTTTCTAGGAACACTTCGGATAGGTGGTCAAATGACTTAACCGACGCCTTTAGTAATTTATTGAACCACATTAGGGCTTCGTCTTTTAGACTAGCGGGAAAGAACCTACACATTACTACGTCGTACTGGTTCCACTGGGTTAGTGTCATTCGGTATGATCGGAGGTGCTCAATTGCATCGCCGGTACCGGTGAAGGGAGCGGTAAATGTTGGAAGCGAGCATTTCCTTAGAAATGGTAGGGCCAATAGACTCTCCGACAAGGGAGATTGTCCAGCCTCTTGTACTACTTCCGCCAACTTCTTGCTTTCTTGCCTTCATGTGGCCTCTCTGCACATTGCTTCGAGCTGGCAGAGTCGGGTTTGTAATTGATCATCGTTGTGCCTTGTTTCGGCCTTCTTCCTTTTTCCCTGGGCTCTCTCGGGTGAGAAAGAAATTTCATGATGGCGATATCTTGATCGCCAGAATCCTCGTCCGATTGTTCGGCATACGATACAATCTTGGAACGAGTTGACTTCGAGGTCTCCCCTCGTTTGGGATTCGTGGCTGCGAGGTTCTCGGCCTCGCAGTTGGTTTTAATTTCATCGCCTCTATTCCTTTCTCGTCTATGTTTGGGATCGACGTCTGACGATCCTTTGGACGGGATGTCCTCCTAGTTTAGAACGCCTCGGCTTCCCCTGGGAAAGCGATCCGATGTTTCCTCATTCGAGGTGTCAAGGATAGGGACTCGCTCGTCGTCTTGCAAGTTTTCGAAAGGATTATCCTCCTCGGGAATCTCCTCAATGGTGGCGAGTGACACCTTTTTCTTTGCTTTGCGTTTCAGCCTGCGGTTTCTCCATTCTAGCCTCTTGTTACGTCTTTTTAGTTTCTTCATTCTCTCATTTTGAGCATCTTGTGCCTTCAAGATGGATGTGATAGTAGTAGTGACATCGCCGAGGGTAGAAGGATCGTCCTTCTTAGCCTCATTGTTTACTATTTGCCTTGGCAAACGATTCAACCCTCCTGGTTGAGTTAGATGGATATCGTCTGGTCTCTCGAAGGGGTTTCCCTCTTCTTAGGAGCTAGAGTTATCAGTTAATCCTTCCCGATATTGATTATCTGGTTGTCCCTCTCCTGGGAGTATATCGTTTTGCATGGTCTCGCCTTGCTCCATTTCGTCTAATCCGGCTGGCTGGGCTCCACCAATTTCACCTTGGCTCGTGCGAGTAGATTGTCTCATCACCATCGCCTTACCTGCGATATGCAATAATACTTAATTTGTATTTTCTTTCAGAAAAGTGGGACCCTAAATTTGCAGGTCATGTGCAATTACTAAGTCATAGTTCAGACTGGACAGTTTAGTACAAGAAGACTTTTCAGTAAATTTTGGAGACATGTGAAGATGTCAAAACATTCCCTACTTGCATAAAGTTTTAGTGATGAGAAAAAGGTGTTTTGTTTGTTTCTTTTTTTGAGAAAAATACCTCCTCTTACACGTCATACCTTTACTGGGAAAAAACCAAGTTATGACGATTGATCATATCTTCCCATTTTAGGAAATATTTCTCATCATCTTTAAACTTTTGATTTTGGACAAACTTTGAGTTTGATGAATGATTATGTACTCATTAAGATGAAGAACATCATGAACAATTTGTCTTTTCGACTTTCATAAGGAAATACTCTCTCTTATGAAGTCTACTGATCGCTGTCGTAAGCGTCAAAAATAATTTCACTTTCTTACTCACTAAATATGAATGAAGTACAAGGTAAGTAAGAGTTCGTTTCCACAGAGAGGCAATTGTTGTTATGCGATTTTCAGTTTCTAAGGTAACCAAGGGGGATGTTTGTTGTTTTAGCGAAATACTAAAGTAATAATAAAATAAAGCAAGGCAAATAATTGGAATAATCAATAAGGAGAAGATATTGGTCACGGAATAGTATCATTCACAAACATGTATTTTCATCAATGATTAGAATTGGTATTTTAATCTCTCATTTACTAAAAGTCCTAGGATACCTTGATCGCAAGAATATCCCGTTAATTCCCTGATTTCATCACAACCACATTAAAAGATGCATATGTGAATTCTTCCTAGAAAGCGACCTAAAGTGTAAAAGCACAATTAGATTTAACTCCCTAAAAGTTCTATGGAATAAGACTAATCAATGCAAACGAATGTGTAAAAGCACTAATCCGTTTTAACAAAAGTTATGATTCACTTGTGACTAGTAGGATATATCACTACAAGCACTACCCACAATTATGCTACTTAGAATCAGGGATAAACAACTTTTTCGTATTGAAAACCCTAATATAGCTCTAGAGATGAATGAAAATCGGATTGATTCCGGACTCAACCTAACAAGTATTCAAATCATATAACACTATTAATTGTGAATCACAAACAATAAAATATTGAGACAAAACTAATTCATTGAATCATATAACATATTGAGAAATCAACTTTATCCCATAACCAATAATATGTGTTTAGCTACTCATAGCTATGGAGTTCATCATAAAATATTAATTGAAAAGAAGAAGATGAACAAAAGCAAAACCTAGAAGCGTAAAAAAAACCGGCTCTCCAAGTTCCAAGAATAATATGTGATAATCCCAAAGTTGTAGAAGTCTTTCCTTTAAATAGCTCTCTTGTTTCCAAAATTAGGTCTAATCTTCAAAGGTCCAAAAGATAGATTACACCAAGCCCATGTGTGAGAAAAACCCATGTAAAAACTCTGTCCAAAAAATGTCGCCGGAAAGCTGGTATTATGACCGAAAATTGGCCGGAATCCAGCACCGGAAAGTATCTCAGGTGACCGGCAAAGTCCACCCGGTCACCGGTCAACGGGTCAGCTCGGGTCAACTCGGTCAGACCGAGTCAACACCGATTCAGAGAGTCAGCCGGGTCTGAATTAGAGTCAGCTATTAACCAGCTGAGTGACCTTGGTCTGAGCCATTTGCACTGGCCAGAGTTTGCTACACAATCCTTGTGCTTCCAGCCAGAGCAAATCCAGTCATGATGACTCTATAAACCATTCAATCTAGCTCCAGTAGCAACAACAACAACACCAGCTTCCAGGCCATTATCCAGAGTTGAAACCTTACAACCCATTGCAGCTCCACCAAATACAACTTTGTATGCATCCCTCATCTCAAGGCACCAAAAACATCCACCTGAACCACTTCTGTTGTTCTGCACTGTCTGCCAAAAACTCACTCCAGTGAACCAATTCAAACTATTCATCTTGTTTTGTACTCATTCCCATCGATTGCCACAAACCCATTTATACTTGCATCATTCTTTGCTCACTGCCGCATCCATGTCTCTGCAACTTCGTCTCGGCTACAAACCACTCTCGGCATCAGAACATCAATTTAGTCACCACTAACCAATCCACCGTCTGAAACAGGTAACAAACACACATATTTCTCTCTCCTTGCAACAACAACCAACATAGCTCAATACCCATCTCTTGTTCATATGAGCATATTGCAATCTCAATACCATCCTCTCAGTCTGAGCCATACCACCAATTTCAGTTCCACCTGCAACTGCAGCTCACCCATGGCAGCAACAACTCCTGCATCCCCACTAGCTCCTCAGCTGCAATCTTGAACTGAGCACCATCAATCCACAGCAAACCCACTTGTCCCCTGTAAATATTCTTAGCTTTTTAAAACTGCAACCCATCAAACTCAATGTCTCAGCAACATCATACCCTTCTTGAACCACACAGCATCACTACCAACAACTTCTCAGTTCCAGTTCAAGCTCAAGCCTGCAATTCAGAATTCATACATTCATCCCCTGTGTCATGTATTCATTTCATCATCTGTTGCAGCTTAAAACCCATTAAGCTCATTAGCCCTAGCCAACACCAGCTACAGCTTTACCACCAATTGAAACCACTATCAACATAAACAACCAGGTTCATTCCCTCCATCTCAGGTCACCGCCAACGCCAATGTTTCACCTGAGCAATGGCAACAGCTCCATTTCTAAAGAACCCATCACCTGCTCAAATTCATTGCAATTCCAATTTAGCATCCATTACACTTGCACCAGCAAGAACACCATCTTGCTGATCTTCCTGAGCTACCACCATTCATCTGAAATCAACACCAACAAATTCTTCTTAACAAATCACCAACAACAGCAAATTATTCTTCCCTGTAGTTTCAGCCTAACATGCATCTAATCTGCAATTCATATTCTCTGCAATTTCCTTGAACAACAACAGCAGATTTAAAACCCAAACCTGCAGCTCAGTTCATCATCTCAAACCCTCGTAACATCCATGGCACGTCTCCAACTAGAGTCAAATGCAGATTCGATCAAAACCCAACTCAATTCCACCATCAATTGCTTGTATTTCATCACCAGATCCATCTTCTCATTCCTTTTCCGCTTAACAGATCCCCTTTCTTCATCCTATTCTTCCTTGTTTTCTCGAATCAACTGCATCACTATCTCTTCTACTCATTCACCGGATGAATTCTGAGTTAATTGACTGATTTCTTCATCATCTCACCTCACGGATTCTCTCAGTTTCTCGATTCGAACATCTTAGCCGCAGCCGCCATGGCTTCTCCTCTGAGTTGGGGAATGAAAGTGAATGAATGAGAAATAAACTCTCTCAATTTCAGGGTCAGGTAAGAACCAAAATTGCTATTTACACCCCACTTCATGGTTAAAGGCTAACCAGCTCATTCATGGCTTGTCGGTTTCAGAGAACCGACAGCCTGATTCACCTCCTTCTCGCGCACCTTAGCCTGTTCCAAATGCAACTCGCCTGTGAATCGGTCTTTTTGCCATTTTCGCTCCAAATGAATGATTTCTTCTTCTTTTTCTCCCAATGAGTCCATTGCACCTAATAAACTAAAAATCACACATAAGAGATGCAATTCCCAAGGAAAATAGCAAAGAAAGCATAAATACTAGATATAAAATTAGGTGTTTTACAACACCTATCAGATTCCCCCACACTTAGACTTTGCTAGTCCTCGAGCAAATTAAACAAAACAATTCTAAAACATACATACAACTCCGTGTCGTCGAGGCTACGGTTACTCTTAGCATGAATAACAGGCTTTGAACCCCTAGGTGTCCCTAGTGGACGAGTTATAGTCTCATGAGGGTTTACTAGAGATATACCCACAAAACCTATTTTTCCAACTTACTAGTTCTCCGTAATGATAGCATCCAACGCGCTAAGAAGACATAGAAATTCTGCACACTAGTCATAAGAAGTTAGACACATATATGAACACAATCTCATCCTTAAAAGTTGAGAGAGAAATAACCATCCCTTATCGAAAGAAATTCGGGTTCGGAGTGATCGAAAGTCTCGACTCTGCCTCACAAGAAAAGGGTTTTATGAAGTTGCTCTCAATAATAAACATCTTTTTATGGGTCACACATGTGTCCAGGTAGGAATGAAGGGAGAATCCTGCGACACGTTGAATGGTAGGAAGGTAAAAACCCTCCGAAGTATTTTGAAAACCCACATCTTTTATCATTTTTGAAAACCCATTTTTCTGACGATCTCTAAGAAAGGAAATCAACCACTTAACGAAGGTGGGAATATGCTTACTTACCTCGTTATCCGTTCGACGTGCAGCTAGCACCACTCTCACAGCATCCATAGAAACGTCTTCGGTCTTCAATCGATGTCTTCATCTTCGTCTTCGGTCTTCAACTCTTGATGATAACTCCTGAACTTCGTAGAATCTTGACAATATGATTCTTTCCTCTAATTCCTTGTTGCTTGAAACTTCTTTGTAGATATTCCTTCTTCCATTGGCTTTATTGAAAGAATACAAAACTAAAAACGAACTATACAAACCCAAAATATAATACAATGCATTTTTCTTGTCTCTCTTTGTTTTGTTTTTTTTTTTTACTTCTTTCTCTTCTTTTTTTTTTTCTCTTCATTTTTTTTTTATATTTTTTTATGAGACAAGAAAAATAAAACAAATATAAAATAAAAAACGAAATAAAACAATAAAACTAGTAATGAACCTAAAGAAATTTTCTCTTGTCCTTTTTTTTTCATTTTTTTTTTTCAATTTTTTTTTTTTGAGACAAGAGAAAGTAAAATACAAATAAAATAGAAATGTAAGTACAAAGGCCATGGTGTAAGTACTTTACCGCTTGATTCTTCACAACTTATATGTCTTGATATCATAAACTTCTCGAACTCTCATCTTTGATAATTTTCACTCTTGTACAATAGTCTTCAACTTATAAAAATTCTGCTCCTTGTTTTGTTGCTATACTTGAATCTGAAATCTGCTCATTTCTGTACTGTTGCTTGTAAACCTTGAACGTGTTCAACTTTCCTTCAAATTTGTGATGCTCCTCTTGTTGATGATGATGGTGTTTCTATGGACCTGTTGGTGTAGAGAGATAAGGTGGATGGTGCTAACTGCGAACAAGATTACAAGTGGTATGTAAGTTAGCAATTCGATGTCACCATCATGGTTGATAAAAATAGCACTCAAGAGATCAAAATAGTGCTTCTATGGTGGGAGGTTGGGCAGCTCACCATTCTGCCCGAATTAACGTACGGTGACACACACTCTAAAAGCACAAATTTTGACAGGTACAAAGAATTGAAGGTTGGTGCCTCACATTATGTAACATGGGTAGTCTCCACTATAGGGGATCACTACTCTAATACCGAATTCAATCTGCACCTTATTTGCCACTGGCATGGTTAAATCCAACTTTAACTCTCATACAATTAAGAAACCCGATCATGTTCTCTGTCATCTCTAAGTTTAGTAACTCTTATGAGAATCTCGATGTAATCTTAGAGACATGTATACTATGTGACTCTAAACTAACTACAAGTTGGAGTTTTCTTATTCACTATTTACACAAAAGTTGAAAATTTATAAAAAATTTACAACGCAAATGCTTAACCACTCCCCCACACTTAAACTTTACATTGTCCTCAATGTAATTGAATCGTCCAAAGAAAGTCAAGGTGGGAAATTTAAAAAAAAAAATCAGAAAAAATAAAAACAAGACAAGAAAAAGCTAAAAGCAAGACAAGAAATAAGTACAAGACAAGAAATACTCATCCGATGGGTTGCCTCCCATTTAGCGCTTGGTTTAAAGTCATCAGCCCGACTATCTCCTTGCTTTCTATAACTCCTCCAAAGGGAGCACATCCACAAAGTTAACTCCTTCCACCACTTCGGAAGTGAAATTCTCATAATATGGTTTCAACCTAAGTGCCCATTAACTTTAAGTTCTTTCCCGTAGCTATGCTACGAATTTCCACCGCACCATGAGAAAACACATTAGTAACAATAAAGGTCCGATCCATCGTGACCTTAATTTACCCGGAAATAAATGCAAGCGAGAATTAAACAAAAGCACTTTCTGCCCAATGCAAAATTGTTTCCTAGAAATCATGTTATCATGAAATGCTTTCGTCTTTTCCTTGTAAATGCGTGAGCTTTCAAATGCATCATTGCGAAGCTCCTCTAGCTCTTGGAGTTGTAACTTCCTTTGCTTTCCAGCCCCATCCATCTCCATATTGCGTTGTTTAATAGCCCAAAACGCCTTATGCTCAATTTCAACGGGTAAATGACAAGGTTTACCATACACAAGCCTAAAAGGAGACATCCCGATAGGTGTCTTGTATGCGGTTCTATACGCCCACAAAGCATCATTAAGTCGCATGCTCCAATCTTTCCTTGTTGGATTCACCATATTTTCTAGAATGGATTTCACCTCCCGATTAGACACCTCGGCTTGTCCATTTGTTTGGGGATGATAAGGTGTTGCAATCTTGTGCGACACATTGTACTTCGTCAACAAGCTTTGTAAAATCCTGTTTTTGAAGTGAGAACCCCCATCGCTAATTATGGCTCTTGGAATTCCAAACCTTGCAAAAATATTAGCTTGCACAAAATCAAAACCACTTTAGAATCATTAGTTGGGGTGGCCTTAGCTTCCACCCATTTCGAGACATAATCAACCGCAAGTAAGATATAAAAATTCCCATGGGAGTTGACAAAAGGCCCCATAAAATCAATACCCCATACATCAAAAACTTCAATAAATTGAATAAAAGTTTGTGGCATTTGATTTCGGGCACCTAGATTGCCGGTTCTTTGGCACCTATCACAAGTTGTACAAAATATATATGCATCCTTAAACAAAGTTGGCCAATAGAAACCACTTTCAAGTACCTTGTGAGCGGTTCTCTTACTCCCAAAATGTCCTCCGCAAGCATAAGAGTGACAAAAAGACAAGATATAATTAAATTCGATTCGGGAACGCACCTTCATATTACTTGGTCACTACCATGTTTCCATAAGTAGGGATCATCCCATATGTATTAGTTCCCTAACTTCTTAAGTTTGTCCCTCTCAGCACGAGACAAGTTCTTTGGGATTTGTTTAGAAACTAAGTAATTGACAATATCGGCATACCATGGTTCTCCAAAGGCAATTGAGAATAGTTGCTCATCCGGGAAACTTTCACGCAATGGGATAGCTTCCTTGTCCACAGCAAAATGGTTCAAATGATCCGCAACGGTGTTCTCAATTCCTTTCTTGTCTTTGATTTCAATATCAAACTCTTGCAAGAGTAAAATCCACCGTATGAGCCTCGGTTTCGCCTCTTTCTTTGTAAGCAAGTACTTAAGCGCTGCATGATCAGAAAAGACAACAACTTTTGTACCAATTAGATAAGAGCGAAACTTTTCAAAAGCAAAAACAATGGATAACAACTCTTTTTCAGTGGTTGTGTAGTTTTGTTGGGCCTCATTTAACGTTCTAGAAGCATAATAAATAGCATGAGGAAGCTTCCCCACACGTTGCCCAAGCACCGTACCAACCGCATAGTCACTTGCATCACACATGAGCTCAAAAGGCTTGCTCTAATCCGGTGGTTTAATGATAGGGGCTGAAATCAAAAGTTCTTTCAAACGATTGAATGCCACCATACACTTTTCATCAAAGTTAAAAACCACATCTTTTTGCAATAAGTTACAAAGTGGTGATGCTATCTTGGAAAAGTCCTTGATGAATCTACGATAGAAACCTGCATGACCAAGAAAAGAGCGTATCTCCCTCACCGTAGTGGGAGGGGTTAAAGCACGAATAAGGTCTATCTTAGATTTATCGACTTCCAAGCCTTTAGAAGATATTATATGGCCTAAAACTATGCCATGAGTTACCATGAAATGTCACTTCTCCCAATTCAAAGACAAGATTTGTTTCAACACATCGTTCAAGGATTAGAGACAAATTGTTCAAGCAAAGGTCAAATGAATCACCAAAGACACTAAAGTCATCCATGAACACTTCGATTATGTTTTCAACATACTCTGAAAAGATACTTACCATACACCTTTGAAAGGTAGCTGGAGCATTGCATAAGCCAAAAGGCATCCTTCTATAAGCAAAAGTACCGAAAGGACAAGTGAAAGTGGTTTTTCTTGGTCCTCCTATTATCACAATCGATTATAACCTGAATAGCCATCAAGGAAGCAATAGTAAGAGTGTCCAGCTAAACGTTCAAGCATTTGATCAATAAAAGGTAATGGAAAGTGATCTTTTCTAGTAGTGGCATTCAATTTCCTGTAATCAATACAAACCCTCCAACCGGTTTGCACACGAGTTGGGAAAAGTTCATTCTTATCATTCTCCACCACCGTCACACCTGATTTCTTTGGTACTACTTGTACCGGGCTCACCCACTTGCTATCGGATATGGGGTAGATAACACCCACTTCCAAAAGCTTGAGTATCTCCTTTTCACAACTTCCATCATGGGAGGGTTCAAACGACGTTGCGCTTCCCTTGTAGGCTTTGCATCGTCCTCCAAACGGATTTTGTGCATACAAACGGCAGGGCTTATACCCTTGATATCGGCAATTGTCCATCCTATGGCCGTCTTGTACTTCCTTAGCACCCTTAGAAGTTTTTGCTCCTATAAATCACTAAGCTCATTAGAAACAATCACAGGTTACTCTTCATTATCACCCAAGTACAAGTACTTTAGGTGATTGGGAAGAGGTTTCAATTCTAACTTTGGAGATTTAACAATTGAAGGTACAAGCTTTTCATCACTACATGGTAAAGAAATAAAAGAGATATTATGAGTTTCCGGGCATCCTTGTAGTGAATTAAGATCACTAAGGGCTTCCTTGTCTTCATTACCACACTCTACACCATTATCCATGGATGTAGTTAACACGGTTTCCAAAGCATCATCACCATTTAATTCAAACATTTGTTGTGCCAATGTATCCATAACATCAATGGAGAAACAAGAGTGGACATCACTAGGGTATATCATCGTCTCGAAAATGTTGAAACGTATTGTTTCTCCATCAAACTCCATGGTCAACGTTCCCTTGTCCACACCAATTATGGTTTTCGCCGTTTTCATGAAAGGACGCCCAAGTAGCAATGGAAGAGACGAGTCCGGTGAACCTTCATTCATCTCTAACACACAAAAGTCAGCTGGAAATACAAGTTGATTAACCTGCACAAGAACATCCTCAACAATACCCATTGGGTAGACATTAGAGCGATCAGCTAATTGCAATACAATTTCAGCCTTTTTAAGAGGACCAAGATCAAGTGAATTATACATTGATGCCGGCATAACATTAACTGATGCACCTAAATCCAACATAGCTTTGTTAAACTTTGTGTTACCAATTGTGATGGGAATGTCAAAACTGCCGGGATCCTTGCACTTAAGTGGGAGTTTATGTTGTAAGATTGCCGAAGCATTCTCCCCCATACTAAGCACTTCATTACCTTTGAGCCTTTGTTTGTTGGTACACAAGTCCTTCAACACCTTTGCATACTTTGGTACTTGCTTAATAGCATCAATGAGTGGTATGTTCACATGGATCTTCTTTAGAACGTCTAAAATCTCCTTTTCTAGTTCCGCCTTCTTAGAACTTGCAAATCTGCGAGGAAAAGGTAAAGGTAAAGGAGGAACATAAGTAGAAACCGGAGTTTTAGAGTTAGGAATAGGTACCTCAGAAGTTTGGGGAGAATCCTCATTCTTCTCCTCCAAAACAGGTTCCTTTGGTGTTTCTACCTTGCCCGAATCAGTAACTTCGGGTTGCACAAGTTGTGTACCACTTCTCAACTTAATAGCATTGACACCCTCTTTTGGGTTAATAGGTTGAGAAGGAGTTTCCCACTATTTTGTGCCTTCAATTGGTTCAACTCAATAGCCATAGAGCCCATTTGTGTTTGCAACTCCTTGATAGCACTCTTAGTTTCTTGTTGACTTTCTTTAAACATGGTGGAAATGCCTTGCATCATTGTTTGAAGCTTTGAATCAATATCGGAACCTTGATTTTGCATTGATTGTTGTGCTTGTGGTTGCTGAAATTGTTGTCTCGGCTGGAATTGTTGTTGTTGAGGTTGAAATCTACTCGGAGAGTTGAAGGTAGGTTGTTGAATTGCACCTTGCTTGTTGGCATAGCTAAAATTGGGGTGATCTCTCCATCCCGGATTGTAAGTGTTGGAGTAGGGATCATACCGTCTTTGTTGATTTGGAAAGACCGCATTAGCTTGCTCGTCCTCATAAGCTTGAGAGGAACTTGGTATCACCGCGGCTGCAACTTGTTGCATCATTGCGGTCATGTTACCCATTTGTTGACGAAGTTCCTCAACCTCGCTCACTTCATTCACTCTTCTTAGAAGCACATCCGAACCACGGCTCAAAAACTGTTGGGAGTTTGCTGCCATGTTTTCAATCAATTCTCTAGCTTGTGCCACCGTCTTGTTCACTAGTGCACCACCACCCGCAGCATCAATAAGATTCCTATCACTTGATTGGAGTCCTTCATAGAAGTATTGGATGATCATAGCGTCACTGAATTGGTGGTGAGGGCAGCTTGCCACCAATCTCTTATATCGTTCCCAACATTCATATAAAGATTCTCCCACATTTTGCTTCATCCCACAAATCTCCTTTCGAATTTGAGTAGCCTTTGATGCAAGAAAATATCTCTCTAAAAAGAGTTTCTTGACCCATTCCATGTTGTGACACTTCGGAAGGTAAATAGTACAACCAATCCTTAGCACTATCCATCAAAGAGAAACGGAAAACTTTCAACATTGCACCATCCGCCTCAACATCCGCTGGAAGCATGGCCGTGACAATGGTGTGGAAGTCCATAAGATGCTTGTTTGGGTCTTCATTCACCATGCCATGGAACTTTGGTAATTCTCTAAGCAACCCCGGCTTGATCTCAAAAGTAGAGTTTGTTTGAATACACCCCTGTTGTGTATCAAGCCTATGAGAAGCTAACTCCTTGAGTGAACGATTTGCATCACCCATTGTTTCTTCTTCTTCAACTTGTGGTTCGTCTACGAATGGAACCTCTTGTTCTCCTTCTAGTTGTAACTCTTTTTCCACTTCTAACTCTTGATTTTCTGTTGTGTCTTGACTTGGTTGGAGTATTGTGCCTCTTCGAGTAGATATCCCGCACCTTGGGTAGTTCCAATCTTTAAAAGCCAGAGATTAGGTACCTGAAAACAATTCTCACAAACAAGTGAGAAACAAGACAAGAACCGAAAGACAAAGATAAAAGCAGAAATTATAAAAAGAAACTAAAAACTTAATAACAAGCCGTATGCCTCCCCGCAACGAACGCCAAAAAATTTGATCGCTTTGTCGTAAGAGTCAAAAATAATTTCACTTTCTTACTCACTAAATATGAATGAAGTACAAGGTAAGGAAGAGTTCGTTTCCACAGAGAGGCAATTGTTGTTATGCGATTTTCAGTTTCTAAGGTAACCAAGGGGGGATGTTTGTTGTTTTAGCGAAATACTAAAGTAATAATAAAATAAAGCAAGGCAAATAATTGGAATAATCAATAAGGAGAAGATATTGGTCACGTGATAGTATCATTCACAAGCATGTATTTTCATCAATGATTAGAATTGGTATTTTAATCTCTCATTTACTAAAAGTCCTAGGATACCTTGATCGCAAGAATATCCCGTTAATTCCCTGATTTCATCACAACCACATTAAAAGATGCATATGTGAATTCTTCCTAGAAAGCAACCTAAAGTGTAAAAGCACAATTAGATTTAACTCCCTCAAAGTAATAAGTTCTATGGAATAAGACTAATCAATGCAAACGAATGTGTAAAAGCACTAATCCATTTTAACAAAAGTTATGATTCACTTGTGACTAGTAGGATATATCACTACAAGCACTACCCACAATTATGCTACTTGGAATCAGGGATAAATAACTTTTTCGTATTGAAAACCCTAATATAGCTCTAGAGATGAATGCAAATCGGATTGATTCCGGACTCAACCTAACAAGTATTCAAATCATATAACACTATTAATTGTGAATCACAAACAATAAAATATTGAGACAAAACTAATTCATTGAATCATATAACATATTGAGAAATCAACTTTATCCCATAACCAATAATATGTGTTTAGCTACTCATAGCTATGGAGTTCATCATAAAAATATTAATTGAAAAGAAGAAGATGAACAAAAGAAAACCCTAGAAGCGTAAACAAAACCGGCTCTCCAAGTTCCAAGAATAATATGTGATAATCCCAAAGTTGTAGAAGTCTTTCCTTTAAATAGCTCTCTTGTTTCCAAAATTAGGTCTAATCTTCAAAGTCCACCAAGCCCATGTGTGAGAAAAACCCATGTAAAAACTCTGTCCAAAAAATGTCGCCGGAAAGCTGGTATTATGGCCGGAATCCGGCACCGGAAAGTATCTCAGGTGACCGGCAAAGTCAGCTCGGGTCAACTCAGGTCAACTCGGTCAGACCGAGTCAACACCGATTCAGAGAGTCAGCCGGGTCAGAATTAGAGTCAGCTATTAACCAGCTGAGTGACCTTGGTCTGAGCCATTTGCACTGGCCAGAGTTTGCTGCACAATCCTTGTGCTTCCAGCCAGAGCAAATCCAGTCATGATGACTCTATAAACCATTCAATCTAGCTCCAGTAGCAACAACAACAACACCAGCTGCCAGGCCATTATCCAGAGTTGAAACCTTACAACCCATTGCAGCTCCACCAAATACAGCTTTGTATGCATCCCTCAGCTCAAGGCACCAAAAACATCCACCTGAACCACTTCTGTTGTTCTGCACCGTCTGCCAAAAACTCACTCCAGTGAACCAATTCAAACTATTCATCTTGTTTTGTACTCATTCCCATCGATTGCCACAAACCCATTTATACTTGCAACATTCTTTGCTCACTGCCGCATCCATGTCTCTGCAACTTCGTCTCGGCTACAAACCACACTCGGCATCAGAACATCAATTTAGTCACCACTAACCAATCCACCGTCTGAAATAGCTAACAAACACACATATTTCTCTCTCCTTGCAACAACAACCAACACAGTTCAATGCCCATCTCTTGTTCATCTGAGCATATTGCAATCTCAATACCATCCTCTCAGTCTGAGCCATACCACCAATTTCAGTTCAACCTGCAACTGCAGCTCACCCATGGCAGCAACGACTCATGCATCCCCACTAGCTCCTCAGCTGCAATCTTGAACTGAGCACCATCAATCCACATCAAACCCACTTGTCCCCTGTAAATATTCTTAGCTTTTTAAAACTGTAACCCATCAAACTCAATGTCTCAGCAACATCATACCCTTCTTGAACCACACAGCATCACTACCAACAACTTCTCAGTTCCAGTTCAAGCTCAAGCATGCAAATCAAAATTCATACATTCATCCCCTGTGTCATGTATTCATTTCATCATCTGTTGCAGCTTAAAACCCATTAAGCTCATTAGCCCTAGCCAACACCAGCTACAGCTTTACCACCAATTGAAACCACTATCAACATAAACAACCAGGTTCATTCCCTTCATCTCAGGTCACAGCCAACACCAATGTTTCACCTGAGCAATGGCAACAGCTCCATTTCTAAAGAACCCATCACCTGCTCAAATTCATTGCAATTCCAATTTAGCATCCATTACACTTGCACCAGCAAGAACACCATCTTGCTGATCTTCCTGAGCTACCACCATTCATCTGAAATCAACACCAACAAATTCTTCTTAACAAATCACCAATAACAACAAATTATTCTTCCCTGTAGTTTCAGCCTAACATGCATCTAATATGCAATTCATATTCTCTGCAATTTCCTTGAACAACAACAGCAGATTTAAAACCCAAACCTGCAGCTCAGTTCATCATCTCAAACCCTTGTAACATCCATGGCACGTCTCCAACTAGAGTCAAATGCAGATTCGATCAAAACCCAACTCAATTCCACCATCAATTGCTTGTATTTCATCACCAGATCCATCTTCTCATTCCTTTTCCGCTTAACATATCTCCTTTCTTCATCCTATTCTTCATTGTTTTCTCGAATCAACTGCATCACTATCTCTTCTACTCATTCACCAGATGAATTCTGAGTTAATTGACTGATTTCTTCATCATCTCACCTCACGGATTCTCTCAGTTTCTCGATTCGAACATCTTAGCCGCAGCCGCCATGGCTTCTCCTATGAGTTGGGGAATGAAAGTGAATGAATGAGAAATAAACTCTCTCAATTTCAGGGTCAGGTAAGAACCAAAATTGCTATTTACACCCTACTTCATGGTTAAAGGCTAACCAGCTTATTCATGGCTTGTCGGTTTCAAAGAACCGACAGCCTGATTCACCTCCTTCTCGCGCACCTTAGCCTGTTCCAAATGCAACTCGCCTGTGAATCGGTCTTTTTGCCATTTTCGCTCCAAATGAATGATTTCTTCTTCTTTTTCTCCCAATGAGTCCATTGCACCTAATAAACTCAAAATCACACATAAGAGATGCAATTCCCAAGGAAAATAGCAAAGAAAGCATAAATACTAGATATAAAATTAGGTGTTTTACAACACCTATCATCTACTGACCAAACTTTCTTCCCAGCTCTTTCATGGAGGAGATCGTTCGAGCGCCGAAGTGTTTAAAACTCCATTTTCGCTCCGATCTTCAGCTCTCCAGAGCACCTTGAGGAAGATACAAGAAATCTTAAAAGAACAAAAAATCTTAAAGAAAATTAGTGAAAAACATGTAGATTTGTTGATTTTGGGGGTCTTCAAGACTTCACAGATCGTGTAGGTCGTATTTGAGTCCGAGCTCTACTCATAAATCCTAACAGAGTTCTACTCAGTAGTATGAAATCCACTTCTCTCATGGATATTATGAAAACAATATAGAGTTGTTACTACGGAGGTAGAATAGATCTTCATACCTCCCTGTTTCTAGCGCCAAAATGTAGTTGCATCTTTTCTGATGACTACACCCAAAATGTAGATCTAAAGGCTATAAACTACTAAAACATTCAAGATTCAAGACGAACAAGATATAAAGAGCATGAAAAGTAAAGATTAACACAAGCATATAACGTGGTTCGGCCATGAAGACCTACATCCACAGGAAAGAAGATGTTTTCTTTATTGATTATAAGGTCTTACCCTTGAAAGAGCTACAAATATCACTTAGATTTCTTACTCTCTCACTATCTAGATCTCTCTCAGGAATTCTCTGTAGAAAGACCATTTATTGTTACATAAGTTGTCCATCTTCTTCTACATGGACTGGTATTTATAGGAAAATTAGAGTCGTGAAGGTCTGGTCTCGCTCAGCTGGTGGAGCTATTGTACATCGTCTTCGTTGCTTCGGGCGGGTTCTATACTATCCCTCGTGATGGCTTGCTTGGTTCTCCTTCCGAGTTGTCTCGCTCTGCTCGTCATCGTATAGCTCTTCCTTAGAGAACCTCGTGCTGTATCATCTCTGGGTCGTAGTATAGATCGCCCGAGCCTTCTCTGTTATGATATAGATTCGCTCTCATCTCTTCTTATCCTTCATTAAATGCAGTCCTTCTTTTTAGACTTGACCGTCTGAGCAGATTAGACTACTCCTTACACGCGTTGTAGCAGGCGTCTCGATTCAGACAAACTCACCTTTTTGGAGTATGATTCGATGCTCCTATCTCATCATTTTATCATGGATTCATCCCTTGGGATGTTGACATGTGGTCATCGGGTAATTTACCCTCACATCTGGTGTCTGTGTTATTTCTTTTCCGCATTATATTTTGTTATATAATTGAAATATCACAGGTTGTGCGTTGAATCGATCAATTGGTAAATCCAACCTTTGGTTGTTGATTGAAATTGACTGATCATTGAATATTGGTTTTTGGTATCGTTCAAGTTAATTTCTCTTGTATTCAATTAGACTAGCAGATTGTTATTTGCTTGAGTAAGTATTGAATCGAGAAATTGAGATATAACTCTTTGATATACTTTTCTTAAGATTGAGTTTGTCTGTCTAGTTGATTCTCTTGAAAGGTATATTGGAGTTAGTCCATACATATTGCTAAGAGAAATATTGGGTGAGGTTGTTGTACCCCCACTTTTTCAATAACTTAGAGAATTTCTTATCATGTCTTAGATTTCTTTAGAGTATTACTCCCTCTATCCTAAAATTTCTGTCCTCTATTTTATTTTCGTCTGTCCTAAAATATTGTCCAGCTTCTGTTAATAGTCATATTTTTTAATCAAACTCTCAAATATATCCTTCAAACTTTTACAATTGTAAAATTATTTTAGATATGACCAATCTAAATATTAAATGACATCTTCCTCAATAGGAAACAAACCTACTAAATCAATCCATAAAGATTTTTATTTTTATCTTCTATTTAAATATTTCTATAAATATTATAACTACCAATGTATTTTTCTTACATACTCCATATGCGCCTTTTAATTTTGGTTATAATATATCATTTAATATGGGTAGTTTTGTACACTCATCTCTGGTCTCCTTAATATTTGACTTAGTCAAAGTGGACTAATAATTTAGGACGGAGGGAGTACTTGGGTGTGACTGTGGGATTTTCCGTAGTTACACTGAGGATCATCTAGCTACTTGTATGGCAAATTTAAAACTTTAGGTTATTGGTGTTCTTTCTAGTTCGAGGGACGTCTATCGTTGACATATTACCACAGAGCAACTTACAAAGTTCATTTTATATGATAGATGATATATGCAACATGGTGGGTTGCAGTTGCAGATAATTTATCAAATTTAATGCAGTCTTTTGGTGCAAATGAGAAGTTGTATGATCTCTATGCCCATCTTCCTAACCTTGACCGCAGTCTGTTGACTGACAAGTATTGACCTCGACCACATCGAGTCCATATACGGTATTGTTGTGAGTTTTAGAAAAATGCTTTTTTTGTTGTGATGTGCGTTGCTGTGCTGTACTATGGAAACAAATCGGCATGACGTTTGGTAAACTATAATTTAAAAGCACTGTGAAATTAACAAACTATAAATTCTATTTGGTAAACTGGTATTTAAGAAGCGTTGTGCAATAACCTAGACTTTCGAGAGGACTAAATTGGGCCACTCTTATTAGCCAAGCTTTATTTTTTATTATAAATTTATTACAAGCAAAACAGATTAAGTGGTAATTGTTCAAGTTTACAAAAACCTAATTTCAACATCAACGATCTAACTAGTGTAACTTGTGGAAAATCAAGAAGGTGGTATTGGCCTTTTGTGATCATTACATTGGTGGCCTTGGCATGTAGTGCTTATTCCCGCGGGGAGGCGGCGGTCCCGGTAGGGATGGAGGAGCCCTGCAAATTAAAAAAAATAAAAATAAAATGCCCATGTTAATTTTAGTCGCTTAAAGCCGATGTCACTGTTATGCAATGATAAAGTCATTTGATAATGATATCAGTAACCCGAATCCGAAGGAAAAAAATAAAAAGATGAAGCGAAAAAATGAAATAAATTTAATTGCTAAAATAGCATGGACCCATAATGGCATGTACCTATATGACTAAACGCCTTACTGGTTTCTGAATATATATAGATTAAAAATGAGGATTTCTGAATATATATAGATTAAAAATGAGGAGTACAAAAAGATTATACACACCTAAAAGAGGAGGAACAAAAAGAAAAAGAGGTAAAAAAGAAACCCGGTGACAAACCACCAAAGTTCCATAAAAAAAAGGCCCATGAGGAAAAAAAAAAAAAAAAACCTCTAAACTAACTTATCTTGGTTAGCACATACCCGCCGCAAGAGACTTGAGATAATAAGAGAATCACGCATAACAAGCGAAAGAGATGTGACAAGGTCATTCTCTTTCCTTTTGAAATTAGCTTCGTGATTGATTAATTAAAATCACACACAAAAGAGGAACAAGCTTACCAACCCTCACTCATCGGGGGCTTAAGGATGTTTGGATAACCTTAAGAAAAGATGAAGCATTTGATATAAGTAATACATCCATATGATATTATCTTCCATAGCAATCATATGATAAGCCGAAGACTTGGTCGAGTCAATAAGCTGGTGAAATTCAAGATTGCCAAAAATAAAAATTAATTTAAGACTAAATTCCTAGACATTGTATCAAATTTACATATTTTATATATATACATAAACATTATGAGTCGCTAAGTTTTTGTTAATAAAATTCATGCTTCAACATATATATATATATATCATGAGTTGTTTCTATAGGAGTTACGCGTAGAGTATTTGGCTAGCTAAAAGGAAGTTAGTTCGTAATTCCCATTGTTTCCACGTACCCATGTTTGACCGGATTTTTAAATGGAAAATGAGGTCCGGCCAATAAACCGAGACATAACCACAGAAGATGGTTATCAGAAATGATTACTTTTTTCAGAGAATACAAGATGTAACTGGTTTCATCCTGTATAAACTATTTTTAGATAACCACAGAAGATGGTTAACAACATATGAAATCCTGCATATTCCATCACAACATTATATTCAAACTATTATATTCAAAGATTGATGTATTTTTAGATTACATCATAGCTTAACATGATCGACAATTACTTTTACAATTAGTAGTTTCTGGTTTCATTTCTGATCTCGCATATGAAATCCTCAGTGATGAGAATAGTTGCTGGAAAGATTGATGTATTTAGGTTGTTTAGAAAATTTTAATCAATGTAGTTCATTTGGAAGTACTTTTTTTGTTTGTTGTTGTTGAACTATGTCTTCGCATACATTTATGAATTTACAGGTTAATTAAATATGAATTTTTTTTCTTCTGAAAATTGCCTACACTTCAATTTTCAGATAGTTTGAATATAATGTTGTGATGGAATATGTAGGATGAAACCAGAAATGATTACATTTTTTTGTCAGAGAATACAAGATGTAACTGGTTTCATCCTGTATAAACTATTTTCAGAGTTGCAGGTTGAAAATATTTTTTTTTTTGTCAGAATATGAAGGATGAAAACCAGTTTCACCCAGCCCAAAAATTCCTTTTTTTATTTTCCCAAAATACCTAGGATGAAAACTGGTTACATCCTAGCCTGTATAAACACTATTTTCAGAGTGTGCAGGTTGAAAATATTTTTTTTGTCAGAATATGAAGGATGAAACCAGTTTCACCCTGGCCAAAAATCTCATTTTTTTTCCAGAATAGGCAGGATGAAACTGGTTACATCCTGTACAATTAAATTTGAATCTTCGCAAACATTCAAATTTTACAGTGAAAACTGAAGGGAATGTACAATAAAAAAAAACAGAATACTATAAGATATTTACTATAAAACTGAAGATAGTTTATACAATTCTGGAAAAAAATGATATGTTTTTATGAAGAAAAAAAAACAATTCAAGGTAAATACTAGTTGCAAAAATATAATTCCAGGTACATGAGTCTTAAATGTGCAACAAGAGGCTTCAGAGAAGAATAAACTAATAAAGATGTTTTTAAGCATAGAATAAGAGGCTGCAGAGAAGAATAAACTAATAAAGATGTTCTTAACAAGAGGTTGCAGAGAATAAACTAATAATAAGACGCTGCACAGAAGAAGAAGATATTCTTAATCAGGTTCTTAACATTGCTTTTTCGCAGGAGGATAAGGACACGTCGTCATGTTATGATGTGCCTTAGTTTGGCAGTTACCGCACGTAATTGGTCTCTTGAAACTTGCGCTACCAGTGTTAGGAATCTGCTTCCTCTTCGGCCTACCAGGATTTTTTCCTAGGACAGTTGGTGGGTTTACGAGATTTCCAGTAGCAACATTAATAGGCTTGTCGTGATCGGGAATGGGCTTGATAGGACGATCATACGAAGCACGAAAGCTGGAAATGCTGAAATACGGATTAATGTACTCATAAACATTGATCGTAGATGAATGCATACACGCAATAGCGTGATCACAAGGGAACTGCTCTGTAAACCAAACCCTACAGCTGCAGTGAAACTTCGCAATATTAACATCATGCGTGTACTTTCCATCAAAAAATTCCCACTCCATGTCACCAGACTTGGTTATTCTCCATTGGACACCAGCACGAATGGAAGCCTGCACTTTTTTCTCTAACCTGGGACAAATGAATCCTTTATACGTCGCCCCCTTCAACTTCCTTTTACTCATCTGATCCATTATTTTAAGTCTTATCCAGTTAACTAATGTCGCAATAGGCATACCTTTAGATTCCCTTATCCAAGCGTTGAATGACTCTGTAACGTTTGAACACATGTCACCATAATGACAGCCCAGACAATGTGCATTGGACCAACATTCCACTGGAAGGTCACTCAAGAATTTGTGAAGGCCGTCACATCCCATATCCTTTAACTTTTGCATACCTTCACGAAAGCCTTCATGCGTTGATGAATAGAAACATTGTTTGAACAAATCCATCGCAGCACCATGCTCTCCCTTTTTCTTGTTGGTCTTATCGCGGACATTTTCTTCAAATGCTGGTAACAAAAACCATGATGCAAAGTTGGAAAAACATCACGAATCCCTTGGATCAAACCTTCATGGCGATCCAAAATAAAAGCTAGTACCCGAGGACTCAAGATAGATTTTAATTTCTCCAAGAACCAATGCCAATTGTCAATAGTTTCACTTGAAACGATACCGTATGCCAAAGGAAATATTCCTATAGAAACAAAACAAACACAAAAAGAAAAAATCATTAAACTGACTGAAACTGCTATTGTAAAGAATGAAACCAGTTTCATTCTTGTAGTTGCAGGAAATCCTACAATACATCCCTCACAAGAATTTATAATATTCAACTCATCTTTAAGATCAACAATCAACTTTTTTATTAATTGAGTTAGAATCTTTACAAGAAGGAAATGAAATCAAGAATATAATTGTTACTCTAGACTTTCTCTCTACTCTAAAAAGATCTCTCCCTTTCTTAAGCCTGTCCAGCTCTTATATAGGACATTACATAGTGGATGACAACTAAGTTGTCCTTTATTTTCGGATCTTACTTGCGACACTCTCGCAAGTATTCAAATGTTAAATCTCGCAACACTCCTAAATCTCGCTAGGTGTTCACATCTTTCTCATGTTCGGGCTGTCGTCATCCGATGCGTCATTTTTATTACCAATCTGCGATATCTTCGCAGTGTACTTTATAACGATTTCGCAAAGATATTGATGTTGTTGATACTTCTCTCGCAAAGGAGGATTTTCGAACTGAATCTTCTATGGCACAACTGTCCAGCATCTTCTCTGACTCCATGCAAGGGATTGGAGATGATCGTCTCTCTAGTACGTGCAAAGCTCTCGCGAGTATCTGCGATGCTCCTTTACTAGAGGGTGATGATTCTCTTCATGGGGTCTCCAGATCAGTGACTCCCAGCTTTCTAAATTCGCTTGGTGTCTTGGTATGTCTTTGTTCCCCTATTTCTTCATAATTTTGATTTTATGTTATATCTTGATAATTTCTTCACTTTCCTTTACAGACCGGGAGAGCTTCCTTCGCTGTTGCCTCAGATCTTGAGAAAAGACGCGGTATTCTTGAAAAGAAGAATCTTCAACTTCGCAAGAGAAATGAAGAACTAGAAGCTGAAGCTGCTACTCTTCGCGAGAAGACTAAGCAATTAGAAGCTGATTCTTCCACTCAGAAGAATAAGATATCTAGTCTTGAAAGTGCCAACCAACAACTTTATGGTATGAGACTTTTCTCTTTTCCTTTGTTTTGTTCTCTCATTATCTTCCCTTATCTGACTTACCATTTTCGCAGACGTCTATAACCTTTCTGATGAAGCCATTCTTCTTCACTCATTCCCTGACCCTATGGATAACAATGCTCTTCTTGATCACCTCAAAAATTATTTGAACAGTTTTTCAAATGACAAGATTAAATCTCTCCCTCTAAATGAACTTCAATCCAAATTTCGCCTCTTAGAAAATGATCATAGATCTAGTTTAGGCTTAGCCAACCAATTTAAGCGTCTCTATCTTAATTCTAAAGAAAAAATTTAATACTTTAAGAACTAAAATCAGTGATCTCATAGATGATAAAGATCACATCGCTAGACAAGGTGCTCAAGCATTAGAGAAATTCCAAAAGACTCTTCTTGAAGTTCAAATTGAACGAGATGAATCTAACCGCAAAAATGCTATACTTAGCGAAAGAGAGAATCAAATTCGCTCCCTTCTTCTCATAAATAATGACGATGAATTTTCTTGGGCTGCGAAAGTTCTAGATGACGCCAGAAATAATTTAGGTGTTAATGTTAGTCTTCAAGATGAGCATACGGCCTTGGTTAGGGATATGATTTCTGACAGAGAAGGTTGTTAATTGTTCTTCTTTATTTAACTGTTTGTCTTTCATGAAATTGTCGTTAAATTGCTGATTCATTGTCACATGTTCGCAGGAGCTGAAGAGAGATTTCGTAAAAGAATTGAAGAGCTTGAGTCTGAGAAGGAGCAACTCGCAAAGAACCTTTCTTCTCGGGATGATAAATATTCTATATTGAAGAGGCAACTACAGATTACCGTTACGAATTTTAAGAATGATGCTACTCTTTTTCGCAATCAGACTATTAAAATGGTCTGCGACGACAATAGTATCCCTCATTCTACATATCCTTGCCTTCTTGAAGAAATCCCCAAGAATGTGCCTTCTCTGGATATCTCTGACAGCGATGCTAGTGAAGAACATGAATCTGATGGAGATGAAGAAGTAGAAGAATCTAATGAAGATGATGAAGAAGAAGAATCAAATAAGAAATAGTTCTATTTTCTTCCTTCTCTTTTTGTAATATTTGTACATTCATTCTTTTAATCTTCTATTTTTGTAATCTTTTGCTGCGAATTTCTTGGATCTTCAAATACAAGCTCTACCTTTGTTGTTCCTTTCTGGACATGTTAAAAGAGCAATTCTTTTTTGCAATATGATTAATCAATATAATATCAACCTTTCATTTTATGAGTGCGTAAATCTATCATATGAAGACAAATAACATGTTTTTATTCTATACATTCCCATACTTGCCTCTGTCATTTGCATCCAAATGAAAGATTAAGCAAGTTACTTTCAAATGAAAGATAAAGCAAGTTACTTTCAAATAGTGATATGTATTCATGCCTCAATATCGTAGTTGTTGCTGCTGAATTTTCGCAAGTAAGTATTTCTTGGTTTCTTCCAAGATTTCATATTTTCTTTTTCTCTTATGTGGTCTTATTTTTCCTTCCTAGTTAAAGGTCTTACTATGCCACCTCTTGTCATTGCGACAAAATCGCAGGACGTCTTTACACTTTCATGTAATGACTCATTGATCTTGTCTTACCATTTCTCTAGTATTGTTGCCTCTGCAGGATATTTTTGTTGTGATAATATGACATGCCTAAAAATTCTTGCGAACATAAAGCCCCATGACATTGCCGTCTTGCGACGAAATCGCATGACGTCCTTACACTTTCATGTACTGACCCATTGATCTTGTCTTATCTTTTTCTTTTGTATTATTGCCTCTTCAGGATTGTCGCACAAATATGACAAGCCTAAATTTTCTTGCAAAAATAAAGCCTCATGACATTTGCGTCTTAAGACACTTATCAGCTCCCTAATGGAGGGTGCCGCCCTTATCTTCCCCCGGGTTGCCCCTTCAAGGAGGCGTACCTCTACCATACAAGGTTGACTCCTCCCATCCGGTCTTAACAACAACCAGTTGTTTTCGCAAACTCTTATCCCTTTTGCCTATAGGGCTTATGGTTACGAGACTGCACCCTAAGTGGAGTTTTCTTCGGGCCGAGTGCAGCATAAGCCAAGACTTGCCAAGAATGTCCGAGACGCTTCAAATGCCCCAGGCACTCTTGGCTCAACCGTGTACCTCGGCGCCTTGATCAGATGCTGACTCCTCAGAAGAGACCCTCAGTCGTCCAACCTAAGTTATAAGCTTAGGTTGAAAATCCGAGGTACCTCTCCTGGATGGGCTTTATTGACCCCAAATCTCCATGACTCAGGTTCCAGGGGCGGTGTAACCTTTTCCCTGAGCCATGTCAACATGTACCCCCTTTTATGACGTACTTTAGGTCTTACATTTGCCTCTTGCGAAATTTTGATTTCGCGAACTAGGGTGTACGCCATAGCAGGTTCGCCCCTTTCTGATTGTTTTCTTTTTTCTTCTGCATATTAGCTCTTTTGTAATTTCGCAATCCCATCTTTGTAATTCATAAAAGATATTTTCTTCTTCTGCATATCGGCTCTTTTGCAATTTCGCAATCTCATCTTTGCAAAAAAAAATTTAAGCAAACCAGTCATACATCTTTCCTTCTTCTCAGTCATAAAATCAACAAATACATTCACTCTTTAAGTCTCTTACTTCTGCTTCTCTCTGCCTCCGCACTTTTGAATTTTTCTGTCATCTTCTTGTTTGTTGCGAAGCCTTCGCCACTTCTTATCTCCAGTATGCATTGGTTTCGCAGCGTTTCTTCTTCTCTTTGTTCTATTACATCTACCATCAATCTTTCACTTTTTTGTTTTTCTTTGATGTTGTGTTTCCAATTCTTCTTCTTCGCAGCTCTTTCTTCGCAAGATTCTATATCAATTTCATAACACTTCTTTCCTTCAATCCAATCTCCTTTTATGATGCCAATACCAGTGGGATGAGGGAACTTGATACATTGATGGAAAGTCGATGCCACACCTAAAATCTCATGTAACCAAGGTCTTCCAATCAATGCGTTGTATGGTGATTCCACATCGACTACACAGAATAAAACTTCAGAGGACAATCCTTTTAATGGAATTCGCATATGAGCTTCTCCTTTAGGCTTATTTGTAGTACCGTTAAAACCATAGATTTTGTAAGTTGAAGGTATTAGATCTTCATCTTTCCCTCCCATAGTTTTATAAGTATGATAAAAAAGGATATTCACGGAACTTCCAGTATCGATCAAAATTCTGTTGATTGCCCATGAGTTCTCAGCTTCATCATCTTCATCCTCGCTAGGTTTTGGGTTAATCTCCAATCTTACCACTAATGGGTTGTCGTGCATTTCTCCACCCTCAAGTACTTCTTCTGCGGTAAAAGAGATAGTTTGCTTTTGCCATTCTTCCAGTGGCGATGTCTTCGCAATGTTCATTATTTCTCTATTATCGGCATCTCTTGCGAAAACCCTGCTGAGAGTGTTATCGTGAAAATCTTCAATTGTCTTGTATGAGTGTACAATAGAGTTACAAAACAGATTCTTTGCCTTTGTGCCAACTTCAATTACAAATGTTTCTCTTTCTTTTGCTGTGTTTGCCTTGCGAATTTCTGGAGGAGGTGGTAATGCTTGAGTTTGAGTTTGTCCTACTAGAAAGTGATTTAATTTTCCCTGATCTATCATCCCGAGAATGATTCTCTTTATATTTCTGCAGTCATTTGTTGTATGTCCATGGAAATGATGATAAGAGCAAAATTCATTACTTCTGTAGCTTGGAGGTGGTTCACTCCCCATGTTCCATGGTGCGGGTATGTTTTCCATTAGGATTATAGCTTCCCATATCTTCTCCACACTAGCATTCAAAGGTGGCATTTTGATTTCTTCCCATATTATCTTGTGACTTCGCTGTCCTCTGTGATAGTTTTGCCTCTGACCTCCATAAGTTTCTTGCGGTTGATCAAGTCTTTGGATTTTGTTATTTCCACCACGGCTATAGAAATTTCTCTCTTTCTCTCGAATTCTTCTTGATCACGACTCCCCATAGCTACTAGCTTTTGCTGATTATCACCCATTATCCTCTCTTGTTGCCCTTACGAGGTGCTCGCCACTGTATTTATCAACTTAGGTAACAAGCTTGCATTCGCTGCTTTTGAACTTGTGTTCGCAATGGGGTATGATTCCATCTCATTTTGCTTTTCCTCAAGAGCAATATACTCCTCCTGAAGTTCTCGCAACTCAGTCATTGTGATCGTATTCTTGACTCTGAAAATTTGAATGTATAACAGATTGGTTGCGAACATAACGTTAATGAATGACAGAATGAGATATCTTTCATCCACACGACCAGCCATATCACTACACATTGTCTTCCACCTCACGGTTAGATGTTTCAAACTTTCGACAACCCTTTGTTTTAACCCAAATACATCTTCAATGCCAGGTCGCGAGGAGTTGTTACTTATATACGCCCCTAAAAATATAACCTGCAAATGGTTGAAAGATGTTATAGTGTTCTTTGGCAAACCTTCAAACCATTTCAAGGCCTCTCATGTTAAACTTGATGCAAAATATTTGCACAATATAGCATCATGGTTCTCCCATTGTAGCATACATCTCACATAAGCTTTGATGTGTTGTACTGCACAAGTTGTTCCATCAAAAATGCTGGTTAACGCGGGTAAATTGCACTTTGGGGGTATTCCTCCTAATTGTACTTCTTGTGTGAATGAGGTTTTCGCAACTTCTTCCATGGCTTCATCCAGTTGTCTCTTACCTCCTTCTTTTTTATTATTTAACATTCCTCTCATTTCCGCTAGCTCTCTTAAAATTTGTTCATTTACACCAGAATTTGGATCCACTGGTCTTTTTAACTCCGCTTCTCTTCTTCTGCGTTCATATCTGTTTTGACTTTCTTGTTCGTCATTTTCTTCTCGTCTTTCTCTGCGATCTTCTCTTTCATTTCTTTCATGAATTTGCACATCATTATATTTCTCATTTTCTCTTCATTGCCGCCTTTTAGTTCTCCTTTGTACTCTATCATATTCTGCATTGATATTACCATTATTGCGATTTTGTTCACGCCTTCTTTCTCGATTATCATGATTGTTCTGGCGAATTGCCTCTTGTAGCTCATGTTCTTCCACTTATGCTCTCAATCTTTCCCTCTCGCAAGCTAGACGTGGTTGTTCAACGTAGTGTCTTTCAATTTCTTCTTCAATTATTTGTCGGTTTCTTTGAACTTCTCTCCCATGTAATATTCTCCTTCCTTCTTCCTGATTTTCTTCGCCATCTTGATTATTTCGCCCCTGACGTTTTCTATTTCCCTGATTTCTATCGTTTTGCCCATTTTGAAGAGCTTCAACACGTTGGATATAACGATCTTCCATTATTTCTCTTCCTTCGCGACATTCTTCGCCTGGATTTTGTACTCCCTCTCGAGTTTCTTCATTAGCATTTTCTATAGGCAAATTTTGTCTTATTTCTTCTCTAACTGATCTTGAACTTGACCTTGTAGTGCTTTTTGACCTTCTACTTTGTAATCTTATGTTTTCCATCCTCAACTCATGATTTTGCCTTGTCAGATTTGCACGTTCTTCCGCTTCTAATCGCCTTTCTTCATGTATTGTTTGCCTCAATGCTTCTAACGCTACAATCTCTTCATTTCCATGAATTATTCCTCCAATTACTTCTTGATCTCTCTCCTCTCGTCCATTGTTTCCTAATTGCTTCTCTTCTCCCATTTCATCTGTAGAATCTGATCGCCAAGTATGTACACTCACTCTGTCATAATCCACAGTTCTATTTTGTATTGGTGTACGTTGAATTGGCGGTTGAACTTGATTTTCCCCATTGTTTCTTGTGTGCACTCTTAGAGATTCCTCAGTTTCATCTCTCTCTCTTCCAGCAAGCCTCCTACTCCTTCTAATAGTTGTTGGTTGTTTTGATATATTTCTTCGTCTAGCCATTTTTCAATCTTTATGAGTTGTTAAAAATTATGTAAAATTCTTTACCTATTTCTCCATATTCCTTCAAATCACAATATTAATCTTCAATCCATGTTTCTAGCGCCATATGTAGTTGCAGGAAATCCTACAATACATCCCTCACAAGAATTTATAATATTCAACTCATATTTAAGATCAACAATCAACTTTTTTATTAATTGAGTTAGAATCTTTACAAGAAGGAAATGAAATCAAGAATATAATTGTTACTCTAGACTTTCTCTCTCCTCAAAACTTTCTCTCTACTCTAAAAAGATCTCTCCCTTTCTTAAGCCTGTTCGGCTCTTTATATAGGACATTACATAGTGGATGACAATTTAAGTCGTCCTTTATTTCGGATCTGACTTGCGACACTCTCGCAAGTATTCAAATGTTAAATCTCGCAACACTCCTAAATCTCGCTAGGTCTTCACATCTTTCTCATGTTCAGGCTGTCGTCATCCGTTGCGTCATTTTTATTACTAATCTGCGATATCTTCGCAGTGTGCTTTATAACGATTTCGCAAAGATATTGATGTTGCGATATTCTGATCCTACAATTCTCTAATCTGACTTCACCAATTATGGATAAAATTGGTTTCATCCATAATCTGACATCAAAAAAAATTCTGAATTTCTTTCAAATTTATAATCTGACATCAAAAATGAATCTAAAATAGAAGACATACCATTATTTGCATTCTTCCCGGTAGCCGCCATAAGACAACCCCTAAATTTTCCATTTAGGAAAGTTGCATCCAAGAACAATACCGGGCGACAATATTCGAAACCCGAGATGCAAGCATCGAAGGCTAAGAACAAACTTTTAAACTGGCCCCCTTCAATAACTAAATAAGCCCTACTTCCTGGATCTTCTTTCTTCACGGCTTCACACCACCAAACCAAGTCAGTGTATGATTTAGTGTCCTCACCATACAATTCCTTCAAGCATAATTCTTTCCCGGCATGCGCCTGATCGTAGCTCAATGTTAACCCATAATCACTTTTGAAATCTCTAACAATATCCCTGCATTTCTTGTTGGGATTATGTTCGATCTGGTCAAATATCAAGCTCTTGACAAGTTCGTGCGTAACTGGATCATCTTTTGTTCCGTCACTATAACCAGCACAACATGTATGTTCCCCGTTATAGCTTTTGAGAAATAAATGACCCTTCACATTGGAAGTCTTCGGAGCTGCATGGAACTTCCAGTCGCAAGTAAATTTCTCCTTGTAAAAACATTCCACCGTATACCGTTCTAAATTGCTCTTGATGACTCTGACCTTGCGACCAAAAAAATGGTTATATTTCTCAACAACAAGACGAGCTTCATCTCGTCCTCCATAAAAATCTTGACCAACACCTTTTATAATAAACTCCCATTCAGCTGCCTTGCAAGATCTTTTAACTGACAACATTCCATTGAATGCACGTTCTTGAGACATGGGGATATCTTGAGACGAAGCAAGTTCTTGAGAGGAAGGGATAAGTGACTGATCTGAGATATTGTCTTTACCTAAAAGAAACTCCGTTATTGTAGGTTTACGAGTAACTTTACTGCTGTTCGGAAGATGACGAGGAATAACCAACTGATCTGTGCTAGGGGTCTGATGCTAAACGCGACTCGCTAATTGTAGGTTCACGAACAAAATCAGAAACACGTTCAAATAAACGAAGCTCCAAGAAAGACAACTGCTTAACAATACACAATGATAAGAAAGACCGAATCTTCACATCACTGTCAACAACATTGCTTCTCCCCTCATGGTCAAATACAAACTGAATTGAGTCCGGTGAAATGTTATTCCAATAAGAACAGACATGCGACTTCAACTCATCAACTGTTGACTTAATATTAACTTGGTATGGACATGCATCCGTATCCCGGATAACCACACAAAGAAAATGACGATCCATCTACAAGGAATATATAAACAACATAAATGAATCTGGATGTATTTGATTGAAAATAAAAAACATAACCAGATGATGACCAAATTAAACAACCAGGATGACTAAAAAATACAGGATGAAGCTAGTTTCATCCTGCTTTAAAAAAATGGAAAATAAATTGCGACACTCAAATTCATCATGGAAACCAGTTAGAGCTTCCTTCTATGCCAAAAAACTAAGCCAATGCAATGACTGATGCTAGGACAATTCCTTACCATCAAAAGAAGTACATAAACACACAAACATGATGATATTATACCAATCCAGTTCACATCCAAAACAATGAAAAACTACAACATCAACTTCAATCAATTTGGTTTGTTTCAGCAGGTTTAAACTAAAATTACTTTGATCAACACTCAATCGACTGCATAGAAACAAATAATTAGGTTTAGAAGCACCAATTAAACCCAAAAATTGGTTATTAGGTAAACCCTGGATAATCACCACCTGAACCCAAAAATTAACAAAAATATGAAAATTCAACCCAAAATCAACACAAACAGAACGGCGTTACAACAAATTAAACCAAAACCAAAATTAAAATTAATTAGATGAAGGAAAAAAATCATATCAGCAAAGCTTGGTGGAATTGAAAGTTGTAACTTACTGATTTACTGATATGATTTTTGAAGGTAGAATACTGTTTAACTTCGATTCAACAAACGATAACCACCATGATTGATGATTGAGCTCTGAAAATCGCTCCCAGATCTGAAAACCCAAAATCAAAATCGTTCTCTGAAGAAGAAGAAAGTGACGAGAGAAAAAAAAGAGGAGAAGTTGTTTTTGGTTGAGTTTAAAAAGGGTTGTTTAAAAGGCTGGGAGTTATTTTAGGTAGAACCTATTTTTTTTCCTGGGTGAAATATCCAAATTGGTTATTTAAACAGTATTTTTGTATTACTGTATATATAAACAATATCAAAACCTGGACATCTATTTCACCCAGGAATTGTTGCTTTTGATCTTTTTGACCAATTTTGTGAATCCCTAATCGTCCACAACAAGTTAACTTCTATATTCATATTAAATTCATCCTCCAAAAACTAGATTGAGCCTAGACATTTACTTGAACCGGTAGGCCGGCCAGTAAAAGAAAGTGAAACGTTTTTTTTTTTTTGGGGGATTTTGTGTTTCCCCCTCAAAATAAATAGCTATTTTGCATTAGCCCCTCTAGAAATCAATAATTTGTGAAACCCCCTGTCTGTTATAACAGCCGTGACTGGCCAGTTAACTATGCACGTGCAGTGCACGTATATACCATAAATAAATAATTATTTTTAAACAACCCAATATGACGAAACCTTCCATCACCATTTGATACCTTCGTCCCCTCTCCATCACAGACTCCATTTGGTTTCTGCAAGTGTAATCAAAATAATGCAGTAAACCACTACCAACTCCTCTTTGATTTTCATTCACTCTCTTACTCTTTTCTCTCATGCACAACTAAACATATACCTGTTTTAAAAAATCCTAAATTTCATGTAACCTAACCCTAATTTCAAAACTAATAGGAAGTTGCTTGTGGATTTTTGAAATTAAAGTCATGGGTTTTAGTATTTTGTTGTTTTAGAGGAAGGGTTTGAAAGATGAAAACGAATCGGACGAAGGATTTCAGTAATTTGTAGTTTCAACCTTAAAGATTTTCGTTCTTCATTGCCTGCTCGAAGTTCCAACTCGAATTTTACAGAGAGAATTGATTCTTTGGTGCTGCACCAACTCAAATTGTACAGAGAATTGGGCTATTGTGCTTCAATATTTTTACCTACTGTTGTACAGAGAATCGGGATGGTGGTGGTCGTAGTGAAGGAGGAGCTGGTGGTCAGGGGTAAGTATGTCTTATAGAAAAATTAATTAATTAATGACACACGCGCACTGCACGTGCATAATTAACTGGCCAGTCACGGCTGTATAACATACAGGGGGTTTCACAAATTATTGATTTCTAGAGGGGGTAATGCAAAATAACTATTTATTTTGAGGGGGAAACACAAAATCCCCCCCTTTTTTTTTACACTTAACTCTGGATTTGACCTTTCAAATTGATTGTCTGACCATGTCCTCGAGAACTCAGACGACTACACATTTACTCTCCAGTAGTGCTACGTTGACCGCCAAAATAACCGTGACCGTGAGAAATCCCACAGGATCATCCAATGGCTGAGAGAGGGGAGCCCTGGGGGAGATTTGCAGAGGTGGGGCTAAGGTGGGGGCCACCTTTTTTTTTTTCCTCTCACACGGTGGTGGCTGCGGGATTCACTCCCCTTACACCAAGCATTGGTGTTTACTCTCTCACTCATTTTCTTCCTTGAAAGTAGAAACCTTATTGCATGTACCGACACGTGTTCGATACAGTGAATCTAATGGAATATGTATAGCTTAGAGCATCTCCAATGGAATATGTATAGCTTGGCAAAATGGATAAATAACAAGTTTTGGGCGGTTCTTCTTGCACACCCAGTCCTGAGCAGCAAACTAGAGCTGAGGGGGGTTCTGGACTTGAACAGGTCTGGTGGTATATGTACTAATCAGAAGCAGAATTAGATTTCGAATTGCATTTGAAGAGTTACTCATCAGTCATATTTACACTCAGAGGTACTTCTGTTTCCATCTTTTGATTTTGGGTTTTTGAACTACATCTAATAATGCTCAACAGAAATGAAGTTTAGGGTTTTTGTTTATGCTCAGAGTGGTCCTTTGCAAATTGGAGATTAGGGTTCTGAAAAAAATTAGGGTTTACTTGTAGAAAATGGAAGAAACAAGAAATGCACTAGATTCTGTTGGGGAAGATAGAATCAGTAGGTTACCAGATGCCTTAATTCATCGTATTCTCTCTTTCATTGATACTAAAGCTGTAGTTCAAACTAGTGTTCTGTCTAAAAGATGGGTTGGTATTTGGAAATCTATCCCATATCTAAACATCAAGAGGAGTTCATTTCCTAAAGGCAAAGAACATGATGAGAGGTTCATATATTTTGTGGACATGGTTTTCATTCTTTGTGATGACTTTGATATTCTGAGATTTCGTCGGCATTGGTGCAACTTTGAATATGATGATATTGTGGCGAAAAATGTTAATAGATGGATCGTTCGCGCTGTTAAGCGTAATGTTCAAGAAATGACCATAAAAATCTATAAATATCATCATTCGGCTTATGAAATTCCTCATCAACTCCTAAATTGCAAATCAGTGAGGAATTTGAGAATGCAAGTGGATGGTGGTCCGTACTATGCAGATATTGTATTGCCAAAATCAATGGATTTACCTCGGCTCAAATTTCTGCGGCTTGATGGATTTTCTATCTCCAATGTAGAACTATCGAAAAAGCTCTTTTCTAGTTGTCCACTTCTCAAAACACTAGAAATAGTTGTAATATAGGAACTGATAATGAACGAAATTTAAATATTAATTCTCTCAGCCTCAAGATGTTAGAGTTCATGTATACTCATAGACCTCTTCAGCCGCATAATCCTGCTATGACCAACATTATCAAGTTGTCTGCTCCAAATCTCAAAGGCTTCTATTTCACCTCTTCCATGGCGCATTATTCTCTAGAAAACTGTTCTCCACTATCCAATGTGGATTTTGACATGACGCTCAACATTATTCTCGAGAGTGCAGAAGCATATTCGAAATTGCCTTCAGAGCAAAAAGAAGTCTATGCTAAACGTATGCTGAAATTTTTAGGAGCGGTTTCTATGGTGAAAAGAATGCAAATATCAGTTGGATTCCTTGAGGTATGGATGCTTCCTCTCTCTTTCATGAATTAAACATCTTAACATTTTTGCCGAAATGCTTTAAGTAACTGCCTAGTCATTTTAAGAGGTTCAATGGTGCTGCTCCTTAAGCAACCCGACTTTCAGTACTTTTAAGAGGTTCTTAGCTTTTATGATGATGCTTCTTGGTTATCTAGATGATTGTCCTTTTTGTTTTTCTTTCTCAAGTCTATGATAAGGAGGACGAGTTGACACCAAAATTTGTCAAAAAATTCTGTTATTCTAAACTAGTATAACTTTGTTAGTATTCCAAAAAAAAAAAAAACTTTTTTCTTGGGTAGTCTTGATTTTTGCTGCTATGATATTTAAAGAGTTCTCTTTGGTTTCTCAAGGTTGTCTCACGAGCTCTTGGCTTGTCAGACTGTCAACCACCTTGCTTAAGTAATCTACAAATTTTTTGATGCTGTGAATGAGGTCAACAAGAGGTTGCTTGCGGGCTATAGTGTTTTTACTCAGCATTTCTCCTAATATAACTGAACTTTTCGTCAAATCCCAGGAGGTAAAGTCTAACCAAGCTCTTTGTTTTTAATTTGGTAGGCAGTGCCATTCCAACAATTCTAACACAACATCTATGATTTTCATCTGACTCATTTGGCGACATTTATATTTGTGCAACATTTTTGGAACCTCTGAGGTGTTTCTTATTTGTGAATTTCTTTGTCAGTAAGTGACCTATCAGTTGTGATTTTTTGGATATAGTCAAATTTAGCGGGCGTTGGAGATAATTGGGAAGCAGGATTGTCTTTGCCAGGAATGTTGTCTCACCCCAAGTCTGTCCATATTTAGAGAAGTGGAAGGATGTGATGCTGAGCTCAAACTTCTGAGTTTTTTGTTGGAAAGTGCAAAGGTTTTGAAGCAAGTGGTGTTGCATCCTCGTTCTACTATTGACTCACCTGATAGAGTGAGAAGGCAATTTAGAAGTAAGCTAAGAGCGCTTCCGAGAGCTTCTTCACACATCATAATGCAGTGGCCAGCAACAAAAAGTACCTACCTCGTATAATGAAGTAAAAAAAACTACCAAAGATGCTTATTATTGTACTGGAACAATGAAAATATAAGACTTCCTTGCGAGATCTAGAAGTTTGAGGTTTGTTCCTCTTTTCTTTTTTGGCAGTACGTCTTCTTCCGTGGAAAAGAAATGTCTATTAGGAACTTCGTTAGACGACTGCTCTTCAGTGCTAATTTACTGAATTTTTGTCTAAAAAGATTCCTATCCTCTAGCTTTAATACTTTTGTGTCTGTTTCCATATCTGAATTATACAAGGCGTGGTGGTTTTCTGTTGTGCTGCTTCCATATCTGAAGTATATAAAGCATGTTGGTTTTCTTTTGCATCTGTTTCCATGGGAATTTAGGCTCTTTACCTTTCTGATGCTCAAGCTATTCAGGAAAATGGGTCTCATGGACATCTCTGAACTGCAATATTGATATATATGAGATACCTCTAAAAGTCGGGAGGTTGAAATTATGGAATCCCCATTCCAAACTCAGCTAATTAGGTAATGACTGCAAGTATGAAAATCCTAGGCTCCTGCATTACATTTATGAAGATGTTAACTGTAAAATTGGACATCTTTACCGATTTCCTTGTAGCTTCAACTGAAATGAGCTAGAAAACAGAAGCGCAATGCGCAGCCGTTGTCATTGAAGATTTTAATTGAGCTACAAAATCCAATACTATTCATCCACCTAAAGGGGAAAACAAGGTAGATTAACGATGCATCATTTTGTATTGTGAACGGTGCATGATATATGCAACATGGTGGGTTGCAGTTGCAGACAGTATATCAATTTAATGCAGTCTTTTGGTGCATTTGAGAAGTTCTATGATCTCTTTGCTATCTTCCTAACCTTGACCACAGTCTGTTGACTGACAAATATTGACCTCGGCAACATCGAGTCCATAGTAATTCTTCTCTTGAGCGCGCGCATAAACATTTCCGCATTTCTATCCGGTCTCCACCACAGAAATATCTCTCCAACATTTCCCCCTTCCATACAATTTCTCATTCCAATGAATCCAAACCCTAGCAGTAGTAAATTCCACTCTCCTTCTTCTTCCTTGTAGTCTTCTTTCATGGCAATTCTCCACTGGACTCAACCTCGACACTTTCCCCCCTCCTTCACTTCTCCACCACTCTTCTTCTCCTCCTCCTCCATTTCATCAAGAACTGTACACTGTAAATCAACTAAAGACAATCAGGAAAACACAGCATTGGTTTGGTTCAAGCATGATCTTCGTATTGATGATCATCCAGCTTTGATTACTGCTTCTAGTTATCGTTCTATACTTCCTCTGTACATTTTTGATCGTCGAATCATTTCTCGTAAGTATGAGAATCTCTTGATTTTGTCAAAATTCCATTGATATGTGAATTTAATTTACTGTTATTTTGTTTTTGTTGTAGGTTTTTCTGATGAAACCCTAGAAATTACATTACTAGCATTGACTGATTTAAGAAAGGATTTGAAGAATCATGGGTCTAATTTGATGATTAAGTTTGGTGATGCGGAGGAAATTATACCAGAGCTTGTAACTAAGGTGGTTAACTTTTTTTTTTTTTTTTTTTTGATTTTTTATGAGTTGAATTTATAGTTGTTTAAGCAATTGGGGCTTACTTGGTTGAACTCATTCGACTAGGGTTGAAACAGGTGAATGCTGTTGATGTGCTTGTGGAAGAAGAGGTGGAGTATAATCTTAGAAATATGGTTCATTCCGTTGAACAATCTTTATCGAACGTGTCGTCTTTGTTGCTAGAGAGGCCTCCTCGGATTGTTTTGTGGCGGACTCCATTTTATGATGTTAAGGTAGGTTTATTTTGGCTTTTGAGTTACCTGTTTAGTTAATGGCATACCAAATTGTTTGATTATTAATGAGTTTATGTGTATTTAGAGCTTGAAAGAGTTGCCTGCATCATACGTTGACTTCGAGAAGCTTAAATTGTCTCCTACATCTCCGCTAGAGTGTCCAGTTTTACCTTGTTGTGATCTGGATTTGGATTGGGGTATGTTTTTTAATGTGTTTCTGAAAGTTTTCTTTCTGTTTCTTGTTTGAGTTGTCATGAGTCAAAGAAAGTAATGAGTTTACATGATTCAGGTAATGTACCTACAGTTGGTGATTTAAAGAGATACATGCATGAGAATATATGGAAATTGAACCAAAGTTGGACCTCGATAAAAGCTATTTCTGCAGAAAGTGTATTAAGGAGGGACCGACTTGGTCGTGTGAATATGCAAAATTGTATGACTGAAGTTCCGGAGGAATCAAATCTGGTTGAAGACAATGATAAACTTAATTTGGTCAATAAGCCAACACAAACGAAAAAACGGGAAAATTCTGTTTTTGTATCAAGAACAGGAAATGTTGTGGGAGGTGGAACAAGTGTTGTGTTGAATGCGTTGGCAGGATATTTGAGATATCTGGAGGGAACTTCTAAAGATGAGTGGCGGGAGTATGTGTTTACCTATTTCCCTTTTCATTTTACTTTTACTTTTATATTTTATTTTATGTCACTGCAATATAAAATTTTGAGATTATATAGAATGAAGTTTACACTGAAGCTGTTTGCATTTAATAGTAGATATCCAGAACGTCTGTTGATGGATTAGATAAAAGTTTAGGACTCGTAGGTGTCTCTCTAGTCGGGTGTTGGTACCCATGACCTTTGCACAAATGAGGTGGGAGAGTATTTCGAATAATGATCTACACGAAGTATATCTTCGTTAAGTATAAATAAAAGTTTTCTCCATCAATTCTTGCAGATTGACAATGTTAAAATGTACTTTTGTTGCTTTGATTTTCTCCCTCATTTATCTCGTACAAGGCTGGTCAAGTGGGATCAGTTATTCTAAGTTTATAGATTGTTGTTGTTCTATGTTCTTATATTCAATGGCGGAAAACTTTGTGCAATATACAGGACGAGCCTTCCGTTGTCTTGATCAGGAGGAAATATTTATATCTATTTGAGAGAAAATGAAGTAACCTATAGATGTTATACTTTTTGCATTGAACTCATTGTCTCACATCAAACAGTAGATACAAGTATGGATACAAGTATGGTTTAAGTTAGGGTGAAAAGTGACCTTGTCATCTTATTAGAGTGTTGTGTTGCAATATAACTGCCAAAAATCTCTCAATTACAGCTTGTTATTCTTACTGTGAAATCGACTATTTCCCAACTCTTTTGTAATCACCAGGATGAAGCTGTGTTGTTGTATATTAATTGGAAAATTTACAAGTTTTTCTAACTTGGTGATTTAAGAAGTGGCTTTTTGGATTTTCATTGCAGGGTGCATGAGAAATTACGTAATGCTGAAAGTAGGACCGGAGCTTCATTCCGGGTCCTATTTGGGTCTGCTCTTTTTCTTGGCATCATATCTAGAAGAAGAGTATATTATGAAGCTATAAAGTATGAGAAAGAACGTAATGCAGGCTTTTTATCTCCTTTTGGATATTCAGCAGAAACTGTTGCCGCAGCAGCTGATACAGTTTCTTCTATGGAGGTCAGGCAAATATTGTTGTGTGTGGCGATGAGTAGATCTACAACTATATTGATCTATCTAATTCTTCTACAGACCTTTCCTTCTTCGGTCAACCTGAATTTAAGTTTCCATTACAGAATCAATTCACTAATTACTGAATGCGGTCATCTGATTTCTTTGCAGTGGTATTGGATTATGGCTTTAAAAAGCCAAATATACAATGAAGGACTTTATCCTGTTAGGATATGGAGATGGAAAGGCTATGTAGTTCAGGTATTTGTGGAGGCATGAGATTTGTAACTATGCTCTCTTTGTGTGCATATATTATTATATTTAAACATTTATGACTCGTGTTTTCCATCTAAACATTCACATTGGAACAGCTGATGTATATTTCTTCGTTTTAATTGGCCACAGTAGGATTTATGAGTTTGATATGCAGCATAGACTAGGCTGCCAGCTGCCCTAATTCAGTGACATCAGAGTGCTTACTGCTTATCTACGATTCTACATATCCAGTTTTCAACTAGTTCTTTCCTCAGTAGCTCACAAGCACCCACTTGCGTGTTTCAGAGTCTTTACACCCACTTATGAGAACACCATATGTTAAATGGCCATCAAACTTTCTATTAACGGAGTCAATAATTTGCTTGAAAATATACATTCTTTTCGTTTTTGGAAATGCAGTCAAGATGCTTAATGGTTTAATGTATATACTTGCTAATCTAATGAAGCTTGGGGGTAACTGACGGATGGTTCTGTTTTCAGTATACAGTTGTTGGACGTGAAGGTCCTGCTATTCTTCTTGTACATGGTTTTGGTGCCTTTTTGGAGCACTTCCGTGATAATGTAAAGTGCATAGCTGATGCTGGAAACCGAGTTTGGGCAATTACACTATTGGGCTTTGGAAAATCAGAGAAGCCAAACATTGTATACACAGAACTCATTTGGGCTCAATTATTGAGGGATTTTGTTGTTGAAGTTGTGGGTGAACCTGTACATCTTGTTGGCAACTCTATTGGTGGTATGTCCTATCATCAAAGTTCCTTGTCTGAAATTAATCCTTTAGTTATTGAGAATTCAAAGCTTCTTGTTACCCGGAGGATAATCGAAGTATCTTTTTACATTTCTTGAGTCTGATCTTCATCCCAGCCTACTTTGTTGCTATTGTTGCTGGTCTTTGGCCTGCTTTGGTTAAGTCTGTTGTGCTTATGAATACTGCTGGTTCAATCGTTCCAGACTATTCCTCAGTTCCGTTAGCAGAAGTAAGATTCCAACTTGTTCATTTCTTTTATAATCTTCCAAAATTTCTGTACTATTTCAGCATGTTATCCTTAATTTTCAGTTTCGTTGCTGTGGTAGATTTTATCCTTTATTATTCCCCTAAGAAATAAGAATGCCAAGATTTCATGGCTATCATGATTATACACAAAAAAATGTTTCAGGAAAGACAAACATCTGGTGTCTCGTGGCTTGGCAGTCGAGTCCTATCATTTTACTTGAAGTTGAGTGTAGGGAGCATAGTGAAGAATTGTTATCCAAGTGTAAGTGTTCTTTTATTACTTCTAGTCTTCAGCTAAATTTAATTTTGTTTCTGGATGGTTCTCAAGACTTGTAACTTGCTTGCAGAACAAAGATAGAGCTGATGATTGGCTTATTAATGAAATGCTAAGGGCAGTATCCTTTATCTAAAGTGTTAATTTTTGCACATGTCTATGCTGTATGGTTTCATGATACTTGGTGATGTTATTTATAGACTAGCTGTACGAATGTGTGTTGCACTGATGGATGCAATCAATTTACCCGAGTTTCGTCTCTTAGTAACTTGGTAATTGATGATTTGATAAGTTTCCCTTAACCAATTAAAAGTCTAATGATCCCGGTGTGCTGGTAGTTCTTGAAAGTATTTTCAAATTCAATCTCTCAATTCCTCTTAATTATCTTTTGGAACCCTTTGAAGGAAAAGTCTTGGTTATACAGGTAAACAATGACTTGAAGAATTATTCATGGAGTAACTACTTCCTTCTTTTTAACAAGCGAAGTTGCATGCCCATGTGGATTATTTCTTATACATGTCTACTTTGTTCTTTGGCTACTAGGGAATGAAAGACCCACTTTCTAAGTCGTTGGTTATATTGTCTATGTTTAAGAGACATTGTAGTGGGATTGAAACTAAAGAGTTAGATGCAGGTAAAACGCCTTTGAGTTTTGAGAATGAAATTGTTATCATTTCTTTTCTTTCTGTCCCCCCCTCTGTTTATTATTCTGTCACGGCCTTCATAATTTTTTTTGTATATTTTCTTGCTGCAGGGCATTGCCCCCATGATGAGCGGCCAGAGGAAGTGAATTCCTTTATATGTGAATGGGTTCAGACCTTTGAAAGGAACCTTCAACAGTGTTGAAAAAAGATCAGCTGAGACAAGAGAAGAAAACAAAGTAAAAGAGAAGGAGAATTAGTTGCTTCTTTTCTCATTAATATTTACTCAAATACATGAAGAGTAGTAGTAAGGGAAAGAACTATTCCTACATGTGTCTAGTCTGAGAAAGAAGATGACATGCATCTAGGGCTGTCAACGGCACTTAACGAAACGGATAATGGCTTAGCCGCTACCGTTACGTTTAACATTAACGGATATCGGATATCTGTTAAGTTCCGACGGAAATCTGAAATTCAATTCCGATTCCGTTACGTTGGACTTATCGGATATCGGATATTTTTCCGATAAAATTCGGTATGTCACAGAACACACAGAACACAAAACAAGTTCTAAATCCTGCCGCACAAAACAAGTTCTAAATCCAAGAAAATCAGTTCTAAATCCATATCACACAACATAAAAACATACAAATGTTCCATATGGACCAAATTACATGTCCAGATGTTCTTGCATAAGAAAAAACAGTTAAAGAAACTCCATGTTCTTGCAAAAGAAAAGACAAAGAAACTCCATCTCCATGTGTTGCAGCCTGTAGTGCAACTGCCAACTGCAAATGCATTCCTTTGTCCTTCCTGAATCCTTACTTTTTACTCCTTAGTCCTTAACTTCTGCATTTTCAAAGGAAAATCAAAAGTGTTAGTTAAGCTGGTTAATGAAAATCAAAAGTGTTAGTTAAGCTGGTAATTGCTGTGCAATAAATATAAAAGCAAATGCAAGATTAAGATGAAAGTAAAGTTACCAGTAATACAACTATCACTGTCACTGAGACTGAGATCTGGTAGCCAATCACCAAAGCAAAGCAATGCTTGAACAAGTTCTGGAGCTAATGAACTCCTATGAGATGTGAGAACCCTACCACCAACACTAAACATTGATTCTGATGCTACACTTGTCACTGGAACAACCAATACATCTCTTGCAATCTTTGAGAGAGTTGGGTACTTAGGAGCATGATTCTTCCACCAACTTAAGATATCAAACCTCATTTATTCAGTGGATGTGCCTTTAGGAAGAACTGGTTCTGCTAAGTATGTCTCCAACTCTGACTTCTGAACCTCAAACACATTGTTTTCCATCATAAAATCATCGTAACCAAATTCATTTGATGTTGTTGTAGCTGCAGAGATCTCAATTCTAGCCGAATTCATTCCACTTTCAAAATAATCTGGAGCTGTAGTGTTGGTTTCATAAGCACAGTAAAGAGCATTGAGTGAAAGCTGAAATTTGTTATAGCGACTTTGATAGTTTTGCACACCATGTACTCTCTTCAAAACAAACTCCACCCATCTAACCTTATATCTAGGATCTAAAACAACTCCAATGCCCATCAAAGTGTTACTTTCTTTCCAATAGCTATCAAATTTTGACCTCATATTCTTTCCCATGTCTCTGATATACTCATGCTCACTTAATTCCTAGGCCTTAATGCATTTATTAACTTTCTTGCACCCCATTATAATACAAATTCGTTGTGGGATATTTAATCCCAACAAATTTGGTTGAAATCACATCAAATAATTCCAAACATTCACATTTATGTATTCCTTGTTGTCACTGCTGAGAAGTTGGTAGTATGTTGAAATCATTATCCAAATCAGCTAGCCTAACAAAACCTTGTCTCAAATAAATTGCATCCTTAAGCATCTTAAAGATGGAGTTCCACCTGGTATCCACATCTAAACCAACAGGGAAAAAAACGGTTCAGTCCAAAACCGCTCAAAAAAGGACAGTTTAGTCCAGACCTAGTTGACTAGGTACAATTTAATCCAAATAATGTACAAAGACGCTACTAACCTTCGCACGCTTTTATTAAAGCACACGTGCAATCAAATGAATCAGTTTTGTAACTGACACAGTCTCTCTGATTGCGACACGTTAGCCCATAATTAAAAAACTAATTAAAGCGGCGTAACGGACAATTTCTTTAACTGCACCATTTCTGCTTTATCAGAAACTTCAGAAACTTCATAGAAAATCAAAGAGAAAATCAAACCCTAGAAAACTCACAGACTAAAACCCTAAATTCATCAAGAAAACTCGATTCTATGAAGCATCATTAGCATAATGTTGAAAAGAAACAAAGTAGTTTCTAAGAATAACACACCAATAGTTGAAGATTCATCATCAATCAAGAACAAAATCCATCACTAGCGAGGAGACGAAATCGCAAAATCAACGTCACCTAGGACGAGATCGAAGTCGGCATCACAAGATTCAACACCAATTTCAACACCAACACCAAAATCGGTAGGTCCAAAAACGAGATCTAAGAGAAGTTTAGAAGTACCAACATCAAAATCGATAGTGAAAACCTCAAGAACATCACCAATTAAGAAGAAACCAAAGACAACAAAGCCTTCAACATCAAAGCCTTACATACCGAAACATCAATGACTAATAAGAAATCAAAGCATTCAAAGGCTTCAACAACTCATTAAAATGAAAAAAGGTAACAATTCAATTCCGATTCAGTATATTTTTGAGCAATTTTTATGATATTTCTTGTATGTGTACCAATCAGACACCACCATGCTACTTCTTGTGTTTCATGTGCGGTTCTATATTTTTCGAGCAATTTTATACTTGTTGTTGGTGTAGATATCTCTGTTGTGTAGATAGTTGTACACCAGTTGTTGGTGTGTACACATCTTTACACCGCCATGTTGTTGCAGTGCTTCGTGTCCAGTTCTGCCTGTTTTGTAGCAATTTTTATGATATTTTCTTGTATGTGTGTAAATACTGGTACACCAGCATGTTGTTGCAGTGCTTCATTTCATGGTATGTATGTTTTGTAGCAATTTTTGTGAGAATTGTTGTGCATGTGTAAATCTTTGGTACACCGAAAGATGTTGTTGCGGTGCTTCGTGTCCGATTCTACGCTTTTTTTAGACCAATTTTTATGATATTTTCTTGATTGTGTGTAAATAATGGTACACCAGCATGTTGTATGCTCATATCTGTACCAGTGTACTGGTTTGTACACCAGCATTTTGTGTATGCTCTGTCTGTTTTTACTCACTATCTGTAACAGTGTACTTGTTTGTACACCAGCATTTTTGTATGAGTATCATGTGCTATGCTTCTCTTTTCTTATTCTCATTCGTCTATTTTCGTAGATACAAACAAAACTTATAGAGCGGGTTTTAATGCAATCGGTGAGTTTGTGAACAAGCACTTTGAAAAGGATGGAGAAGTACGTAAAAGGATCGTGACAAAGTCTGTTCACGAAATTTCGATTAGAGAAGCAAAAAGAGAGCCCTTTTTGGCCTGTAGTAGATGCCTTTATTAACAAGAAAGGCTGAAAAGGAGGAGGAGGAAAACTCGAGAAAAGAAAAAGGAGAAGAAGAGAGATGATGTTTGGTTAAAGAGTCCGAATCAATCTTGAATATTGTGCAAAATTTCCGCCATGATCATTCAGAAAGAAATGTCTTTATGTTCAATACTGCCGATGAGAAAAACTTTGTGGAAGTAGAGACTATGCCAGAAGATTTGTTCTTAATTTTTGAATTAGAAATGGTGGGATCAGAACCTGATGAAGGAGAATGTGCCAAAACTAGAGCTGAGCAAACATACGGTCCACTAATAAACCGAATAAATCACGTAAATCTAAGTTAGGGAAACTTGATGTGGAGAGTGAAATCTTGCGTATAATGAAGCTAAAATCAAAGTTGGATAAGGAGATTGAGAGAAATGCTGAGGACTTGGTAGTGTTGTTTGCGATGTATTTGTGCATCACTGTTTTTTTTACCATAGCAAATGGAAGCGGGATTACGAAGAGCAAATTTGCTCCCTACTTTGAATCATTTGAAAGAATGAAGAAAACCAATCGGCGAGTGCATATACATAAATATTTAATGGATAGCATAAGGAAAAATGTTGGTGATCCACTTAAAGTTAATGGTTGTACGGTGTACACTGTTGGTGAGTACACTTTATTACGAGATAGTATGTGTACATTGTTTTACACAAGTATTAAGTTGTACCAATTTACATGCTTTTGTTCACCGTATTTGTTGGGTCCTAAGATTTCTAACTCTTTAACTTTTTGTCAATGCGGTATTGGTTTTGCTTGAACATAACAACGACATGACGCCAAACAATGAACAAGGTTTCCCTAGATTTCTAAGGTGGGTAATAAGTGACATCAAAGAATACAATAGAGAAAGATATTAATGAAGCCATGAAAAAGGTAACTTCATAACTTTCTTTATGATAGTGATTTCTTCCTATATGTGTACAACAATATACACCTTGAAAATGGTGAGAAAATTTTGTCATGTGCACAACAATATACACCTGTAACACAGGTGTAAAAAGATGTACACCTGTTATACATATTGACACTTTGGCATGTTTTCAGATGCAACCCGGATGGGTAAAAGCTTGGAGTGATGAACAACAACAGATCCGGAAGAGTATAGAAAGAGCGGGGAGAAAATAGCGAGAGATGTCTTGAAAGAAAAGCTGTACATAGCAGCACAGCAAAGAGATGAAGCATTGGAAGAGCTTTCTGAGTTGCAGCTTAAACATCAAAAGCTTGTTAGCTTCATTGAAGAAAAAGCTAAGATACTTTATTCAGCTAATCTGAAGACTGTGGAAAAAGATCGGGATGTTGTTGATTTAATTGCTGAGACCTTGCAAGAAATCATTTCATTGAACAAAAAGTTACAAAGTGAGGAAGAGGATGATGAGGAGGAGGAGTTGGAGGTTGAGGAAGAGGATGATGAGGAGGAGGAAGAGGTTGAGGAGAAACAGGAAAATGAGAAGAAGGAGGACGATGATGGTGGCAAAGGTGATAATAGTGATGACGATGACGATGACAATGATGGTGGCAAAGGTGGTGATATGCAGGGTGGTGCTGGCGAAGGTGGTGATATGCATGATCATGATGACCAAGGTGGCAAAGGTGGTGATATGCATGGTGGTGATGACGAGGGTGCCAATTACGAAAAGCGAAGGTATAAAATCACTCTTACTAAATGTGGCGAGTCATTTGTTTTTATGTGTGTAGATAGTTGTACACCAAAGTATGTTATAACTCATACCTTTTCTCTAAACTTGCATCTTTTAGCTCCCCTTCATCAAAGACCAATAATGGAAATGAAGCAAAAGATATGGATGATGGAAGTGAATATGACAAAGGAGTTGAGTCTGAAATTGCTAACAAGCCGAGGTATGGTATCAACATACTTGTATCATGTATGTTGTATGATGTACATACTTGTACACCACCGATATAATTCAATCAAAATTATATTTTTCAGCGAGGCCTCACAAAGTCAAATGAAGAAGAGGATGGAACAAGGCTTGAAATTGAGTCTGAAAATGCTAACAAACCGAGGTATAAAAAAATATTTTTTTGTTAGGCTCATGATTGTTTTCATTTTTATATGTGTACCAAGTCAGACACCTTAGTGATTTCTTATGTATATGTGTGTGTACAAAGATGTACACTTTTGTAGAACCTAACAAAAATTTCATTTTTTTATGTGTACCAAGTCAGTACACCTTAGTGATTTCTTACGTGTACCAAGTTTGTACACCTTAGTAATTTCATTTTTGTTTTCATTTTTATATGTGTACCAAGCTGTACACCTTAGTGATTTCTTACGTAGATATGTGTGTGTACAAAGATGTACACTACAGTAGAACCTAACAAAAATTTCATTTTTTTCAAAGCACTTCTCTGCCGAGACATTTGCATATAAAGAAGACCAGGTTGCAACTCAAACAGTTGAAATTGATGAGGCTTCAATCATCGCATTTGAAGCCTTAGCTCAAATTGGACCCTAAAGGCATGCTTTGCTTAGGTTGAAGGAGATGTGCTTTTACTCACTCAAGGAGAAGATCAACTGGATGATCCTTATTCAACAATTGAGGAACTTCTAGACAACTTGTCCGAAAGTGTCTTCATAAAGCTTGAAAAAGGTTGTTCTGAGAATGGCGTCGTCGACGTGAAGGAAAAGATGGCAACCGTGATCAACGAATGTCCAAGCTTTCAATTGTTGAGCCAAGAAGATCCTAAAGAAGAGTCGTCCCAGAGATCATTATCCAAAGAAGACATAAGAGAAATGATTGTTCTTTGAAGCGATGCAATTCATCCAACAACATGAAGATGAATTTTTAGCAGTCAAGAAGAGCGAGAAGACACCACCAAAGAAAGACAAGAGTCGTAGGATGAAGGAAGCGAAAATGTTGAAGACAAGAGCTGCTGTCGGGGTGTCCAAGACACCACCAAAGAGAGTTGCAAAGAAAAAACTTGATGCTGATTTCACTGCCGAGGGCAAAAACAGACAAGTTAGGCCGAAAATGGATGTCAAAGGAGTTGAAAAGGGCAAGAGGATCCAAATTGAGGACGAAGAACAAACACTCTATCCTGCTCCGAAAAAGAGAAAGGACAATGAGTATCATCCTTATCGCCCACTTTGCCGGATATCCGTCAATCACCACTTTACCATGCCATGGACACAGGCCCGGACAAGAAAAGGGTACAAAATTCTTCGATTATGCAAGCCTGACGTAAGTTCACAAAACAATACCTCGTACTATATGAATGATTGAATCTTATTGAAAAAAGCTTATGTGCACCACTATGTACACCATGTTAACATTTCCTTTATGATTATGCAGCTCTGTAGCTTGGGAACTAACAAGGCTCCAAGATCCAACAATCAAGGAAGATGTTATGATTGTGGGGAAAGTACTTTGTGAACTTATGTTCAACAAGTATTTGGATCAAGCGGTACTCCAGTTTTACATCCATCGACGTTGCAATGCAATGGTCAGAGACAACATCCGTCATCCTGGTGACCAGAAGTACATGAGATGCGAAATTATGAGTCCTACTGCATGTGTAAGTTTCTCAAAAAAAACAAATAAAAAATGTCATATATAGATAATTTAATGATGTGTACATACTAGTACACATGATTGACATAGATATATACACCAGTATGCCTTTGTAGATTTATTTTTAGGAGTGGACATAGATATACACCAGTATGCCATATGATTGACGAATGCTATATTAAGTGTTTGCATGAATGTTTGATTGATAGATTTTATATAGGTATGATTTAGGTGTACCTTATTTTCCAACAAATTATTGATTGCGACTATGTGAAGAACAACAACATCAGTGAGACACAAAGGCTTATGGTAGATTTCATACGAGACATGCCTGACGATTTGGAAGTTCTTCTAATCCCCCTCAATCACTCTACAATACAAAATGCGGTGGGGCTTCACCGGTCGCTTTTGAAGTTTGATTTCATAGGCGAGGAGTGGAAGTGGTACAACTCGCTGCACTCAAATGAGCACTACAAAAATGATGCACAACAACTGGCAAATGTGGTGCAGTTGGAACTCAACAAAAAGAGAGTGTTAAAGGGTGATGCGCCTATAGAACCGCATGAGATAAACATCATGCAAGGTGTCCTTCTCAAGGTACCAATCCAGTTACTCTTTGTATACTTGCTACTTTATAAAACGAGGTATGAAGAAGAGAAAGAGTATGGAAAGAGATCGTGAGAGGGCCGAAAAAATCTGTCAGGATATGAGAGCGACATTGGTGGCAAAGATGCTGAAAAAGTCGGATACTATGAACAGGTGTGGGATGTAGCAACTGATGAAGCGCACAAGCATTGGCGCCTGAGTATGGAAAAGAATCCATTGAGGAGGAAGAAGAGTTTATTTTCCTAATTCATTATACAAGATCAATTTGTGAATTGCTTGCTTTTAAACATTTTCTATCTTTGAAGACAACAAAATCAAATTTCAGTTTTTATAACTTTGTTTATGACTTATCAAGACCTTGAATTAATATTTTTATTAGTTGGAAATTTGTTGGTTTGAAATCTTATTAGTTTTCAATATTGATGTTATTGATGTTACAAATTTATGACTTGTCACTACCATTTGAAATGTATATTTCGGGTTTTGAAATCGAAGGTGTACTTGATTGTACACAGTGCGACATAGCGGCCTGTTCATAAGGTGTACATAAAGGTACACATGTTACGAAAGATTTTCATACTTTATCAAAAGTATAAAAATGAAAGACATAAGTATATTACTAAAAATTTTATATCATGCGGAACGAAAAATTGAACATAACAAAAGTAATAAGTAATTACTAAACAAAATAGACTAGTAGCATCCATTGTACACCAAGGTGTACATAGTGGTACACATGTAAAAAGACAGAAATAAAAATCGAAGTTCACGGGAAGGTGTACGAGAATGGTACACATGTCATGGCACTTATTATCCACGCCAAAGAAAATCGAAAAGACATTACCAAAAGTAAAGACCAAACACATAGAATCTTTTGAAAAAATGAAACATAGAAAAAGTCATCAAATCATGGGGCGGTAGCTCTGTTGTGGTGACCAAGTGTGAAGCACTTTGTGCACATCATTTTCCTCTTTTGCTTCTCATAAGGATGCCCGATTCGTTGTGTTCTTCGCCTACCCGGTGGAGGAACAGGGAATAGGAACAATAACCCTATCACTAGGATCATAAGTCTGCGGCTTGTCATAATTGGGGATTGGCAAGATGATCTCTGGTATGTCTGTTATACCACTCGGTGGTGAAGTATGGCTCAACAAAATCATAGATGTCTTCTCTAGTAGCTTGAATTGCAAAGCACAAGCATGTGCACAAGGAAAACCATTAACTCGCCACCCGTGACATGTACAATTTTTCGCAATAGATCTATAGAATGAGTCCGGGGAGACCCGACTTCATACAATCTTTCCATGGACTCAACAACGGTCCAAGTACGACCAATGTCGATGTTTTCCTTTAGTAAAGCCTCATATTCGGGAGTGAGCCTAGTGTTGAATGTTTCCAGGACCTAGTATCCTTCTCGAGACATTTTGTCCATAACCTTCAAACCGACATGATAAAAACACAAACCATAAAATCAAAAACATGTGTACAACAAAAAGGAATACGGATAAAACATGTGTACAACAATGTACACATCAAGGAAATCAATGTGTACAACAATGTACACACAGTTGGATACATGTATCTACGAGATCAAAGCAAACACATGTATGCAAAACAATGTAGACATAGTTGCATAAATAAAAAACTAAACATAAAACTCACCGTATCGAATCGAGAAGAACAAATGCATGCAACTTTTTAAAAGGAAGAACCCAGTTGTTGAAGGACTCGGAAGAGTTGAAGAGTGAGCACCATATCTGCATACGAGGAAAAACGCATTTGCCCATTTCTCCTTTGGAATAGTCCTGATATAGTTAGCAACATGCCCGGCTCAATTGCATGCATTCCCTTCAAAGCTTCTTCAAAGTTTCTTTGGTGTGTAAGAGTACGCAGACTTTGTAAAACAAATCAAGAACGGTCTTTGAATTCGCATCACCCGATCCAATGGGGAGATTGCATTTGATGTGATAAAAGCAATAGCTGTGATGTGAATTAGGAAAATATTTTGGAATGCCCTGCAAGAGTCCTTCTCCACGATCACTAAGGAAAACAATCGGACGATCATCGACCATCGACAATAGTTTTTGAAGATTCTCCAGAAACCAAAACCAATTATCTTTGTTTTCGGATTGTATAATGGCAAAAGCAAATGGGTAAAACTCATTGTTTCCGTTGATACATGTTGCAGCCATAAGAGTACCCCTGTATCTACCAGTAAGAAAAGTAGCGTCCAAGTAAATCATGGGCCTGAAATACTTATAGCTATGCTTGCAAGCACCATAACAAACAAATATCCTCTGAAATCTATTTGTTCCATCCTCAACTTCAAACTTCACATAGCTATCGGGATTAGTTTCCTCAATTGCTTTGACATACCAAGTAAAATCACTATACGACTTCTCATCATCGCCATACTTGTTCTTCAAATACGACTTCTTTCCCTCTACGGGCATGGTGATACTTAATATTGGACCCATAAGTTTTCTTGAAAAGTGATATGATCTGATTGGGTTTTAATCTAGGATCACCCTGTAAATTGTCAGCGATCAAATGCTTGATTAACTTGGTTGTCACCGCAGGACTCTTCAACCTCAAACCAACACCACAACTACAAAAAAATAAATAAAATGGAATAAGTAATGTGCACCACAATTCACACCTAATAAGATTTCAAAAACAACAATATGAACATAAACAAAAACCAAGCAAGAACATGTATTTTAAGAGTACAACAAGTACAGTGCACCACAATGTACACCTAAAACAAATCAACATAAAAACTAATAAGGTACACCACAATGTACACCACAGGACTAAGGAGTGGGTGACTCGTAGCAGTTTCATGTGTTGGTGCTTGAAGACTCTGACTCCAAGATCAAATGGATAAATTGTTGAAAAGCGGTATGGGACGAAGAGTACACCTAAAACAAATCAACATAAAAACTAACCAGAGCAAGATCTAAGACTCGTAGCAGTGCACCACATATACTTGTTACAAGTACCAACAAGATCTACATGTGTTGGTACTTCAGCACTCTACTCGTAGCAGTGCACCACAATGTACACCTAAAACAAATCAACATAAAAACTAACCAGAGCAAGTAAACTAACTATTTCAAAGAATGTGGACTAGTATGAAAACCACTAACTTTGTGAGCGTTAGAATCTTTCAAACACGAACCGAGAAGTATCACCATTCACAGCCCAAAATGAATCCTCCAAGCACAACCATCTTCTTCGCATTTTGCGAAAAATGAGTTCTATCATTTTTAAGAATAATAGGCTTGTGACCATTAGCCATCTTGTATTCATCAAGAGCAATCCTAACAGACTTTAACACCACCCACGAATTCTCTACCAATCTCGTCAAATATATAATTCCATTCATCGATAATAAGAGGCTTACCCTTGTCTCGCATCATGATCTAACACCCTTACCATCTTAGGACTTTCGGTTACACAAGCGGACTTAGAACAAGAAGCGGAACTACTGCTGCAACCGGACTTAGAACCGGAACTACTCTCTGCTACTACCATACTTAGAACGAGAAGTATGATTCGAATTATTTCCACACGCAAATACACATCTTCGTTATCGATAAGAATCATGAAACCAATTAAGCTTTGAAGTTGTATATCACCTGTCACATATACTCCCAGGAGACAAAGACCTCCAGTGCTTGCATGTTAAATGCTTCAATTCTTCTACGGTTATTTTAGTATTAACACGAAAAACAGCAGAACGCTCACCATGATTCAAAACAGCATTAATGAACTTGTCAGGCTTATTTGGAACCCCTACATATTACAAAAGAAATGATAATAAAACATCTGAAGCTTCAAAATTCATAAAACCTAAAAAGTAAACGGTATACATGAAAGTACACATTTAAAAATGCCAAAAACATCAACTAACGTTAAACCTAGATAAAAATACTCCATCAATTAAGCTCCAGAATCTTAATGGAACAAAAAATAGAAGACTAGGATATAGTATCACCGTCGATTTCTTATCATGCATCATAAAACTAAAAAAATCAACATCAAGTAACAAAAATCGAATTTATCTAGTATTTACAGTAAATCATCATCATCAAGAGAATCAAAAAGCTAGTATATAACAAAATATCAACTCAAGATTATACAAATTGATATCATCAACTCATAAACTCGAAACTCGAAAAAACTAAAAATCGAAACAAAACTCGAAAATTAGATGAAATACAACCAAAAGAAAACTAACTCAAGTTGAATTCTGCTCCATTAGAAATCAAAATCCAATCTAATCCGGATCGATCTATCTCTCACTCTGTGGTTTCTTCAAACCGAGATTAAGAATTTTGGACTATAGAACAAACAAATCTCTCTCAAAACTGTTAAAGTTACTGGACTAAGAACGTAAACTGAGTTGAAGTATGATGAAGAAACGATCAAAATCTCTCTGAAACTGTTAAATCGCCTCACAAATCATCTCTGAGCTGCATCCTGTTTTGAATTGAAGTTTCAGATCCAAAAGTTTCGATTTCAAAATCACAGTTTATATAGAAGGAATCGTTCGAGGTTAATTATGGTATATCCAAAAATCGGAAACTCGGGACTCGTACGCGGTTTTGGACTAAATCGTCCAAGTTTGGACTAAACTGTTCTGGGCGGGTTTTTTTTGGATTAAACTGTACTGGGCTTCAGATGGATGGACTAAAGCGTCCTAAGCCCAGTAACTTTGGGACTAAACGTCAATTTCTACAAACCAACATACCTTGAAGCTGGAAGCTTAACTTGGGCAATAGCACATTCAAATCTCTCTTTTCTAGCCTGACTTGACTTAACATATTTCACACACTCTCTAATTGCATCTATAAATGGAGCAGCTACTCTCATTCCACACAACACAATCAAGTGCAATACATGATTACTACACCTCATTTGGAAGAAATCCCCATTAAGAACTAGACAATCTTTGATATCAAGCCATGACTTCAAATTTGCCATCATAACATCATTGGATCTAGCATTGTCAGCAGCTACAGCAAAAAGTTTATTTTCTATTGACGAGGTGTCGAACTTGCAAAAATAAATTCCTTACTTCTCTTACACTAACTAGTAGTACAATGACAAGCAGGTTCGTTCCTAAGGGAGAGTTGAGCTAAAGTTGTCGATTCAATTTCTGAATATTAATGCAAATACGAGGATGAAAATGATCAAGGACTCTTTCTCAGTCATGAAACATGAATCTTATCAATATAGTTATGTTTCTGCAAAGTACCCATTACTAACAACCCTAGAATATTTAGTATGCTCAAATACTCCGCAATCTCTTAATTCACCGGACACGGAATCGCTTGACTACCGGATTTTACTCATCAAGTATCCTAGAAGTACTCTCTCTAGGTGTGACTTAAACAAATGCATTAAATTCCGTGAGATAGGCTATTCCTAGTGACAAATACATAAGCTCGACTCATCTACTAGTGCCATTCAATACATATGGATACTTAACAAAATCCCATTATCAATACCCACATATTACTACTTGTACTCGGAACATCTAGACAATTACGGGTCGAAGAGTTCTCGAATTAGTATGAGAATTATGAACTCACCATCTAATTTGCAACTTAAACGATTCATAAACAATTCACATAAGCAATATTGGCACAGTAGAGAATGACCAATAAAAAGATAGATTGCAAGAAAACAGGCTCTTTTAAATATCAATACGAGTTCATGCCCGAACGTCGAAGTCGTCCCTAATCAAGAATGCTTAGCTACTGGAGTTCATGGCAAACAAAAGAAAAACAGCAATCTACAAACAAAACCAAAAAGCAATTCAAACCAATGACACAAAGTGTCCAGCTTGTGAAGTGATGTGGTGGTGATGGCCAGGATGCGAGAAATGTGGATGTCACTTGCTGTTGATATGGCTGCCTTGTAGTCTGTTGTGGCGTGAAGGTACTAGCGATGGATCGTGGAGCTGCTGGTGAAGGTGAACTGGTGGGTAGATGGACTGCAGCTGCTGTTGGTTTTGCTGTAGATGAATGAGCTGATGGTGATGTGCATTGGTGGTATGTAGGTATGCAAGTGCATGTGAACTGTTAGTGGAAGGCAGTGGTATGGAGATGAAACTGGTGGTGATATGCAGGTGGTAATGGAATGGGATGATGTACGCAGTGGCGATGCAAGAGATGATGAACTGTATGGAGGGTTTTGGAGGTGGTGATGGAGACAGAACTGGTGGTATATGAGATGCAGGTGATGATGAAGATGCGAATGGAGGTGGTGATGACTGAAGAGGAGCAAAGAGCTTCTCTCTGTTGGTAATGCAAAACAGGTGCGAGAGGGTATGAGATGATATCCCTCTGTAGCTTTTTAGGTCTTCTTTTAAGCTCTCTCAGTAACTTGTTCGACAATCTTGTATATTCAAATCGGGTAACAACCCTACTTTCCTAATCCCAGCAGATTTCAGCTGTCTTCTCGCTCAATATCTTACTCCAAAACTCCGTGTTCTTCTTAACTTCTAAATGTCTTCTGACCCTTGGCACAGACCCACAACCATGTGGCTCATGACAGCTGAACTTGGCACTTCAACACTGTCCAACTCGAGCCCTGGCATCGAACCATAGCTAGCAGGCACAAACAATCCGTTTCATGTTGGTTTTTAACTTGGGTCCTAGCTGTTGCTGCCAATATCTCCTTCCATGCGAAAATTCTCATTCAATAACAAACACACTGCTCTAAGTTCAGTGCTTCAAAACTCTGTGTTGGAACATAACCAGCAAACTCATGGCTCGAACAACGGCAGGACTCTTGGTATAGGCGCTGGTTGAGTGACAAGTTTGGCAGCAGACTGGTTCAGACATTTGCTCGAACAGTTTATGTACGTCCAGCAATTTGATAATGGCTGTATACTGGATGCATTCTTTAAACCGCACAAATCATTCCTTCACTGCAAATCAGAATTCATACACACACCATAACATTTTTAATCACTCAGTCTCTGAAACACCTATCAATCTCTTTAATTTCTCATCCATTCATCTATTTTAATGACAGAAACTCCAACTTCTTCCCGGCTTTTCTCGATAGAAACTTACACGAAATGGTATTGAGCAGAAACCCATCTTCAATTCATGCTCAAACTCTAAGTAAAACTCCTCAAAGCTTGTTTATCTTCTCGATTCAGTACCATGATCAACTTCTTTTATCACTGGCTTCAACAGCGTCAAGTTTATCTTCTTCCCTGTATTTCTTCGGTGAAACCTGAATTCCAAAACCAAATAGATTCGACCTGACCTCTGTGTCCATCTCGATCTCCGGCAAACAACAAGAAGAAATGTAACCTCATGGCTGGAACTGATGAACAACTTGACCACCTTCTCTGCTTGTGACTTTGGTCTCTAGAGAAAACTAATTTCATTCCCCTGAAATGTCCTGTGTATTGCTCAAGTGGTGAAATCCATTAACTTTCCTTCTGCAGAGTGTACAATGGCGAGCAAATGTTAATATTAGGCCCATGATACTTGCCCAGCTCCTATCATCCACTATGCCACCGCACAAGTACTTCATTCTCAGTCCGTGCCCTTGCGTTTCTCTGACCTCGACAAAGAGAATTAAAATTCTCGTTTAGCTCAGGTTTGGCCACCAACATCCTTGGTCTCCAATTTGTTGATATAAGCTTCACCGTGTGCACCGCTGACCCGAGCTTTAAGCGTCCATGGCAATATGCTCCATTCCGATGCTCTTTCTTTCTTTATTCAAGTTCAAGCCATTGTACCCAAAAAGAAATAAAAACAAACGTAATATACAAAAATACAAGAAAACTAATAAGAAAAGCATGAGAAATCGTTATCGAAATTGGGTGTTTTGGACACCTATTAAATTCCCCCACACCTAATCTTTGCTAGTCCTCGAGCAAACAAAACAAAACTAAAATACAACAACTCCGTCTCGTCGAGGCTACAGTTAGTTTTAGCATAAATAACAAGCCTTTGAATCCCTAGGTGTCCCTAGTGGACGAGTTATAGTCTCGTGAAGGTTTACAAGAGGTGTACCTACAAAACCTTTTACTCCAAATTCCAACATGTGAAGAATCTATGAACGAATCCAAAATGATTACAGGAAGAGATACCCAGATGTGAATCAAATTCATATATAAGTGACAAAACTCTACTCAGAAAGTCGAACAAACCACAATACTCGGAATCTAGCTAACCACAATCACACATGAATAGATTAAGAAGATGGATATAGAGATAAATGGTTGCGATGTTGACTAAAGTGAACGGTGTTTCCCATATTTGTCTGAAGGTCACTACCAAGATGAACATATGAATCCTAATGGATTGAGATACTGGTTTGAATACTAATATCAACTCAACTGGCATATACAAGGGAACCAGTAGTCGATAATTCTAATTCTATATCAACTCGACTGGCATATACAAGGGAACCAACGGTCGATTTATTAACAAAATAATAATAATAATTATTATTATTTTTTTCTTATTTTTTCTTTTTGAATTGACAACATGATTAGATCTTTTGGATCCAAGCGCATGCTTCTTGTCAGCAGATTACATGGCAATTCCCGTGGATCCTGCATTCCACGCTTGTTTAGGCGACGGAGACAGGGAGAACACACACATATTGCTATCCAAGTGTCAATCCTTTTTTTTTATTATTATTTTTTTTTATGTAACTCAATCACTCTATTTCATCCTAGCAATAATAACAATTCGATGTTAGTGACCCACCAAATCACTTAGAGAAACAAAAAGTTTGCAAAAATAAAAACAGAAGGTGATATGGTGACGATTCCGAGATATGGTAACAACTATCATATAATTTCTAACACCTGAGCTCTGTTTTTTTTTAGTTAATGGGTTCCTCAACTCCTGCAACCAAGATGGTTCCATCCACTTATATTGTTTAGTGTCATCCTAAAGGCACAAGTTTCTAGATTTTGAAGTTTATCATGCAAATTTTTTTCTTTTTGTATTTTTTATTTTATTTTAACTAAAGGCATCAAACTCTACAAATTATATACAAGTTACATAAACTGATACTCCAACTCATAGCTATTTCTGAACAATAGAGGATAAACACTAAACAAGCTATTTAGTTGGCATCTAATCCCAACTCAGCCAATATATACCTCATCGTTAAGAAAAAAATGCCATCTACTTAGAAAGGATAGTTTTATTCTAAATTGTTCAAAAATCTCTAAAGTTGGAGTTTTGTATACTTCAATTTTTTTTTCTTATGGAAACCCTACCCCCACACTTAAATCAAACATTGTCCTCAATGTTTCAAATCATTGCAAAAAGAATAAGAGGAATACTTGAAAAAGACAAGGAAGTAAGAATTGGAATTGTTCACCTGATTGACGCATACGAGAAACATTCAAAATAGATTCCCCATATATCAACAATCTGAAAATTTGAGGATCCAACCACAAAACAATCTGCATATATTGCAAAAGCTTCACAAGAATATTAGCAAATGGTGGAAAAAGTAAAACTATCATCCCAAGAGAGTCACCCCCACACTTAGTCTTTTCTACACTCGGAAGTGTATACAAAACATAAGTGGAAGGCACTTCTATTGGTTTTTCTTCGTAAACCTGCATGGTGTTAGACTCAAACACATATGGTGGATACTTAGAAGCAATAAATTCAGAAAGAACTTTAGAAGCACATAATTCCAGCCCTAAATGAGGTATTTTCCTAAAAGATATTTTACCAACTCTTTGAGAAACTACTACTAGTTTGGGAGGATCATCATTAGATGGAGATTCATGTAAAGGGAAAGACAAACCTCGCATAATCTCATGCATTACGGGATCCTCAGTACTTTTGAAAAAGTCCATTGATTCTCCTACATCACAAGTATCGTCATTCTCATTCAAACTCTTTACGAGCCATTCTTCATCAGTTTCTTCTATATCCAAGTCCTCCTCATCGGAAAAGAAATCATAATCTTTCATAAGCAAATTATCGTAATCCTTATGTGCTTCGTCACAAAGTGACTTCTCATTCAAAGTATCGGCTATCTCTGAATTTGGGGTACGGTACACAAAGAAGTCATAATCATCATCACTCTCATACACAACATAAGTCTTACCATCAATAATTGTAGTGTTTCTAGACTCAACTTCTTCCTTTTGAATAGGAGAATGATCATTATGATCATGAGTTGAGCTAGTATCACCATCATTATCAACATTTTCCAAAGGTTCATCATCCTCGGAATCTTCTTCTTGGGGCTCTTCTCCATTATCAACACGGCGGTTAACCTCCATATGTATGGCCCTAGAAATTGCTTGAAGAGTCTCTTCCGTTGCTCTCTCTTCTTCCAACTGCTCATATTGTCTAAAGAGTTTCTTTATGTTAACACGTTTTCCGCTACTATTCACAATAGGTTCTCTAGACCATGTATCTTCCCTTTGAATGGGTGAAGGATCATAAGTACGATCCGGAACAGGTCTAAATACACTATCATATGTTTCACTTGGTACGAAACTCGACACGTTGGGAGTTGAGTTAATCTAGTTCCATGTACGTCGCAAATCCATGAATTCATTAGGCATCTGCAAGAAACTAGATTGGAACGTATGAGAAGTACAACTATCCCCCCATCCTTGTGATTGTCCACTTACATAACCACCAAAAGGTTGATACGATGTATGAGAAAAATCACAAGGTCTTGTAGAATAGTCATCATAACCAAAAGATTGGTTTTGATTGTATCCCACATATGGTTGGAAGCTATTGTAAGAGTGAGATTGAAAATCAGAATTATTACCATAGTATGCTTGGTCTTGTGAACCATATATGTTGTTCCCAAAAGGATACATCTTGAAAATTATGCACACAACTCGTTAAGAGACTTACCTCTTGTTCCCAATTGTGCACACACGCAAACAAGTGATTGTTGCACCTGAAAATAAAATTATAAGCAAACAAATTAGCAAAAGATAAAAATAAAAACTAAATACAAAAACAGAAAATCAAATAACAACTCAAACTACCGACTGTTCCCCGTCAGCGGCGCCAATTTTGACGAGGTGTCGAACTCGCAAAAATAAATTCCTTACTTCTCTTACACTAACTAGTAGTACAATGACAAGCAGGTTCGTTCCTAAGGGAGAGTTGAGCTAAAGTTGTCGATTTAATTTATGAATATTAATGCAAATACGAGGATGAAAATGATCAAGGACTCTTTCTCAGTCACGAAACATGAATCTTATCAATATAGCTATGTTTCTGCAAAGTACCCATTACTAACAACCCTAGAATATTTAGTATGCTCAAATACTCCGCAATCTCTTAATTCACCGGACACGGAAGCGCTTGACTACCGGATTTTACTCATCAAGTATCCTAGAAGTACGCTCTCTAGGTGTGACTTAAACAAATGCATTAAATTCCGTGAGATAGGCTATTCCTAGTGACAAATACATAAGCTCGACTCATCTACTAGTGTCATTCAGTACATATGGATACTTAACAAAATCCCATCGTTAATACCCACATATTACTACTTGTACTCGGAACATCTAGACAATTACGGGTCGAAGAGTTCTCGAATTAGTATGAGAATTATGAACTCACCATCTAATTTGCAACTTAAACGATTCATAAACAATTCACATAAGAAATATTGGCACAGTAGAGAATGAACAATAAAAAGATAGATTGCAAGAAAACATGCTCTTTTAAATATCAATATGAGTTCATGCCCGGACGTCGAAGTCGTCCCTAATCAAGAATGCTTAGCTACTGGAGTTCATGGCAAACAAAAGAAAAACAGCAAGCTACAAACAAAACCAAAAAGCAATTCAAACCAATGACACAAAGTGTCCAGCTTGTGAAGTGATGTAGTGGTGGTGATGGCCTGGATGCGAGAACTGTAGATGTCACTTGCTGTTGATATGGCTGCCTTGTAGTCTGTTGTGGCGTGAAGGTACTGGCGATGGATCGTGGAGGTGCTGGTGCAGGTGAACTGGTGGGTAGATGGACTGCAGCTGCTGTTGGTTTTGCTGTAGATAAATGAGCTGATGGTGATGTGTACAGGTGGTATGCAGGTATGCAAGTGCATGTGAACTGTTGGTGGAAGGCAGTGGTATGGAGATGGAACTGGTGGTGATATGCAGGTGGTAATGGAATGGGATGATGTATGCAGTGGCAATGCAAGAGATGATGAAATGGATGGAGGGTTTTGGAGGTGGTGATGGAGATGGAACTGGTGGTATATGAGATGCAGGTGATGATGGAGATGCGAATGGAGGTGGTGATGATTGGAGAGGAGCAGAGAGCTCCTCTCTGTTGGTAATGCAAAACAGGTGCGAGAGGGTATGAGATGATATCCCTTTGTAGCTTTTTAGGTCTTTTTTTAAGCTCTCTCAGTAACTTGTTCGACAATCTTGTAGATTTCAGCTGTCTTCTCACTCAAGATTTTACTCCAAAACTCAGTGTTCTTCTTAACTTCTAACTGTCTTCTGACCCTTGGCACAGACCCACAACCATGAGGCTCATGACAGCTGAACTTGGCACTTCAACACTGTCCAACTCGAGCCCTGGCATCGAACCATAGCTAGCAGGCACAAACAATCTGTTTCCTGTTGGTTTTTAACTTGGGTCCTAGCTGCTTCTGCCAATATCTCCTTCCCTGCGAAAATTCTCATTCAATAACAAACCCACTGCTCTAAGTTCAGTGCTTCAAAACTCTGTGTTGGAACATAACCAGCAAACCCATGGCTCGAACAACGACAGGACTCTTGGTATAGGCGCTGGTTAAGTGACAAGTTTGGCAGCAGACTGGTTCAGACATTTGCTCGAACTCTTATGTACGTCCAGCAATTTGATAATGGCTGTATACTGGATGCATTATGTAAGCCGCACAAATCATTCCTTCCCTGCAAATCAGAATTCATACACACACCATAACATTTTTAATCACTCACAGTCTCTGAAACACCTATCAATCTCTTTAATTTCTCTTACATTCATCTATTTTAATGGCAGAAACTCCAACTTCTTCCCGGCTTTTCTCGATAGAAACTTACACGAAATGGTATTGAGCAGAAACCCATCTTCAATTCATGCTCAAAATCTAAGTAAAACTCCTCAAATCTTAATTATCTTCTCGATTCAGTACCATGATCAACTTCTTCTATCACTGGCTTCAACAACGTCAAGTTTATCTTCTTCCCTGTATTTCTTCGGTGAAACCTGAATTCCAAAACCAAATAGATTCGACCTGACCTATGTGTCCATCTCGATCTCCGGAAAACAACAAGAAGAAATGTAGCCTCATGGCTGGAACTGATGAAAAACTTGACCACCTTCTCTGCTTGTGACTTTGGTCTCTAGAGAAAACTAATTTCATTCCCCTGAAATGTCCTGTGTATTGCTCAAGTGGTGAAATCCATTAACTTTCCTTTTGCAGAGTGTAAAAATGGCGAGCAAATGTTAATATTAGGCCCATGATACTTGCCCAGCTCCTATCATCCACTATGCCACCGCACAAGTACTTCATTCTCAGTCCATGCCCTTGCGTTTCTCTGACCTCGACAAATAGAATTAAAATTCTCGTTTAGCTCAGGTTTGGCCACCAACATCCTTGGTCTCCAATTTGTTGATATAAGCTTCACTGTGTTCACCGCTGACCCGAGCTTTAAGCGTCCATGGCAATATGCTCCATTCCGATGCTCTTTCTTTCTTTATTCAACTTCAAGCCATTGTACCTAAAAATAAATAAAAACAAACGTAGTATACAAAAATACAAGAAAACTAATAAGAAAAGCATGAGAAATCGTTATCGAAATTGGGTGTTTTAGACACCTATCATCAATATTCCAATCTAGAGCTACTGATTTCACTACAGATGCTAGAACTTCTCCAGTATGTGGTGATGGCAATAAAATGTATGCTAGTGTTTTCTTAATCAGTTTTCACTCATCATCTATGTAATGCATTGTCACACAAAAATAACCATCTTTTGTACGCTTATATGTCCACATATCTGTTGTTAAACTACATTTAGTTGTAATTGTGTCAAATTGTTCTTGTAATTGCAGTTTGAACTCAGCTGTTAGTTTCATGATATCATCCCTAACTGTATTCCTAGTGTAAATCTTAGCAACATGATTCAGAGACTTAACAAACTCTCTAAAATATGGATGCTCAACTATAGTGATTGGATAACCATGCTTAGCAATCATCTTGGCAACAAGTATCCTAGTAGCATCAACATCATACTTCCAATTAGCTAACTTAGTTTGTGTATTACCTGTTTTGATTGAAGTAATCTTTCTTTGTCCACGCTTATTCTCAGGATTTTCTTTGCAGGTAGCTGCATGGTGATGCAAGCGGCTGGTTCCTTGGTTACTTGGTGCATCAAATCTCCTCTTACAATGTTTGCATTCAGTTATAAATATCCCAATCTCCTCTTAATATTTGTTTATATAATTGAAATATCACAGGTTGTGCGTAAGTTCAATCAATTGTGAATCCAACCTTTGGTTGTTGATTAAATAGATTGACACTTGGATATTGGTTTTTGATACCGTCCAAGTTATTTCTTATATTCAACCGGGATCGCAAATTCCTATTTGTTTGATTGCAGATTGAATTGAGAAATCGAGATATAACTCTTTGATATGCATTTCTTAAGATTGAGTCTGACTGTCTAGTTGATTCTCTTGAAAGTACATTGGAGTTAGTCCATACAGATTGCAAAATATTGGGTGTGCTAGTTAGACCCCTGCTTTTTCAACATTAACATCAAGGTGATGGTCAGAGTTGAAAATGCGAGGGTCTAACAACCACACCCAACAATTCGTTTGGCAATCTGAGAGGACTTACTCCAATACACTTTCTAGAGAATCAACTAGACAGTCAGACTCAATCTAGAGTAAAGTATATCAAAGAGTTTTAATATCTCTGTTTTACAATGTAATCAGCAAATCAAACAGATAGAAATCCGCGAGCCTGATTATTATGTGAAACAACTTGAACGGTACCAAAGACCAATGTTCAAGTGTCAATCAATTTAAATCAACAACCAAAGGTTGGATATTCTAATTGATTGATCTTAACGCACAACCTGTGATATTTCAATTATATAACAAAATATAATGCAGAATAACACAAACACCAGAATTTTGTTAACGAGGAAACCACAAATGTAGAAAAACCCCGGGACCTAGTCCAGATTGAACACCACACTGTATTAAGCCACTACAGACTCTAGCCTACTACCAATTAACTTCAGACTGGACTATAGTTGAACCCTAATCAATCTCATATTGATTCAAGGTACAGTTGCATTCCTTACGTCTCTGATCCCAACATGATACTACATACTTGATTCCCTTAGTTGATCTCACCCACAACCAAGAGTTGCTACGACCCAAAGTCGAAGACTTGATAAACAAATCTGTCTCACACAGAAAATTTTATAGATTGAATAAATCTGTCTCCCACAGAAATACCCAAGAGTTTTTGTTCCGTCTTTTGATAAATCAAGGTGAACAGGAACCAATTGATAAACCAGACTTATATTCCCAAAAACATCCTAGTATTATCAATCACCTCGCAATAATATTAATCGACTAGCGAAACAAGATATTGTGGAATCACAAACGATGGGACGAAGATGTTTGTGATTACTTTTATCTTGCCTATCGGAGAAATTAATCTCGAGTCAATTATTTCAATTGTACTCAATACAATAGAATCTGGAAATATCAGAACACGCAACTACAAAGAATATAGTTGGGTTTGGGTTCACAATCCCATTGAAGTCTTTGAAGTCGTTAACCTACAGGGTCTCGATAGAAACCTAAGGTTAAAGGAGAATCGACTCTAGTTATGCAACTAGTAACACACAGGAGGTGTGGGGATTAGTTTTCCCAGTTGCTAGAGTTCTCCTTTATATAGTTTTCAAATCAGGATTTGCAATCCAAGTTACCTTGGTAACAAAGCATTCAATATTCACCGTTAAATGAAAAACCTGATTCAACCAAGCTAATATCTTTCAACCGTTAGATCGAACTTAGCTTGTCACACACAAATGAAATGTACCTCATTTGGGTTTATGTAACCGTACCCAAACGTGTACACCATGTTGGCTCACAAATAGTAAACCGAGGTTAGCCATATGATTACTCTCATATCAACCTTATTCATCTTAACCATAACTAGTTCAAATGACTCAAATGAAACTAGTTAAAGAGTTGTTCAATTGCTATATTCTCATATAATTATACAAGAACACAATTAAAGCAAAATCGATTTGATACACTCGAATCAATCATGAAAATTATAGCCACGGTTTGCAAAGATTGCATTACTTATTATATAAATGTTTATGTTCATGTTCATGTTCATAACCGATTTTAGAACTTTAACCTTCAAGTATGCAAACGTGTACGCATACTTGAAATACCCGAACTAAGATTGGGTTTCGCCAGTACACAAACGGGTACGCGAACTTTAAATCCCAGCAGAAATTCTCGGACATGAACCTGTACGCCAGTACGCAAACGGGTACGCATACTTAGGTTCCCAGATTTCTCAAACCAACAAGTACGCAAACGGGTGCGCATACTATGGTTCCCGGACATGGATTACATATGTGCAAGAGTGCACAACATGACATATCCAATAATGGTTAAGTGTTCTAAACTCTTATTTTAATCATTGAAACTTTCGTAGAGGATGACAATAGCCGTTTTTCACACATTATTAGCATCAAATCAATTTTCAAGTTATTGAAATAATAATAACGAAACATTCCAATACAACACCAAATGATTGTATCACACAAACCATGTAAGATGTTACTCGGCAATTTTCACATGATATAAGATGAACTTGGTCGAAGTGAAATCTTGCCAACACATATTTGGAGAAATATGTAGGCGAGATAAACTCAGCTCGAAATCTCAAATGTGTATATAGAAAACTATATCGTAATACGACTTATGTCTCAATATAGGAGATAGAGTAGAAATAGAATTTCCAAGTGATAGATGATGTTAAGTCTCCACATACCTTTTGTCGATGAAGTTCCACAAGCTCCCCTTAGTAGTTCTTCGTCTTCAAATGATGAACGCCGTGAAGTCTATGCTCAACTACACAATCTATGTCCTAGTCCGAGACATCTATAAATAGGCTAGAAATCAAGACTTATAGTTTTGATCACTAACATTGACAAACATGCTTGAGATAGCAACGCATGCGAGTTCGACCGAGCAGTGCTCTAACAATCTCCCCTTTGTCAATTTTAGTGACAAAACTATCAATACATATGGATTACAAAATAAATAAAAATTTGTAGCTTCTCATCCAAATGCTTGATCTCCTAGGCATCTTCAACACGACTCGAAAACTTCGTCACTTCCAAGTACTCCATGATTCTGAACGTGTTTAACTCAAAATCATAGTTGTTTAAGATCCGTAGCAATAACAATGAGAAAACAAATGCTCTCAATCATTGTTATACAGTGTCATAGTATTATTACACAGGATCAATTGTATCACAACTTTGACAACAATACTATGGTGATATGTGATGTAATTTTGAAGTTGTTTGTAAAGTGGTAAGAAAAGTATCGTTCACTCGGACTTGTGTAGACTCGATTTCAGACTTAAGAATAGAACACACTAAAAATAATAAAAATATATTCACAAGGTTGTCACAAATATCGAGAGGTACTGAGACTCAAGATTCCACTAATTCTCATATTCAAGTGGTTCAACTATCAATTCCAGACAATTATAGCTCATAAAATAATAAATATTGACTCTTTATTCTTTGCCAAGGTAGATTTTATAAAAGATTGACTGTAAATCACAAGCATGACATATCAAAAATACTAAGACCAAGCATACGTCATCAAACAAAATCACAATCAATTAAGAAAAATCATGAATCAATTTAAAATAGTGCAAAAGTCATAAAGGAATTAAATAGATTTACCACACGCGTAGAGAATGGCTTCCTCCATCATCCTAGTGTTTGGGTTTGGCTCATGATATCAAACACTTGCTCAAAATAATAATCCATGGCTCAAAAAGTGTTTGAGAAGAAGAAAATAATCAAAAATCAATAAATTAGTGAATCTGCAACGTTTATAAGCGTTACAGAAGTCACTGTTACAACTTAATAAGACTCTGCAAAGAACGATATTTTTATACAGCAGCAGAATCTGCGACCGTCAGTGTGCATCCAATGTTCTTCACGTTCTTCTTCAGCAGCAGCAGCAACTAACTTCTCTGCAATTCTTATTCTTCGCCTCTGCAGCTTTCGTATCGACCCCAAACTCCCGACAGTCTCGACACCCCCTTTTTGGGACTCCTAGGAACCTATATATCCACAGCAGACCGATTAAATCTTCCCAAAAAATACTCTTTTCTTTACTGCCAAGTCCCGAGACTTTTTCTTCTCTTCTTTCCGCATTTTAGCTTTCCCAAATCATCAAAACTCTTCTCAAAAGATACAATAAAATTGTAGGAAAAATATCTTCCCTAATCTTCCACGTTATTGCCAAATGAAACTCAGAATCCCGTGAACTTTCCTTTCCTTGTTTCCGTGAATATTCTTTCTCCCCTGTTTTGAAACAACTACCAAATATGACAAGATTCGATTCGTATTTTTAGCTCTAAAACACGTATTATTCCCTGTAACATTGAAACAAGTTAATATTGCTATATTTCCGTGTAAAATTACGACCAAATCTATTCCCAAAAATAGGACAGACTCCCGAGATTTTCTAATAACTCTGTGTATATATGAAACTCCTTTTTCTTCGTGAATAATCTCATTACCATCCCTGGTTTGTCGTAACAAAGAGATACTGTCCGTATTCCGTGTAAAGCTCGTACTAAATCTCCTATTATATCTTCCAAAAACTTCAAATTGCAACACACAGAAGCCGAGTATCTTTCATGCCTGTTTTGTAGGAAACCCGATAATCCAGTCCAATTTGGTCCGTTAAATAACTTATACCAGCCCTGTTTACGCCTTTAGAATCCAGCCCATAAGAAATACGCAATTGAATCTCCTTAAATCTCTCCAACTCCGTTCCAGCAAAGTCATGCAGACGTGAACAAAATTTCCCGCCAAACTGAAGTTTAAATGATGAAGATGGGTTGCCCCCTAACCAGAGTAGGGGTGCCCATAGCCACGGGGTGCAAATAGTAGACCTAGGGTGCAAATAGTGATGGGTTACCCCTTATCAACTGACTGCCCCTTATCCAAAATGAGAGTCGAATAGTAATTTTCTCCCATGAGCACAAATACCACTTTTCGAGCCAATTTTCCCGCAAAAGCTTATTTCTCCAAAAACACCTACAAAAACATAAAATAATCAAATAAGTATAAAATCGACCACTAACAATACACATAATTGAGATAAAAATAGACACATAAATGCGTCTATCAAATACCCTCAAACTTATTATTTGCTAGTCCTCGAGCAAATCAACAAATCTAGAAAATAAAATCCTAACTCAATGTCGCAGGCATCGTCGATTGCATTTAGCGTATGCAATAAGCCTTTAAACCCCTAGGTGGCCCTAGTGGCCGAGTTATAGTCTCGGGAGGGCTTACAAGAGATATACCCACAAAACCTTTACACTCCAGACCCTAGCTATCTACGCAGAACCTTGGAAAGCACTAAAGAATCTCCTTGGTTGGCATACTTATTGACTACAGGAGGAAGTACCCTGATGCGAAATTCCAATTGTTGTATACGAGTTTGCACTCAAGCATACTAAAATTCATATATAAGTGACAAAGCTCTACTCGGATAGTTTCTGGACATCATAACCGGAGTCAACCAATCACATGGATAGATTAAGAAGATGGATGTAGAGAAAAACGTAGATGGTTTTGATGTTGACTAAGGTGAACGGTGTTTCCCATATCGGTCTGAAGGCCACTGCCAAAACGAACCTATCCTGATGGACTGAGATACTGGTCTAGACTAATATCAACACAACTGACATATACAAGGGAACCAGTCGTCGATAATCCTAACTCTAGATCAACTCAGCTGGCATATACAAGGGAACCAGTGGTCGATTTTATTGAATTTATTCCGGTTGGTCTAATGGTCTGGTCTGGTCTATCTTCTTTTTTTTTGGTATCTCAATCACTCTATTTCACCCTAGCAGTGGTAACAACTTGAATCGTGAGCCCCACCTAATCACTTAGAGAAACATATTTTTAAAAAGAAACCAAAATAAAAACAGAAGTGAAAAGGATTCAATGAGAAATGGCGAAACTACCATGTTTTTTTTCTAACACCTGAGCTCTATGCTTTTATGAATAGACTCTTTAGATGTTTCCATCTAATCAGATTGTTTCCTCAACTCCTACAACCAAAATGCTTCCATCCACTTAGATTGGTTAGTGCCATCCTTAATAAGCATAAATTTATAGGCTCTGGAGTTTAACAATGCAACTAAAATGTTTCTCCCATACCCCCAAACTTAAATCTAACTTGTCCTCAATGTTCTAAAGATAAAATTAAAAGCATGAACAAGGAGAAACTGTTACCATTTGAAGCAAAATAGATAAGGAAAGATATTACCGTGTTGCATGAATATTGGGTTACCTCCCAAGAAGTGCTAAGTTTAATGTCTTCAGCCAGACTAAGAAAGGATTAGTCACCTTATAAAATCATAAAGTAATAGCCGGAATTTCCGTGGGTCATCAAAACCAAATAGAGCTATCACAAGTAAAAGGAATCTGCAACCTGCCAAGAGAATAAACAAATAAAGCACACCCTTGTCTAGTTTCCTGTTTAAGACAACTACATCTAGTTGTGGTTCAGGTTCAGGTTTTATAACTGGGTCCAAATAAAATATTTTCATGGGTTGCATTTCCTCGTAGCTAAGATCCGATTCAGGTAATAGAGTCTGGAAATACTCAAGTAAAAACTTAGAAGCACATAATAATAACCTAAATAACTGTGGATCCTTAAAGTCAATCAGGTTTGACTCACACAATTGACCACGATGAAAGTGGTGGTCAATCTTAAGCAAATGTGTCATTTCTATTCTCCTAAAGTACTTAGGTTTAGTCTCAAAACTTAATAATTGACACATATGAAACATATACGTTCCCACAATTGGTTGAAAAATATTTGGTGGGAAATCAAAATCAATCTTGGTATCATAGCCTGGGTAAACCACATCAACCAGAGGATGGGTTTCTAACAACTGAACTTCTTCCTGGACATTATTAGTCTTAGGAAAACGTGTATGAAGATAATCTTTTAAAATGGTTGAGGCACATATATCAAGTCCCAAGTGAGGGATATCTGTAAGAGCTAAAGGTAAGGCACAAGGAGAATGATAGTCACCCCCAAACTTAGAGTTTTGGGTGTCTCTAGATAGACTAGCTACAATTTCCCTAATTTCTAGATCATCAGAATCCTGAAAATAGTGAATTGCTTTTTCTAGGTTGTACTCAGGTGATGCATCCTCACTCAAATTTAAAAGCTCTACGAGTTCATCTTCTTTGTCTAAGACTAATGTTTCTAAATCGTTAGACTCTAAAACAATATTCTCAGAATAAACTCGTTCCTCAAAAGTATCATCGGCTTCGTAAAAAGGAAATTCTACATCGTATAAAACAGTATCTCTAGTCAAATCCTCGTCCTTTTGAATAGGTGAATAATTATTAAAATTATTTGGATTTGAACTAGAAATAATATTATCATTATAAAGTTCAAGAAAAACAAAGGCGACCTTGCTTTTACAAGAAAAGAATGATTTCTTTGGATATAACTAAATCACATGAAAACATGGATTTGAATCCAAAAATCTCAATTGAATCAACCAAAAAAATGATTAATTCAATTGGTCATGCTTGAAATAAGAGAACTTACGGAGCAACACAGTATGTGCACAAAAATGTGGATCGGAGATCGACCAATACTGCGAAATACACAAGGATTCATTCTATTTTCCATCACTATTTGCATAATGACATATAATAGACATAATCCTTGTAAACAAAAGTTCATCCTTTCTTCCATCAAAAAATGACATAAAAGGCATTAACTTTTGTTAGTCAAAAGTTCATTCTATCTTTTATCAATACTTTCATACCGACATAATAGAGATAACTTTTCAACAAGTATGGGACAGTCACAGGTTCACGGACGTAAACAACATATCCCATAACAATTTGCAATATATAAAATCATAAAGATTAAAATTGCAAAAATCATCTTCCAAAAAACTTAGAATTTAAATAAATAAATCTAAAAACATGAAGATGAAAACGTTGGACATAGCTATGTGTACTCACAATAGTGGCTATTCCAAACCCTAGTTATTCTTCTAAAAAACACAAGAAATAAATTCTCATAAGAAGATTTACTAGACAAAATAAATCAAAAACGACTCTAGAAACCAAGGAGCTATCACAAGCGATAATCGGAGTTCCTGTACAGAAACTTCACTGGTTCCAAGACCTTCAAGCTTGTGACTAACTGTATCAACTGCATATTCAGAGAAGATATCCTCATTGAGAAGATCCTTAACATGTGACTTCATGAGAACAAGGTCAGAGTTAACCTTTTTCAACTCAGTTCGCAGCATGTTAAGATCCTTTACCGAGTTCTCAAGTTTTAGTTGAGTCTTCCCAAGGTCAGTGAGAAAACCATGAACTACTTCAGCAGAGACCATCTCAGCATTTTCTCGATCTTGATGAGAAAACGCATAATAGCATGAGGCATAGGATTCGAGTTCGTAAGCTTTAACCAGGGTTCTTTTCTTCTTTAAAACGAACTCCAAATAAATAGAATCATCAATTGAATCAGCTGGTAAATCCCAAGAGTTTGAAGGAGACCCCATTCTTAAAACCAGGAAGGGAGAGTATGCGTACTCTCGTAGAGGTTTTTGGTATTTAAAAGGTTTCACAGAAACCAGAAATTAGGGTTTCCCAAGTTGGTTCGCGACAAATAATATGTGTACCCGTACGAACACAACTTTGACCCTTAAAACCGTAAAAGAACCAAGAAGGGATCAAACAGCCAAGAGTGTCGTTTATTCACCAAAGTGTTTGCTAAGTGAGTAAATTCACAAAAATAAGCTCAATAAATCTTATATTCTCACAAGAGAAAAATTCAGAGCATATAAGGGTAGCAATTTTTGACTCGACAACAAAATCTTAAGAAGAAATTAGTAGAACCCGACACCTATTAGAACAAACAAATACTTATGCATGACTGTTTGTGAATGATAATCCAGCTAAGAACGATGAGAAAATAACATAGAGAATCAGAAAACATTGTGTCATGAATATACCTGAAATTTATCTCACTCAACCAGGAATTTTTGTGAATGAGAATTTATCCTTGTGATTAATTAGCACAAGTGTAGATGGGGAAAAACGATTTGCTAATTTTTTAGGAAAGTGAACAGACGATCGTTCGGACGAGACTCCTCAACCGAGCAAATTGCTTAACCTCACACATATGCACTGCACGGGAGTGCTTTGAGTTTGAGAGATCAATCTGTAGGACTCCGGCCTAAACCAAGTCAATTTTTCGTTCGAGAGTCAATTCGGTCACAAAGAGGGAGATGGGTTAATCTGTATGAGGGAAGCTGAGAATTATGTGGGATCAATGATGATCAAGGATTGTGGATGTGTTTGTGGGTTTTTGCAAATTGATGAACTGCTGAGTTTTGGAAATAAGTTTCAATCGAGAATTCTTGTGTAGACGAATGTTGTCCCCTCAGTTATCGATTTTTGGACTTATTTATATTGTCATAATAGCGAACACATTTATCCCAGTAAGTGTGACGGTTTCTTGAGTGAAAGAGTGGGAAAGTGGGAGATCGTGGTAAAATCAGTTCCATGTCGTGCGGAGACTTGGTTGATCGTCCACCCACTACTTTGCTAATCCTTTAACCGCTTGCACGACTTATTCACATTTTTCATCGTGGATGAACACACGTGATGTAGGCCGCCAGACCAAAACCCTAATTGATATCCCCCATGTGACGTGATTGATGTCTCACGAACGTGGAGTCAGCAAGCAGACGTGTATTTGATTAGTCAATCGTTGACTTGATTAGACACTGAGTCAAGGTTTTGTTGAATTGAGCATGATTGATGAATGCTCAGTGATTCATGGATTAAACGATGTTGATATTGCTCATCTGAGCAAATATTGTAAATTTGACGAATTGTTGAATATTGAGTAATATTCGACGGAATATTGATAGTTAGATCAATATTCGAGCAACTGAGCAAGTATTGCTCAATTCTACAAATTACTGAATATTGACAGTTGGATCAATATTCGAGCAACTGAGCAAGTATTGCTCAATTCGGCGAATTATTGGTAACGTGACCCAATAAAATATTAATTAAAATATTGGTAGCCTACCAAATATTATATAATTAATCCAGATGTTGATTGCTGGGTCAACATAAATTTATTAGTATTCGTAATTGCTCAAAATCGTGATTTGCAGAGCATTTGTCCGAAACCCCAATTTTGATCAATTGTTCATCAATTGATGATTTATTGAAAATATGCCACTGAGTGAAGAAGTGGCCGACTACATGGGATGATGGACGACCATGTAGCGCCCAAGTGCTCGAGTGAGCGTGCACCAAAGTCCTTTGTTGATCAGTTGGTGAAAGGATGATTAAATGCTGGTTTAATCATTTATTAGAATAATGCTCGTCTGAGCATTATGTGATGAAACCTAATTATGGAGAAGTGAGGGACCGGCCAAGGAAGCATGAAACTGGCCCTTGGTGGTCGTGGGACCAACTGATGGTCGTTTGAGAAAATTCCAAGTTGGTTGGAAAAAGTTTGAACCCAATATGAGCAATTGAGCAAATTAGGTCAAAATTATAAGAATGTGTGGGACCAGCTCCTTGCAAGCCTTAGAGCCGGCCTTGGTCGGTCAAGGAAGCATGACCGTGTCACCATAATGTCCGTGTCTCAGTCCTGAGATTTTATATATTTTCTGGTGTGCGTTTGAGCAATATCTTGGATTTTCAGAAGAGTTTGATCTTTGACTGAAATTCTTGATTTTGCTCGAATGAGCAAGTAGGACTTTGCTCATTCGATCAATATTTTGAGAATATTAAAATAATAATATTTTAATATTTTTCGTGAATAGCCTAGTCGGTCATATGACCATTTGACGTTTGGCTTTTTCATGGTTTGAGCAATATTTGAGAAAATATGAAGAAACCAGGGTTTTTGCTCAAACGGAGGAGTTTCATGAGATGAGGGAAATAATAATTATGAAAACAAGGGATTGCAAGGTGTGGGACCGGCCACATCTAGGGCATAGCCGGCCGGCTACGTAGCCCGGTCCCGCAACACCTTTCCCTATTTTTATTATTTTTCATGAAACCGTGAAATATGGAGAAACCGTGAGTTTTGCTCAAACAATGAAAGTTGCTCGAATGAAGGAGTCTTCATGAGTTCATGAAAATAATAAAATAAGAAAAATAAAGGAAGAGGCGTGGGGGACCAGCCACGGCGGCATGACCGGCCGGCCGGTGGGCTTGGTCCCTAGGCGCCTCTTTTATTATTTTATTATTATTATTTTCTCTCTCCTATTTTGTGTAGGATTCCTCGTTTGTCCATATTTTCGAATGCTCGTTCGTGCATTTGGGTGCTCGTTCGTGCATCATCGTTGAGTACACTTGCACCATTTTATTGGGGCTTACTCGGTGATAGTCCAGATGCCCGATTATTGAGTAATTAACTAATTATTACTAATCCATGAAATTCAGCGGAGAATGATTCATGAAACGGAGTAATAAAATGAATTGAGTATTTATTACTAATCCATGAATTCTAGTCGGGAATTCAAGGAACGGAGTAATGAGATAAAATGATTATCTATTACTAATCCATAAATCCAGCTGAGGAATTCAGGGAACGGAGTAATGAGATATAATAGATTATTTTCTAGGAATTCAGTGGCGAATGTCACGGTAAAATTAATCCATTGTAAAATCGAGATATGAGATAGTTGAAGCATCATACTCGTTCTGAAAGGTGTATATTCAGGGAACAACGTGCATCGTCGACGTTCTGAAGGCGTTTATCCCCCTAACAAACAATTATGTCTAGAGAGCCGCCTGAATCTATACACGGTCTCTCTACATAGTCAGGGAACAACGAGTATCGTCGACGTCCTAAAGGCGTTAAGTGCTTTGACAAACAATTATGTCCAGAGAACCGGCCAATCATTATTCTATCATTATTCTATGTGTAGAGGAGTATCGGTCTCTCTTATGTAGTCCAGGGAACAATTCTATGTATCCCTCTATGTAGAACGTCCCCGAAAGCGTTAAGCCCTCTGACAAACAATTATGTCCAGAGGACCGCCCAATCATGTTATTTCTACATAGAGGGCATGATGAAATGTGCAGCATCGAACGCTCAGCCGGGGAGGCCTTTCGAGAAACATATTCATCATGGCTCCGAGGAATACTCACTCAGTCAGAGTTCGTGAAACGGTTCACGGATCATAAAATATGAATCGTCACATGCGTTCCTGAAGCCGGGTCAGAAACATGCAGTATCATGATTTTACGATTTTGAGCTTTGTTGAAAATCCACCATCAACAACAAGTATGAGCCTTGAGCTCATTAAATGAACGTTGTTTCCAGTTAAACCTCTTTTTCCTGATCTTTGGAGGAAAACCATTATGATGTGAAAAGTTATCATAAAATTTACTATCTTAAAAAATATGACGCATAGTGTTGATTCTTACCTGAAAAATTTAGGCCTGAGGGAATTGACAGCCTGTTGATGATTTCTTTATATCCTTCAATTATCATTTTTAAGTTGTCTTGTTAAAGCATACTATGGTTCCCGGACATGGATTACATATGTGCAAGAGTGCACAACATGTTAGAGGATAGCTCGGTTGAACCCGCCAAGCGTTGGTATGTCAAGTTTGGTTGTCATATTTTAGTGAGCCAAAACTCATTTTAAGAGTCTCTTGATTATGTACTAGAGTCAACTTTGTATAGGTTAGCTTGAAATATTAGGATATGAGACATTACAAGTATTGGGAAGAAGTGAAGAAGTAAGGAGCTACAACCACAACATCATCCTTCCACTTGAGATTAGTGATATTTGACTTGAACTGTTTCATTCCCTAACATATCTTTCAAGTCGTTCATATTGAAAACAAAACTGCGAAGCATGAATGATTATACTCTAGTTAGACATAGTATTAAGGAATACAATACGAGGTTTATTGCTTAACCATTAAACTTTGTAGATAAGACATCGACATAATCGTTTGAATGCTATTGTGATTGTGTATGGGGTATAAGGTGAAGATTTCATCCTAGGGAACAATGTTTTACATTTGTTAAGGAAGTAAATTCATGAAATTGTTTTGTGAATCGAAAGAGAAATCGCCAGGCATTATTGGTATTGTTATTCATTGCATATCTTTTGAACTACCAATATGTGTGATTAGTATAACCGCTCATGACTTGTTTATGTTCTTGGTAAAACTATTCACAAAGGCCTGACTTTTGTATTGGTATGACTTTTATTAATGAAACCAATCTTAAGTAATCGCCTGAGATGGTATGATCGATTTTGTGTTATTGGTATGACCGACTCTGGGTAAAGGGGCACCGATCCTAGTAAGAGGTGCAACCTATCACAAAGGGAATCGTTCCTTGTATGAGGTGCAACAAGTTTTTAGAAGAAAGGGGAACCGATCCTATGGATATGTGCAGCAAGTACAAGTTAGATACCATATATATGTGGGGAACCAATCCTAGTACCTAGTCAACCGAATTTTGGTAACTAGCGTGACTATGCAAAGTACTCACATGAAGGTAGAACCGAAACTTGTTTTGGTAGAACCGTGAAACCCATGATTAGTGATTGAGTGTTCTTGATCAATCACATAGTTCTTGAAAGTCAGATGAACCAATTCTAAACTTGTTTGGAAGTGTGGCAAATCGGTTTCAAGATTGTAAGTATGAAAGAGGACTTACAAAGTAAGGATGTCGACATACTTTGAACATGTGCAGTAACGCTAATCTTTTATTGTTCAAAGTTATTCCTTAATGGCTAAAGGAAGAAAATCCTGAATCGAATAAAATAAATTGAGAATCTTTTATTTAAGGTTTTTAATTTTATTTTTGGAAAATAAAAATTAGTAATGTGCATTTGCTAGTTGGAGATTTTCCAAGAGATTTTCGGTCAATATTTGGACAAAGCATTTCCAGGAATTATGGAAACCGAATCTGGAATATATTGCATATCATGAGAATATTTTAGGTTTTGGAAATTCCTTGGTCTATAAATATGAAAGTTTGCATTTCGAGCAAACTAATCCTCAGAGACCGCAAAACTATCTCAGTTGTGCTGATACTGGTGAAGCCGCCTATTCGGAGAGGAGAGTAACCTAATTAGGCGAAATCTCTTACGGCCGCTCAGTTTAAAGACTTCTTTGGGATTGAGAAGCTCTATTAGTACCGTTGATGGGAAACTAGATAATTGCGGTTTATCTTTTATTTTCGATTGATTTGATTGACTAACGATAGTTGAACTTTGATTGCACCTAGTTTGTTTATGCTTGAGAATCTTCTCTTATGATATAAGATTCACTCAAACTAGATCGAAGTTTCGACAGGGATCTTTAGACTGTTTGTAGATCTAAAGATGTCTTGTGATAATCCATTGTTAACAGACTTTGTTCTGTGTGTTATTGATCACAAGAGATTCAAGTTGATTGTGTGCAAGTGTTTATTGAAGATCTAAGAAGATTTGAAGACAAAGAGGACTTTGAATATTTCTGATTTGGGTTCATAATCTTTGGTGTGCACAATACTTGTTTCGGTAAAAGAGGATCCAACTATAATCGGTTTATCCTTGTGGTAGATTAGATTGATTAGTTGTGTAGATCGGCATCAATACAATTCTTTATGATTAAAAGTATTGATTGCAAAATCTTAACAATTACTTTGGTAGTTGATAATCTAAGAACCTGACAAAAGAGTTTATTAAGATAAACAGAAGAGCCTTTTGTCGAACTCACATCACTTGGTTGAAAAGAGTTGATACCAAACAGATTTGTTGTTCCTTTATTGTTTGGAATACTAACCAAAGGAATTGTTCCAAGTACGTGACTTATTCATAAGTTGGAGGCGGGGGAATACAGACTGTAGTTGCAGGAAATCCTACACTACACCCCTCACAAGAATCCACACAACTAAGACATTTGAAGATGAACAATAATGATTTTTATTGATTAATTCCTTGGATGTTTACAAGATGAAATGGAAAAGAGTTAAAGAAATTACAATCACTACAAACTTTCTCTCTCCTAATGGCTTGCCCAACACTCGGAAAAAGATCTCTCTTCAACAGTCCTGCTCGACTCCTTATATAGGGTATTACACATTGGATGATAGCTAAGTTGTCCTTTATTTTCGGGAAAGACTTGCGAAATATCGCAAGCGTACAATTATATAATCTCGCAACTATCCTAAATCTCGCTAGGTCTTCACATCTTTCTCGTGTTTTGGCTACCATCATTCATTGCGTCATTTATATTAATCATTTGCGACACTTTCGCAATATCGTCGTTTATTGATCTCGCGAGGTATTGTTGTTGCGATATTCTGATCCTACATCTTGCCTCTTCTCATGTCTTCTCTGCGAAAAAGAGAATGTCATGAGAATTAGTATTTTTGAAATGCCTCAACGGTTCATCTTTTTCTGTTACGATCCCGTACTTTCACACAGAATTTATTACACATGTTTCTTCTTCCGCTCTTTTCTTGACACGTCTCCTTCAACCATCTTTTCTTGACCATTCATGTCTCTTCTCGCATTAAATGCATTTATCTTCTCGAGAATTTTTCTCTATATATAGTTTTCTCACCTTCCTCTTCTTCTTTTTTACTTTCTCTCCGCAAATCCTCTTCAATTCTTCTCCTCCGCCATTCGCGTTCTCGTTTCTTGTAAATCTTTCTTTTCTTCTTTCTTTTGATCTTTAACTGTCTAATCATTCCCATACTACGAGAATGGCTCCACAGAGTCGTAGATATGAAACCCTTTTGGATGAGACTCAAAAGAAGTTACAAGAGAAAGGTTTCACCTTGTCTACTATTCCCAATCAAGAATCTTCATCTATTCTTTCTGCAAAGTTGTTTACTGATCATCATTGTGATGATCAAAAAATCATAATCTCGCTAGGTCAGCTTCTCGCAGGTCTTCCCATTCCTCTCTACAATCCCGAATTGCCCTTGTTCTATGAAATCCTTTCTCATGAGAAATTCTCGCGAGCTATTTATCAATTAAGTGGTGATTGCATCCGTCTAATGCTTGAATTCGCCAATCGTGGTGCTGGTAAGGGATCTCTATATCCTGATGACGTCAAAGATCCTAAATTCGCAAACTTAGAGATAGTCGCTAAAAAGTATTCAGTAGAAAACTTTTTTGAAAATTATGAAGTGATAAATATGAAGAATGATAAATCTCATTTGGGGTGCTCGATTGAAAAGAAAAGAGAACGTTCCCGACGATAAGATACTCATGTTAGATATTGATTGGCACTCTGGCAAGAACAATGTTCCTCGCTATTCTAAAGATGAGAAATGGTGTGTCTTTCCGCTATTTTTGAACGAACCTTACATTTCTGGTTCCAGTATACTCCCTGCGAATCTCGCAAATTATCACCCTTGGGTATTTAATTGGCCTGAGAAAGCAAAAGAGGTATACTTCCTAACTTTTACTTATTTTACAATCTTCATTTCCTCTTATATCTAATCTCGCGAATTTTTCAGATCACCAAATTGAGAAGGAGCTACAAAAGAAATCCAAAAGCGAGTACTCTGGCGATACTTCGTTCAATCACGGATGAAGTAAGAAATATTTTACCTTATTATTTTTAACAATATTGTTGCCTCTGTTTCTTATCTTCATTCGTGTGCGAAGGTTGGCGTTGAAGAGAATGATATTTCTGAAGCTGCGAAGGCTAAAGGCAAGAATAAAATCACTCTTCGCAAGGATAAATCTTCTGCTCCATCTTCTAAAAAACGGAAAATTCATCCCTCTTCTCACTCTAATTCCCAAACCAGCGAGAACTCTGATGAAGATAATAATGAGGTTGATACTTCTTTTGCGAAGGAGAATCATTCAGTCGAATCTGCTATGACACAACTGTCTAGTATTTTCTCTGATTCTATGCAAGGAATGGGAGATGATCGTTTTTCTGCTACTTGCGAAGCTCTCGCAAATATCTGCGATGCCCCCTGCTAGCGGATAATGATTCTTTTCGTGGAGTTTCCCGGACAATGACTCCCAATTTCTTAAATGCACTTAGTGCCTTGGTATGTTCATATTTCTTTATTTCTTTGTGATTTCGATTATAAACCTTATCTTAACAATTTCTTTACTTTCCTTTATAGTCTGGGAGAGCTTCCTTTGTTGTTGCCTCAGATCTCGAGAAAAGGCGCAATTTCAACTTAAGGAGAAGAACAAAGAATTAGAAGTTGAAGTTGCGGCATCTCGCAAGAAGAATGAAAATGAGACTGTCGCTCTTCGCGAAAGAATTCAACAGTTGGAAGCTGAGTCTTCTACCCAGAAGAACAAAATATCTACCCTTCAAAGTGCTAATCAGCAACTTTATGGTATAAAACCCTTCTCTTTTCTTCGTTTCTACTTTGTCATTTATTTTTCTTTGCCTGACTTATCATTTTCGCAGACATTTATAATCTTTCTGACGAAGCCATCCTTCTCCATTCATTTCCTGAGCCTATGGATGATGATGCTCTTCTCGCTCATCTCAACAAATCTTTAAGTAGTTCGTCAAACAAAATTAACTCTCTCTCATTAAATGAACTTCGAACCAAATTTCATCTCTTAGAAATTGAGCATAGATCTAGTTTAGGCTTAGCCAACCGATTTAAACGTCTATATCTTAGTTCCCACGAGAAAAATAATATTCTAAGGAAGAAAATTAGTAGCCTTATAGATGACAAGGATCGCATTGCTAATCAAGGTGCACGGCATTAGCGAAATTCCAAAAACTCTTCTTGAAGTCCAAATTGAACGAGATGAATCTCTTCGCCAAAATGCCGTACTTAATGAGCGAGAAAATCAAATTCGTTCACTTCTTGTCATAAATAGTGATGATGAATTCGCTTGGGCCGCGAAAGTTCTAGATAATGCCGAAATAACTTAGGTGTTAACGTCGGCCTTCATGCTTTGAGCATACTTGCCTTGGTTAAAGATATGATTTCTGACAGAGAAGGTTGTTTACTATTCTTCATTACTTTACCACCTCTTTTTTTGTGAAACTGCTATTAAGTTGCTGACTCATTGTCATTTGTTCGCAGAATCTGAGAAGAGGTTTCAAATTAGAATCAAGGAACTTGAATCTGAGAAAGCAAAACTTGCAAAAGACTTCTCTCTTCGCAATGACAAATATTCTAAGCTGAAGAAGCAACTACAAAATACGTGGCGAATTTCAATAATGATGTTTGTCTTTTTTCGCAATCAAACTATTACAACAGTTTGCGATGACCATAATATTCCTTTTTCTTCATATCCTTGTCTTCTTGATGAAGTTCCTGAAAATATGCTTTCCTTAGACGTCTCTGATAGTGATGCAAGCGAAGAAGAGGAGTCTGACAAAGAGTCTGATGAAAAATAAGAATGAATTGAGAGATAGCTCCATTTTCCTTTTTCTCTTTTTGAGATATTTGTACATTTATCCTTCTAGCCTCCCATCTTTGTAATCACTTACTGTAAATCTATCATATGAAAATAAATAACAAGTTTTTACTCTAATCATTCCCATACTTGCCTCTGTTATTTATTTTCACATGAGAGATTATATCGATAATCTTTAAGCAATAATACTTCTTATTTTCGCAATTGCTGTTGCTAACCATTCACAAATAAATGAAGAAATATAACCGTTTTCACAAGCTTATTTGCTTACTCAATTTCTTGTGTTGTCTTATCTTCATTTATGTTGAAATTCATTATTGCGACAAGATCGCAGGACGTCTTTACATTTTCATGTAATGACCCATTGATCTTGCCTTATCATTGCTTTTGTGTGGTCTTATTTTGCCTTCCTAGTTAAAGGTCTTATTTTGCCACCCCACATTTTTGTGTCAATATGATAGGTCTAAATATTCTTACGAACATAAAGTCCCATGACATTGCCGTCTTGCGACAAAATCGCAGGACGTCTTTACACTTTCATGTAACGACCCATTGATCTTGTCTTATCATTTCTTTAGTATTTTTGCCTCTGCAGGATATTTTTCTTGCGACAATATGACAGGCCTAAATGTTCTTGCGAACGTAAAGCCCCATGACATTGCCGTCTTTGCGACGAAATCGCAGGACGTCTTTACACTTTCATGTAAAGACCCATTGATCTCGTCTTACCCTCGCGTTAGTATTATTGCCTCTTCAGGATCATCGCACAAATATGACAAGCCTAAATTTTCTTGCGAAAATAGAGCCTCATGACATTTGCGTCTTAAGACACTTATCAGCTCCCTAATGGAGGGTGCCGCCCTTATCATCTCCTGGTTGCCCCTTCAATGGCGTAGATCGGCCATACAAGACTAGCTCCTCCCATCCGGTCTTAACAACAACCAGTTGTTTTCGCAGCCTCTTATCCCTTATACCTATAGGTCTTATGGTTACGATCACGCACCCTAAGTGGAGTTTTCTTCGGGCCGAGTGCAGCATGTGCCAAGACTTGCCAAGAATGGCCGAGACACTTCAAATGCCCTAGGCACTCTTGGCTCAACCGTGTACCTCGGCGCCTTGGTCATACACTGACTCCTTGGAAGAGACCCTCGGTCGTCCAACCAGGTATAACCTTATATATATAGTTGGAAATCCAAGGTATCTCCCCCGGATGGGCTTTATTGACCCCAAATTTTCATGACTCAGGTTCCAGGGGCGGTGTAACCTTTTCCATGAGCCATGTCAAGAGATACCCCCTTATATGACGCACTTTAGGTCTTACATTTGCCTCTTGCGAAATATCATTCGCGAACTAGGGTGTACGCCATAAAGGTTCGTCCCATTCACTCATTCTTTCATTTCTCCAATTCTTGCAATCATTCATTGATTTTTGATTATTTCTTCTCATCTTCTTTGTGAAATTATCACATAATCTTGCTTCATTTGCTGTGATCTCGCTGTAATTATTTAACTAAACTTTCGTTATATTCATGAATCGCGAGACTTTCGCGTACTCCTTCATCGATATGTTCTATCTCGCTCTAATTATTTAACCAGGTTTTCATATGTTCTATCTCGCGAGACTTTCGCGTACTCCCTCTTCAATCGTCATATTCTTTGTACTTTTGACAAATCTTTTTCCTTCAAAACATTTTTTTTTTTAGACAACTCTAAAATCAATTGTTTATTTCTTACACCTCTTACTCCTGTTGCTCTCTGTTTCTTCATTCAAATTCCCTGATATTTCCTTCCCTTTTGCGAGACCGTCGCAATTTCTAATTGTTTTCAAGCATTGGTTTCGATATCTTCATCTCTTACTTCTATTGTGTCCACCATCAGTATTTCTCTTCTTTGTTCTTCTTTGATATTCCGCTTCCAATTCTTCTTTTGAGCAGCCCTTTCCTCGCAAGACTCCACATCAACTTCATAGCACTTTTGTCCCTCAGCCCAATCTCCTTTTATAACTCCAACACCACTTTGGGATGAGGAAATTTGATGCACTTGGTGGTAAGTTGATGCTACACCCAAGATCTCATGTAACCAAGGTCGCCCAATTAATGCATTATAGGGGGATTCCACATCGACTATGCAAAACAAGATTTCAGTTGATAATCCTTTTAGTGGTATTCGCATACGAATTTCTCCTTTAGGTTTATTGGCAGTACCATTAAAACCATAAATTTTATAGGTTGAAGGTATCAAGTCTTCATCTTTCCCTCCCATAGTCTTGTAAGTGTGGTAAAAAAGGATGTTTACCGAGCTTCCAGTATCAATTAAGATTCTATTTATAGCCCATGAATTTTATGCCCCATCATCTTCATCATCAACGGGTTTTGGATTAATTTCCAATCTTACCACTAATGGACTGTCATGCATCTCGCCACCCTCAGGTACCTCTTCTGCGGTAAAAGAAATAATCTGCGTTTGCCATTCTTTTAGTGGCGATGTCTTCACGATGTTCATTAATTCTCTATTGTCAGCATCTCTTGCGAAAACCCTACTGAGAATCCTATCATGAAAATCTTCGATTGTCTTGTACGAATGTACGATAGAATTGCAGAACAAATTTTTGGCATTCACTCCAACTTCTACTACAAATGTTTCTTTCCCTTTTGTTGTATTTACTCTGTGAATTTCTGGAGGTGTTGGTAATGGTTGAGTCTTCTCTTCACATTTTAAAAAATGGTTTAGCTTCCCTTGGTCTATCATTGTGAGGATGATTCTTTTTATATTCCTGCAATCATTCGTTTGGTGTCCATGAAAATGGTGGTAGGAACATAATTCATGACTTCTGTCACCTGGAGGTGGTTCATTCCCCATGTTCCATGGTGCAGGTATGTTTTCCATCAGGATTATAGCTTCCCATATTTTCTCCACGCTAGCGTTTAGTGGAGGCATCTTGATTTCTTCCCAGACTACCCTATGACCTCGCTGCCCTCTATGATAATTTTGCCTCTGACCTCCATAGATTTCTTGCGGATTATGCCTCTGACCTCCATAGGTTTCTTGCGGCTGATCAAGCCTTTGAATTTTATTATTTCCGCCACGGTTGTAGAAATTTCTTTCTCTTTCAAATTCTTCCTGATCGCGACTTCCCATGGCTACCAACTTTTGCTGACCATCATCTGGTATCCTCATTCCTTGTTGACCTTGCGAGGTACTCGCCACAGTGTTAATCAATTTGGGTAACAAACTTGCATTCGCAGCTCCTGAACTTGTATTCGCGACAGGGTATGATTCCATCTCATTTTGCTTTTCCTCTAAAGCAATATACTCCTCCTGAAGCTCTCGCAGCTCAGTCATTGTGATTGTATTCTTGACTCTAAAAATTTGAATATATAATAGATTTGTCGCGAACATAGCATTAATGAATGATAAGATGAGATATCTCTCCTCCACACGGCCAGCCATTTCGCTATACATTATCTTCCATCTCACAGTTAGGTGCTTCAAACATTCACCAACCCTTTGTTTTAGCCCAAATACATCTTCAATACCTGGTCGCGAGGAATTATTACTTATATATGCCCCTAAAAATATAGCCTGCAAGTGATTGAAAGATGTTATTGTATTCTTCAAGAGCCCTTCAAACCATTTCAAAGCTTCTCCTGTCAGACTTGATGCAAAATATTTGCACAATATAGCATCATGATTCTCCCATTGTAACATACATCTCATATAAGCTTTGATATGTTGTATCACACAAGTTGTTCCATCGAGAATCTTTGGTTAATGTAGGTAAGTTGCACTTCGGTGGTATTCCTCCTAATTGTATCTCTTTCGTGAACGGAGTTTTTGACTTCTTCTATGGCTTCATCCAGCTTCTTCTATGTTCATTTACATCGCTTCATCCAACTTTTCTCTTTCCTCCTCCTTTCCTTTTAAATTAATATTATCATTGTTGCTCTCATTTAGCGCAATTCTCTCAAAATTTGTTCCAACAAAACAATTGGAAGACACAAAACACGGAGAGGGTAAAAGTGTCGAGAATGAATATTTGCATTTGCGACACTTCGCGAGATATTGAATCTATTGGTCTTTTTAATCTTTTTGAGTTGTTAAGCGAGTCATTAGGAGAAAGAAAAGTTTAAGAGTGTTTAATTTCTTCTCTTTCATGGATTCAATCAATAAATATTCTTGATCTTACATCTTTCAATGGATTCAACTACATATGTATCATTTGTAAAGAGAGAAGATTTGTTGTTTGATTTTCATCATTCTCTTGATTAGCTTTCATGAAAATATCGTCTTTCTAGAGAAATAACATCACCTTTGAAGGATTGGGAAAAGCAAGCATTCATGATCTTCTCCTTCACTTCTTTCACATCATGTTTTATCACGCTTCAAAAGATGGGATATAAAGGCACACCATACAATATATATCTATCAATTTCTCTTATAACATATTACTAGGAAGACCATGGGTTTAAAATCTGTGCCTATTAGCTCTCCTTTGTGCTCTTTCAAAAAGATGGCATTCTTCATTAATATTATAATTGTGCTAAAGCGATTTTGTTCTCGCTTTCTTTCTCCATTCAAACAAAGATTATCATGATTATTATGGGAATTATTAGACGAATGGATAGCGAATATGGTTATAGTTCCTCTTCTAACTCTTGTTCTTCCATTTCAAAGGTTACAATCTCTCAATCTTTCTTCGCTCCAAAGAGGATTATCTCTAAAATGCCGTTTGGTTTGCGAAATGCTGGAGCAACGTATCTGGTAGAGAATGGATACGTAAAACATTAGAGGTATCTTGTTCAAAAAGGCATAATGTCTTTCAATTTCATTCTTGGGTTACATTATATCAATCTCTTTTTGCTTCTTTTCAAAAAGTGCTTCTTAATAAGTGTAAACACTTTTTCTCTAAAAAAAGGGATCTTTAAGTGGAATCTTTACAAGGGATCAAGAGCATTTAATGGATTATCCATTATGTTATTAATATACCTCGCGACAACATCGCATGCCTTAAGTGCGTTTTTCATCATTAGAAAACCAATCTATTATATCGGCAAAACTTTTATTATATGAGAAAGGGGTATTCGAAGATTGAAAAACTAATCCTAGCGTTAGTCTATTCGTTTAAACTTCGCATATATTTTTCGCATCTTGATGGTAACAAAGGTACCAATTGAGTCGAGTAATGAAAAATTCAAAAAAAGATCGGGAAAGAGTCGAAAGATGGAATGCTAAAATAAGCCATTGCAAACTCAAATATGAAATATTATCTTCAACAAGTCACGAGGTTGTCGGATTTTTGGCTTTCCTTTGGAGGAAGATGAAGCAGTGGATGAAATGATGGATGTGAAGAAGAGCATGGAGATCAAAAAGACTTGTTAAGCATTAGTGGATGGATCATCAAATGGAGAAGGTAAGGAGTGGGAATTGTTGTGATTTCGCGAGAAGGCAATAAGTTAGCTTTTGCTTTTAGATTGGAATTTGAGTCTACCAATAATGAAGCAGATGTATAATACATAGCTTCTTCTATGGCTTCATCCAACCTGTCTCTTTCCTCCTCCCCTTTTACTTAACTAAGAAAGGAAGAAAGAAATATAGGTACTCCTCAAAGAGTTGAGTCATTCAAACAAAAAGAAATTTCATCATTCCTCTCATTTCTGCCAATTCTCTCAAAATTTGTTCATTTACATCAGAATTTGAATCTATTGGTCTTTTTAATTCCGCTTCTCTTCTCCTGCGTTCATGTATGATTTGATTTTCATCATTCTCTTCTCGTCTTTCTCTGCTCTATAAATAGATCTTCTCCTTCACTTCTTTCACGAATTCGCACACCGTTATATCTATCAATTTCTCTTCTTTGTTGCCTATTAGCTCTCCTTTGTGCTCTTTCATATTCTTCATTAATATTATAATTGTTGCGATTTTGTTCTCGCTTTCTTTCTCGATTATCATGATTATTCTGGCGAATTGCCTCTTCTAACTCTTGTTCTTCCATTTCCACTCTCAATCTTTCTCTCTCGCGAGCTAGACGTGCTTGTTCAACATAATGTCTTTCAATTTCATCCTCAATCTCTTTTTGCTTCTTTTGTGCTTCTCTCCCATGCAATATTCTTCTTCCTTCTTCTTGATTTTCTTCATCAACTGGATTATTCTGCCTCTGACGCTGCCTATTTCCTTGATTTCCATCATTCTGCCTATTTTGAAGAGTCTCGGGACGTGGAATATAACGATCTTCCACCATTTCTCTTCTCTCGCAATGTTCTATGCCTGGATTTTGCGCTTCTCCTTGGTTTTCTGCATCAACATTTTCTATAGGTAAATTTCTCCTTCTTTCCTCTCTAACTGATCTTGAGCTTGATCTTGTAGTGCTTCTCGACCTTCTATTTTGTAATCTCATGTTTTCCATCCTCAATTCATGATTCTGTCTTGTTAAATTTGCACGTTCCTCTGCCTCTAATCGTCTTTCTTCATGTATTGTTTGTCGCAATGCCTCTAATGCTGCGATTTCTTCATTTCCATGAATTATTTCTCCATTCCCTTCTCGGTCTCTCCCCTCTTGTCCATTGTTTACCAATTGTTGTTCTTCTTCCCCTTCGTCCACAGAGTCTGATCTCCAAGTATGCACACTTACCTTATCATAATCCATAGTTCTATCCGCTACTAGTTGAATTGGTGATTGAATTTGATTTTCTTCATTATTCCATATGTTCCTTCTTGAGGATTCTCCCATTTCATTTCTCCCTTCTCCGGAAAGTCTCCTACTCCTTCTAACAGTTGTTGGTTGCTCGGATGCATTTCTCCTTCTAGCCATTTCTTAATTTTGGTAAACTGTTGAAAATTATATGAAATTCCTTCCCTTCTACTCCAAATTCTTTCAAATCACGATGTCAATCCTTACTCTCTCCCTGTTTCTAGCGCCAATATGTAGTTGCATGAAATCCTACACTACACCCCTCACAAGAATCCACACAACTAAGACATTTGAAGATGAACAATAATGATTTTTATTGATTAATTCCTTGGATGTTTACAAGATGAAATGGAAAAGAGTTAAAGAAATTACAATCACTACAAACTTTCTCTCTCCTAATGGCTTGCCCAACACTCGGAAAAAGATCTCTCTTCAACAGTCCTGCTCGACTCCTTATATAGGGTATTACACATTTGATGACAGCTAAGTTGTCCTTTATTTTCGGGAAAGGCTTGCGAAATATCGCAAGCGTACAATTATATAATCTCGCAACTATCCTAAATCTCGCTAGGTCTTCACATCTTTCTCGTGTTTTGGCTGCCGTCATTCATTGCGTCATTTATATTACTCATTTGCGACACTTTCGCAATATCGTCGTTTATTGATCTCGCGAGGTATTGTTGTTGCGATATTCTGATTCTACACAGACGGAACTAGGTGAACTATAGGTTTAGTTGCTTGGTCTCAACTATACAAAGTTGGTTTGATTTTGTATAACGGCTTAATCCTGAGAGTATTCAATTCTGGACAAGGTCCTGGGGTTTTTTTGCATTTGCGGTTTCCTCGTTAACAAAATATTGCTCTGTCATTTACTTTTATTTTCCGCAATTATAATTGTTGTTATTATAATTTAAAGTAAATTACACAAACGTTAATTCCTATTTACTTGATAAGTAATCCTATTGTGTTTGGTTAAGTCCGAACCTTTTATCAAGTTAACATGCTTCGTTGTTATATTGTCTCGATCTCGTATCCATAGACGATTACACGAAGTGTGAACCGATTAGTTGTATTGTATCGACTCAGTCCATAGAAAATCACTTTCGGAGAAAGGACTTATAGGTGGAAAAGTTTTAGATTAGGTATATTTGGTTACCCTCGTCTTTTCAATTGGTATCATAGCAGGCAAACACGAAAAGATCTAACAATCTGTGTTTGGTGCGATCCAACCTATAAGAATGAATCTAATGAGTGATTCAGCTAACGTAAGTCAAGATGAAAAATCTGCACTTGAAGATAACATCTTCTGTGAATCTACCGAACAGGCTGAGCCCTATAATGTAGACTCTGGTGATTGGAAAACTTTCCTAGAAAAGCAACTTAATGAGATTTCTGAAGATGGTGACTCAGAAATTGATCAAGATGTTGAAGATGATCTATCTGAATTTTCCTCATTACTAGGAGCTGTCTCCACAAAAAAACTGTCTTCCTTGGATGTAATTGGACTCCTTGCTCCTATCAGCAGAGAAAATAGGAAACTAAGAAAAGTATTTTCTGGCTTCTTATATGGAAATCAGAATTCCAGATATCTACTTAAAGACTACAAAGAAAGTCTACACTCAAAAACTCTTTTTGAGTTTGAGAATCTCAACGGAAAACATTACTTGTTGAATAAGAAACTTGTTGAGTTAGAAGCAAAGATTAATTCTCAACAATCAACGAGTAACGAATAACATGAGTCGTATTTCTTCATAAAAAATTCTCTTGAGGATCAACTTGCTGAAGCTCTTGAAAGAATCAAGGTCTTAGAAGAGGAAGCTATAAGGCTAAGAAGACTCAATGATAGCACAATCAATTTATCTTCCATGTTGGATGCAGGGAGAAGTCATGGTGACAAACGTGGATTAAGATACGATGGAATTGATACTTTGTCAATCAACAAGGAAGTAAAATTCTTAAAGGCTGTTTGCCCTTCCACTCCAGAAAATCCACCTAAACAAGCTTGTATGCCTGAGACACCCAAGTGCTCAATTGAGATTCCGACGGAAACCATCTCCAGAAGCAGTCAGAAGAAGATTCCAACCAAGGATCATCATAGTAGCCGAACATCTCATAAAGGTAAAACTAAAAACTTTATTCCTTTCAATAAGCATTGTTATTATTGTAGAGATAAAGGTCATATGCAAAGGGATTGTAAAATTCGAAAGATGCAAAACGCTCTATCATTTGTGAAAAAGCGGGGGTCTAACAACCACACCCAATATTTCACTTAGAAATCTGTATGGACAAAGTCCAATATACTTTCTAGAGAATCAACTAGACAGTCAGACTCAATCTAGATAAAAAGTATATGAACGAGTTTATATCTCAATCTCTTGATTTGATCTTTAGTCAAGCAAATAGAAACCTGCGAGTCTTTATCAAAGAGAGGTAACTTGGATGGTACCAAAGACCAATATCCAAGTGTCAATCAATTTAAATCAACAACCAAAAGGTCGGATATTCTAATTGATTGAACAACGCACAACCTGTGATATTTCAATTATATAAACAAATATAATGCGGAATAAAAATAGCACAGACACCAAAATTTTGTTAACGAGGAAACCGCAAATGCAGAAAAACCCCGGGACCTAGTCCAGATTGAACACACACTGTATTAAGCCGCTACACACTCTAGCCTACTCCAAATTAACTTCGGTCTGGACTGTAGTTGAACCCCAATCAATCTCACACTGATCCAAGGTACAGTTATGCTCCTACGCCACTGATCCCAACAGGATGCTACGTACTTGATTCCCTTAGCTGATCTCACCCACAAATAAGAGTTGCTACGACCCAAAGTCGAAGACTTTATTAAACAAATCTGTATCACACTGAAAAGTCTATAGTAATAGATAAATCCGTCTCTCACGAATATACCTATGAGTTTTGATCCGTCTTTTGATAAATCAAGGTGAACAGGAACCAATCAATAATCCAGAATTATATTCCCGAAGAACAGCCTAGTATTATTGATCACCTCACAATAATCTTAATCTACGCAGCGAGAAAAGATATTGTGGAATCACAAACGATGAGACGAAGTGTTTGTGATTTCTTTTCTATCTTGCCTATCGGAGATATAAATCTCAAGCCAATTATTTCAATTTTACTTGTACGATAGAAACAACAAGATCAGATCACACAACTACAAGAAAAGTAGTATCGGTCTGGCTTCACAATCCCAATGAAGTCTTTAAGTCGTTAACCTGGTTTTAGAAGAAGAAAACCAAAGGTTAAAGGAGAATCGAATCTAGCTTAGCAAACTAGTATCACACGTAAAGTGTGGGGATTAGGTTTCCCAGTTGCTAGAGTTCTCCCTTATATAGTCTTTCAAATCAGGGTTTGCAATCAATGTTAGCTTAGTAACAAAGCATTCAATATTCACCGTTAGATGAAAACCTGATTAGATTCAAGCTAATATTTCTCAACCGTTGGATCAAAAACTTAGCTTGTTATACACAAACGAAATGTTCAATTTTGGGTTTATGAACCGTACCCAAACATTGACATTTGTTGGTTCAATAATAGTCAACCAAATGGTTAGCCATATGAACACTCTCATATCAACCATATTCTTCTTCACCATAACTAGTTCAAATGACTCAAATGAACTAGTTAGAGAGTTGTTCAATTGCTTAGATCTTATGTAACTACACAAGACACAATCGAAGCAAAAACGGTTTGATTCACTCGAATCGGTTCATGAACTTTATAGCCACGGTTTGCAAAAGCATTCCTTAGTTTATATAAACATTAGTTCAAGAACAATCGGTTTTAGATATAACCTACTCAAGTTCGCGGACTGGGTTCGCGGACTTAAGCTCATGGAAGGAGTACACAAACTCCAGCAGAAATTCTCGGGTCGAGAACTTCCACCAGTTCGCGGACTTGGCTTGCGCCACTTCCATTTCTCTTGATCAACAAAGTTCGCAAACTTTAGTTCAAGGAATAAGGACTTATACATATATGTGTTTCCACAACAATGTTTATATCCTACCAATGGTTATGTAATCTAAACTCTCATTTCAATCATTGAAACATTCTCAGAGAACGTTATATAGCCGTTATTCACAGACCATTTTTCGTCAGAGCAATTTCCAAAGTGATTGAAACATATCATGACTTTCGTCACTAGGTAAAGATGAATTCGGTTAAAGCGAAAGCTTACCAAGACATATTTCGATAAATAGATAGGCGAGTTAAACTCGTCTCGAAATAGCAAATGTGTATAATGAAAGTCTATACGTCTAAACGACTTTTGTCTCAAGAGTACGAGATAGAGTAAATAGACTTTTGAGTGACAGATAAGTTCAAGTCTCCACATACCTTTTAGTCGATGAAGTTCCACCGGCTCCTCGAGTAGTCCTTCGTCTTGTATGATGATTGCCATGGAGTTCTTGAGATCAACTACACTTTCTATCCTAGTCCGAGACCTTTAGCTACATAGGGTAGAAATCAAGACTTATAGTTTTGATCACTAACATTGACAAACATGCTTGAGATAGCAACGCATGCGAGTTCGACCGAGCAATGCTCTAACAATTTGTATCTAAAGAATTGAACAGTGTCATCTCCAAAAACCTCTCAGATCATCACTGTCCTGTGAGACAAACGAATTTTTACAAAAATTCAAAATCATATCCTAAAAGAAACATTTCTAAAAGGAAAAATAATAGAAATGGGGATATGAGATCTGATGTTTCTAGATGTAAAGATGCAATGTCACTAGAAATGAAGAACCTTCATTCAAAGTCCACCTACAAGTGGATACCAAAATCTGAGAAGGTTTCCAGAAGGAAGTCATCTAAAACAAACTCTAAGAAAAACAATCATGTTGTAATCTTAGACAAAGATGACTATGAATGTCTAGTGCTTAGGCTCAAAAAGGATCTAGATATATCCAGTGATATCAATGTCAAAGCATCTTTCGATGATTTGCTACACTGTAGAAAACAAATAGGGAGTTAACCTTAACTCTATGACTTCTCAAAACTTGTGATAGCCTCTTTGCATGTTTAGGCTAGGTTTCGGTTTTTGTGTAGAAAAGATTTCCTAATTGAGCCGCTACCTTGAAAAAGGAAAACCAGGGACTATAAATAGGTCTGATTATGCTCTTGCAATATCACAATCTTGTGATACAATGCTTTCCTCGTATAAAGATAGCGAGGAAGACTTAACTGAAGAACAGAGAACCAATCTCATTATGATTGTTCAGCATCGAGACTGTCTCAAAGAAAGAATTGTTCAAACAAGAGGTGTTCTTGCTGAACTCCAGGTTCTAGTTGAAGAACTTGAGAAACCGAAAGTGGGTGCAGACAAGTCTCTTGAGACATGCTACAAAAGTTTGAACACTGAAGAAACCTCAGTGAACAATAAGAGCACCACTAGAGATTAAGTTATATGATGTAATACTTAATCCAGGAAAATAGACATCAATGTTTGATTTCTTTCAATAATTGTGTAAGGTCTATTTTATGATTAAAACTATTATTATGAATAAAATTATTTGACTTATAATTTTTCTTGTGATAGTTTTTGATTTACATAGCATGTGCTTGAATGCTTTATCTTATTGCTATGTAGTTTATGGGATGTTTGATTTCGGTTTTATTACCTTGATATTCGATCTCATAATGTTGTGAACCCTTATGGTTTGGAGACTTTTTGATTTAGCAGGATTAAGTTCTAGCCCATGTTGGTAGGCTTTATCAAAGGATCATGAGGGGTTCTGATAGAAACAATATGTGAAAAAGTCACAATATGTTGAATCGGTTTTGGTTTAGCATAAAAGCATATGTGTTTCGAGGTTTTCAACTTTTGCTTGCAATAGTTAAAAACCGGTTTTCAACCTTTCTCTGGTAAAGGTTGGTTGTTGTTATTCTTTTTTTTGCATAAGGATGACAACATAATGATATTTCGATATCAATTCTCCCTGGAAGAAGATGCAAACATATTGGAGAAGAGGATGTGAAATTTGAGGTACTGAGTTTGTTAGTTAATCGTTTTCCTGTTTAAGAAATGTTAGAGCACTGATCGGTCGAACTCGCATGCGTTGCTATCTCAAGCATGTTTGTCAATGTTAGTGATCAAAACTATAAGTCTTGATTTCTAGTATACTATAGCTAAGTCTCGGACTAGGATAGAAAGTGTAGTTGAGCTCAAGAACTCCATGGCGATCATCATACAAGACGAAGAACTACTTAAGGAACTGGTGGAACTTCATCGACTAAAAGGTATGTGGAGAGTTGAACTTATCTATCACTCAAAAGTCTATCTACTCTATCTCTTATCTTAAGACAAAATTCGTTTTGCTATATAGACTTTGATTATACACATTTGTTATTTCGAGCCGAGTTTATATCGCTTATCTATTTCTCGAAATATGTGTTGGTAAGCTTTCGCTTTGGCCAAGTTCATCTTTACCTAGTGAGGAAAGTCATGTTAAGTTTCAATCACTTGAAAATGGCTTTGACGAAAAATGGTTTGTGAATAACAACTGTATAACGTCCTCTAAGAATGTTTCAATGATTGAAATGAGAGATTAGATTATATAACCATTGTTGGATATAAGCATTGTGTGGAAACACATACATGTATAAGTCTTTATTCCTTGAACCAAAGTCTGCGTACTTTGCTGCTCAGGAAACCGGAACAGAGTCTGCGAACCCAGTCCGCGTACTGTCGGAGGTTCTCTTCCCGAGAAAATCTACTAGAGTTTGTGAACTATTTACAAACTTATTCTAGGCACTTAAGTCCGCGTACTTTGTCGGCGTAATTCAGTTGGTTATTTTCTAAAAACGATTATTCGTAAACTTATACTTATATTAACTAAGGAATGCAAGATTACAAACCGTGGCTATAAAGTTCATGAATCGATTCGAGTGAATCAAATCATTTTTTCTTCGATTGTGTCTTGTATACTTCTATAAGATCTAAGCAATTGAACAACTCTTTAACTAGTTCATTTGAGTCATTTGAACTAGTTATGGTAAAGAAGAATATGGTTAATATGGAAGTGCTCATATGGCTAACCATTTGGTTAACTACTGTTGAACCAACGAATGTACATGTTTGGGTACGGTTACATAAACCTAAAAACGTGCATTTCATTTGTGTGTAACAAGCTAAGTTTTCGATCTAATGGTTGAAAGATATTAGCTTGAATCTAATCAGGTTTTCATCTAACGGTGAATATTGAATGCTTTGTTAATAAGCTAACATTGATTGCAAACCCTGATTTGAAAGACTATATAAAGGAGAACTCTAGCAACAAGGGAAACCTAATCCCCACACCTCCTGTGTGATACTAGTTATATAAGCTAGAGTCGATTCTCCTTTAACCTTAGGTTTCTACCGAGATCCTGTAGGTTAACGACTTGAAGACTTCATTGGGATTGTGAATCCAGACCGATACTACTTTCTTGTATTTGTGTGATATGATCTTGTTGTTTTATCGTATTGAGTACAATCGTAACGATTAGCTTGAGATTGATATCTCCGATAGGCAAGATATAAAAGTAATCACAAACACCTTCGTCTCATCGTTTGTGATTCCACAATATCTTCTTTCGCCGCGTCGATTAAGATTATTGTGAGGTGATTGATAATACTAGGCTATTCTTCGGGAATATAAGTCCGGGTTATCAATTGGTTCCTGTGTACCTTGATTTATCAAAAGAAATAATAAAACTCGTAGGTATTTCTGTAGGAGACAGATTTATCTATTACCGTAGACTTTTCTGTGTGATACAGATTTGTTTATTAAAGTGTTCGACTTTGAGTCGTAGCAACTCTTAGTTATGGGTGAGATTAGCTAAGGGAATCAAGTGCGTAGTATCCTGCTGGGATCATAGACGTAAGGAGCGCAACTGTACCTTGGATCAGTGTGAGATTGATTGGGGTTCAACTACAGTCCAGACCGAAGTTAGTTTGTAGTAGGCTAGTGTCTGTAGCTGCTTAATATAGTGTGTGTTCAATCTGGACTAGGTCCCGGGGTTTTTCTGCATTTGCGGTTTCCTCGTTAACAAAACTTCTGGTGTATGTGTTATTTCTTTTCCGCATTATATTTTTTTATATAATTGAAATATCACAGGTTGTGCGTTTGAATCATTTGGGAAATCCGACCTTTGGTTGTTGATTGAAATTGATTGATCCTTGAACATTGGTCTTTGGTACCGTTCAAGTGATTTCTCTTGTATTCAATTAGACTCGTAGATTTCTATTTGCTTGAGTAAGTATTGAATCAAGAAAGAGAGATATAACTCTTTGATATACTTTATTAAGAAAGAGAGATATTAAGATTGAGTCTAGTTGATTCTCTTGAAGGTATATTAGAGTTAGTCCATACAGATTTCTAATCGAAATATTGGGTGTGGTTGTTGTACCCCCGCTTTTTCGATTGGTATCAGAGCAGGCAGACACGTTTGAAGACCTTACAAGTCTGTGTTTGTGGCAATCTGAGTCTGGGACAGAATCTCTTATGTCATATACGCATACCAAGATGTCTTCTAAAGCTAATTTTAACTATGCCAAATGTCTTGGAAATACCTCAAAGGATTACTCCTTAGCTGATTCTTCCGAATCCTGGGGTAGGAAGGTTGTTCCATCAAATGTTGACATCTCTCCTTCCAATGAGACATTTGACACTATGGCAAAAGCTGAAATGAAGCTCACCAGAATTTCAAAAAATTCTACTGAGACTATTGATTTTAGGGATCATGCTCAGCTTATTGATGAATTTGAAAAGTCTCTTGGTCGAGAACGTGAACTCTATAACATCATTGAGTCCTTCTCTAACAATATTGAAAAACTTCTCCAAGAAACTACTCTACAACATGAAAAGATTAGTGTTCTTAAGGATATTGTAAAGGAAGACTCAATTAGAGAAAAATGTTTGATCGAGACGCATTCATCATATTTAAACAGACTTCGTGTCAAAAAAGAGAAACTAGGTGCATCTCTTATTCTAGCCCATGAACAGTGCAGATCCTTGGAAAAGGAAAACTCTGTCTTAAGGAGAAATTCTTTTGTACCAACTAATTCTCATGAATTACAGCACATGAAGAGATGTCCTCCAGAAGAAGGTTGTGTCAAGAAAGGTTCACGTGACTTACAATCTTCTCATATGACTATGAAGTTAAAACAGGTGCCTGTTATTGCTTCTCCTCCACGAACCTGTACATTCTGTGGGAAAAAGAATCACTATGATGTTCATTGTTTTGCCAGGAGGAAACAAATCTCGAATCTTCATAATTTGCTTCTTTCTACTATCAATGGAATAAATAGTCTGTTGACTTTTGCAGTGAATCTCGTACCCATAGAAAACTAGAAACCTTATAAAAATGATCTATTTTCTAGAAATCATCACAGGGTACAAGTTCATCCCAATGGTATAAATTCTTGCGCCACTAATGAACACATTCCCTGTGTTTATAAGAATGAATCTGGTAAATCTAAGTCTAGAAAACGGATTCCTCTCTATCCTGATCCTCTTGAACCAATTTCAATAGGTCCTAGATTTAGTCCTCAGAGAAAACCTTCTGACGGATATTTTAAACAAGCTATGTCTTACTCGTCTGGGATGAAAGTCAACCAAAGAAAGGCGAAGAACACAAAAATCAAACTGTCAGATGATATGTACAACTCCTTTCTCAATGATCATAGTGGGATTATTTCTCACTATACCACCTGATTCCAGGTATTCTTTTCCTTGTTTATAACTTGAGAGGTGCAAAGACAAGAATTGAGAAATGCTCAAATATGTTGTATATTATTATTTTTTTTCTGGCCGAGTCTTTGTGCTAACGGTCCGCAAACGTTCGCGTCCTCCTTTTACGAGTTCATAGGGTTTCCATAACAAGTGCTCCCTTCTCCTATTTACAAACACATATATATTTACTCTATATTGTGTTTTTCCATCCCTATATGGAGAATTCTGCAAAATCTCAAGAGATTGTGCACCTTGATATGGAAGATGACACTCAAGGACGTGAATCAATTCAAGAGCTGGTTCTAAAGAAGATGCTTGAAACAAAGGTAACCGATTATGAGACCAATCTCATATAACGACGACAACATGGAGATACATTCATTTGTTCAAGAACGTTTAACACAATATTCTGAATGTCATGAGTATTGAATCTTATCATTCGAGTGTCATCATTGTGACTATCTTTTGATACCATCCTGGTTGTCTTTAGAGAAGACTTTGGACACCATTGAGATATGGGTTTTACAGGACCAACTTTGTTCTTCCTATTATTTCCTCTTGAAATCCAAGATTAAACTCTTGAGGAGACATTAGGGTAACTGAAATGTTAAAAACTCTGAGAGTTAGTCTTATTCCAATTTGGAATATCAGATCTTGTCTTTACAAAGTTATCTCTCCTTTTATTGTTTGAGCGATAATGAGAAAACTTTGTAGAAGCCTGAAAAGTAAACTTTGAACTATCATTACAATAATTCTTTTACTTATTTTTAGGATAATGATGTCCTGATTTAGCACGAGAAGCATTATTGAGTTCAGCCAATTTTGCGGTAACGCGTGCATCTATGGCTTTCTCATTCCTTTTACGGAATCTGCAGCTCCTTTCCAAGTGTCCTTTATTTCTACAATAAGAGCAATGCTTATTAACACACGAAACATGAGGCTTAGTGTTACGTTGTTGTGGATTCTGTTTTATTAGAGTTTGACAGAATTTACGTTTTCCATCTTTTGCTGAGGATGAAGGTGCTACAGATTTTTCTTTTATGGAAGAGCAATCTTTTGTGGCAACTTTTGAAGCAATTTCTTCAAATAGAGTCTTTAGGCTTTACAAACTTTGTCTCCTGTTTAGCATTCAAAGTGTCTTTACCTTTGTAGCCCAATCCTCGCGTGTCACGCGGAACTCTAGTTGACTTCAACATTGAGTTAAGTTGTTTTGTGCTACTATCAAACTTTTTCAAATCCGTTTTTAGACTCATATTCTCTTTTTCCAATGTTTTTATTTTTTCAAGAGCATTATCTAGATCAAACTTAAATTTATCAATTTGAACTTTATCATCTATTTCAGATTCGGTAGAATTACTTACCTTAGTGTTCTTCGGGTTTTCCAACTCTGTGTATAGCTTCACTTCTCGATCATGACTTTCTTCGATTTTCTCTCTGTAACATTTCACGCATTCACGATAATCACCACCACCAATAATCTCTATATCTTTATACATATCATCAAGTTCCTTTTTCAATCTTTCATTCTCTTCACGAAGATCACGGTCGAGTGCCTTTGGCTCTGGGGATTCTCGAGCATCACCTTTTTGTTTTCTGTATTTTTCTGAGACTTCAAGATAAGTCCCACCATTGCTTACACGTTCTATATCCTTATATAGAATATCAAGTTCCCTTTTAAGATTTTCATTCTCTTTGCAGAGTTTATCACATTCAAGTGTTTTTGATTCTAAAGTTATTTCAATATCCTTTCCAGATGTGCATTCAACAGTTGCATGGAAAGCTTTGTTCTCTTGATCCTCGGAACAATTAGAGCTATCAGAATTATTTTGTTCTTTATTCTATACACACTTTTGTGATTTTTGAGAAGGAGAAGAATTCCTTTTCATTTGTCTTAATAACTTTCTAAATTGTCGTGCAGTCATATCAACATTGCAATTCTCAGTTTTTGTATCCGAAGAACAAGTCTTGGTTACAGCTTTGAGGGTAATACCCACTTCATTCTTGAATTGATATTCAAGGTCAAAGATCTTTAATTTACCAACTAGAGCACTTCTAGATAGTGTGGAAAGATCATTAGCTTCCATGATGGCATGCTTTTTAGATTCGTATCTTGGTGGCAAAGACCTTAGAATTTTACACACAATATCTTTATCTGAAATAGTTTCTCCTAAAGCATAAGAGGCATTCACTATTTCAGAAAGTTTTTCATCAAACTCATCAAAGGTATCGTCTTCATCCATATGAAGATTTTCCCATCTAGAAGATAGGGTTAGAAGCCTAGCTTCTTTTTCAGAGGCATTCTAATGCAGAACGGAAGCGTGAATAAATAATTTTGATAGTAAAAGTAGGAAAATAGTTGAGAAATCTCAATATTGATTTATAATAATGTGTTGTATTACAAAGGACTTGTCTCATATTTATAGGGAAGACTTTTAACTCTAGTTCTAAGAACCCTAACTTGCAATCAAAGTAATTCTAAAATTAAATAAATTCTAGAAATAAGAATTACCTAAAATAATAATAATTAATAATAAAAATATAAATCCTAAATCTAATGGATGTCCTACATCAGGCCCTCCATCTTGAAAAGAATTCGTCTCGAATTGAGAAAGTACCGAAAAACATGTGCTACATCAGGCCTGCCATCTTGAAAAGAAATCGTCTTCGAATTAACCAAATATTGTAAACGACCCGTCCAACAAATAATATACTTTGAGTACGTTAATGATAGTAAATTGTAGCACCATACAATAGATCGTTGAGCACAAAAGTTGATGTCGATATTGATAACAATCGGAGTAGTAATTATTTCGTAGTGTTTTTGACCGACGAAAATATTCTCGCATAGCTTTTGATCTATAATAACAGGGGAAAATAACGTTTCAGCTTGGATAATGGGCAACTCGCAAGAAGATAACAGTGTCTCCGGTGTTGACGTTAGCGAAATTTTATCAATAATTTCTAAGTTTGTAACTTGTTTTTGCTTACCGTGACGATTTGCATCCGCTTCACCGTTATGAAGTTGACAAACATCATCGTAAGTAGTTCCATGAACGCCGTTTAGGTTTAATGCAAGAGAAGCCAAATTTATCGAGATTATCTCAAGTTGACGTTGAGTCACCGCTTGAGATTCTGCAATTTTACGAAATACGTCTCCAAAATTAAACATGATTTTTCTAAGCAAAAGTGTACTTGACGGCGAATGGTTGTATAAAGAACGAATGGGTTGGAATAGAGATAATGGGCTGTGTTTTGGGCGTTGTTCAATAGTTGGGCTGAACAGGGAACTAAAGATGGAGATAATGGATGGATATGATTAACCAAGGATTGAGAGAAGCGGTAGTAAGAGGTGGTGATGGAAAGGATGTGGTAGAGAAAGTGGACAAAAGGACGTGATCGACGTAGTAGATAAAGAATAAAAAGGGTTTGGTAAAAAAGCTAACAAACGTTTTTTTTTTTTTTTTTTTAACTGTAAAATAAAAGGATAGTAGGGTTTAGAAGAAGAGATGCGGAGATCTCGATAAGTAGAGGTGACGAAAGGGTAAAGAAAAATTAGATGAAAAGAATAAGAGGATCGAAGCCGAAGCTCATGATGCCACTTAATGCAGAACGGAAGCGTGAATAAAGAATTTTGATAATAAAAGTAGGAAAATAGTTGAGAAATCTCAATATTGATTTATAATAATGTGTTGTATTACAAAGGACTTGTCTCATATTTATAGGGAAGACTTTTAACTCTAGTTCTAAGAACCCTAACTTGCAATCAAAGTAATTCTAAAATTAAATAACTTCTTAAATTAAATAAATTCTAGAAATAAGAATTACCTAAAATAATAATAATTAATAATATAAATATAAATCCTAAATCTAATGGATGTCCTACATCACATTCCCTTCAAATACGATATTAAGAACATCCCAAGCCATCTACTCGGATCCTCTATCTAGGTCCTGCCAGAATAAGGGAAAATGAAAGAGAGAGATTCAACAAAATACTAGGGACTGACGGTCCACTGATCATGACGATCAATTTCACAGTCCAACACTCGTGGTTCCGGGCTCTCCAGTGCTATTTAATCATCGCAAAAGGAATGCTACCACCGGGACATGCCACCATGGTCATTACATCATCCTCTCTTGAGAGCAACCTCAGTTATGGTCCCGTGACCAGGGTTTCAGAAGTGATGTTTCTACGACTGACAGAAACAAAATGGCACTGCAAGCACCATGCTCATGTATCAATCAAAGGGTCCTGATCTCGAATGAATCAATGACATTAAATCCTTCAACAACCGTTCAAGACACAAGCGAATGGTCTAAAAGCACAACATGAGTGTTTTACAACAAGCTCGTCTGAGATGATTTTACACTGTCCTGTACAAACCGATGAGCTGGGAGCAATTGGTGAAGAATCTAGGGATGGGTCATATACCGTTCTTTTCGTATGATTGTCCTCTACAACATATCCGAAATTCAAAGCAATTGAAGGAATGAGCAAGGATATGTGGCCGAAACATTGGACAACATACAATCTGAAAAAGTTCTAAAAGTCTCCTGGAAGTTTACTGTTTCGCCTTTTTCAGGCCATAAACATGCTCAAAACTCAAAAATCTTCTTTATTAAAGCTTGGATATTTTCTGGGCTTGAAGATATATATGCAGATTGCGAAAATCTGACTTTGAACGAAGATTCTCCGGGTTTTTTTCTAAAATGCTGAAGTCTGAAATTTTCTGGTGACGTATTTCAGCAAAATTACTCGTATACTCACATGGATTCTCATTCATTCATTCATTCAAAAATCAGCAATTTCATACTTCTATGAAGAGATTACAGGAGATATACTTACTGGGGGAGTCTCTAAATCATTTGAAGGCTCGGCAATGCCGAAATCTCCATTGGCAACGCCGCTATCTCCATTCGGTTCGGGATTTCGGGAATTCTCCTTATTCCCATATCCCAAAGAAGAGCACGCTTCATCAACATGATGCTTATCTACAATGATTTCTTCCTGGATTCATCAACAATAATTATTATTATTTTATTCAAGGAGATGCCACGATCACCTGCACGAAAAAGGATACTTACATCGACTTCTTCATCAGTGCTGGATTCATGAGTTGTTTGCCCGGGAAAAAGTTGAAGACCTTCAATCGATGGAGCAAAAGTCTGAAAAGAAATAACAAACCTTGGTCTCATGATCCTAATTGCACGGGCAAAGTCATGACACAAGGAGCGTTAACAACTCACCAAAGAAACGGCTAGGGACTACACGTCATTTGCTAACATCATGTAGTCCTTACTTCTGGGTTCTCCGCTCCCGTAGACTTTCTTCCATTTTCGTGGAGTCTACATTGATCCAGGATCTCACTACACGATCATCCTATGGTAAAGCTAATGAAATAACCAGGAGTACAACTCAGTATGAAGGATCTCTCACCATCACCCAGAGGTTCCATAAGTACCATTTCTTAAAGTTTCGTCCGTAGAGATGTTATCACTGGAAACACCATCTTTGGAAGTATCATCATGGGAGTCAGTCATTCTCGCAAAGTGGCTACTTCAGCACATCGTTCATACAAAACGCAGGCTTCGACAGAACAATGAATCATGGAATAAATGCGCTCACAACAGAGTCTACAAAAATGGTAACCATCCAACTCTTACCTATTTACAATTTCACTAGCTGTAGTGATTATAATCTCGAGAATTCTTTCGCTCCTTCAAACCTGCAAATACGAATAAAATTCATTATTCAAAATCATGACTTGATTTTCATAAAACCGTGAACAACCCACGTAAATTTTTACTATGAGAACATTCACTGGTTTTCAAAATTGGACAGACGTCCATTCTACAATTGTGAAAACTCACATACATACATTATTTCACCGTGTATTATTGTCTACTTTCAACAGTTGTTCAAAATCAAAACATTAATTTTACTAAATATATATATTTAACGTGAAACTCGCGTAAATTTGAAAAATATATGTATATATTTTTTGCTCCCTCGCACGAGCATCTATCTTTGAAGCGAGAGTATATTTTCAAAGATTTCCGAAAGCTCGAAGATAAAAAATTTCATGAAAGCTCATAAACAAAATTTTATTACTAACAGACGCACGTCTGTTCAAAAAAAAAAAATCTCTCGTACGAGCATCCACCTTTGAAACGAGAGTTTATTCCACTTTGTGAAATCTCACGTATTTAAAAAATAAAATTTTGTTTTCGTGAAAGCTCATAGACAAAAATTTTATCATTAGACTCAGGTCTATTTTGTTTGTTCCTTAAACTAACGAAAGAACGAGCGTTATTCCTAAAACAAGTATTTCTTTTCGGGCCCGTCCCTTGAATCCTAAACCGACCAAGGTTCCACCATCGAATCAGCGGTTCTACACCAATTTATGCTCACTGGATGATGCTCTATTATGCCACTGGGGTTTCCGCTCAAACCATGGTTTGCTCATTCAGTCGAAATCCGGTAATGTCTTATCTTATGACTAAGTTCAATTACTTATTTCTCGTTTGTACCGGAAAATCACCATTCAATCTTGACCGAGGAACATGATTGTTCCTCACTAAGCAGGGGACTTAATATAAATGGTGGATTTTCGACAAAGGGTAAAATTGTAAAACTATACTCCGGATCCGGCAATCGGATGAGTATTGAGGACCATATCTCTCATTAAAGGATGAAAGCTCATGCCATAAATCTCTCGACGAGAAGGTCTGTCTCTCGAGTATATGTAGATGTGTAGTCTCCCAGTGAGGCCACGACACATCTCATGAATACCGAGCAATTTCGGTAATTACTCCGGATCCGGCAATCGGATGAGTATTGAGACTCATGTCTCTAAGCGTGAAAGCTCATGCCATAAAACCTCTGATCGAGAAAGTCTCTCAGAGAAGATGTAGATGTGTAGTCTCCCAGCTGAGACCACGACACATCTCATACTGTATAGAATCGCAAGATTGTACGGCTCCTAGACAGCATGTCTGCTAGTATAGAGCAATAACGTCTTCAGGATGCAACCAGGTTTTCCCTGACTGTACAAGAGGAATATGACACTCCAACAAGTTTATATTTCTTAACCTTCAGATAATTAATGCTCCTAGATAGGAAGCCCTGCTAGTATAGAGCCATCAGTTAATTATCTCTAATCGCTTGAATATCCAGCAATATTCTACGATTCTTCGTTATATTTCGTCACTTCAATTCGTGGTTCTTCTCAGCAGAATCCCACGGGTTAGTGATAAATATTCAACGAAATAGGCATCTGAGCATCGAATAAGCCCTGACTAAAATGGTGCAAGCGTACTTAGCAATAATGCACAGACCAGCATTTGAATGCGCAAACAAGCATTTCAAAATATGAATGAACGATGAACCTATGCAAAATATGAAAGAAAAATAATAATAATAAAATATTAGCAAAGGCGCCAGGGGACTGGGCTCATCAGCTGGCCGGTCATGTCGTGACCAGTCCCGCGCCCAATTTTATATTTTGTCATAGTTTATTATTTTTCCCTAATCTCGTGAAAATTCTCTCGTTCGAGCAAATCTCCTTCGTTTCAAGGAAATTCTCTAATCTCATGATTTTATCAAAGAAATAATAAAATTAGGGAAAGGTGTTGCGAGACCGAGCACCAGCCGTCGGCCATGCCCTAGCCGTGGCCGGTCCCACACCTCACGTCCCTATTATTTTATTATTTCTCTCAAATTATGAAAATTCCCTGATTTCATGAATTTTCCCTAAAACCATGAAAATTCCCTAATTTTATGAATTTTCTCTAAAATCATGAAAAATATTATAAAATTAGGAAAACTCGTGGGACCTGGCTCTAGCCGGTCCCACACGCCTATTATTTTATTATTGTTTGTTGTTTTGTTTTCCTGATTCCATGAAAACTCCCTGATTTCAACAAAATACCTTGGTTTCAACAAATCTCTTTGATTTTATGAAAATTCCCTAAAATCATAAAAAAAATTACATAAAATTGGGAAGAGTGCCCTGGGACCGTGCCCGTTGGCCGGCCGGCCATGCCTTGGCCATTGCCGATCCCACACTCCATCATTCCCTATTTTATTATTATTATTTTATCTCCCTCATCTCATGGAAGTTCCCTAATTTCATTAAACTCTCCAGTTTCATGGAATTTCCCTCAAATCAGAGAAAGTACATAAAATTACATAAAACTGGGAAAGTGTGGGACTGTGCTTGTCAACCGGCCGGCCATGCCCTAGCTGTGGTCGGTCCCACACCTTGCAATTCCCTGTTTTATTTATCATTTTTCATCATCTCTGTAGTTGCAGGAAATCCTACACTACACCCCTCACAATATTCCACACAACTAAGACATTTTTAAGATGAATAACAATGATTTTATTGATTATTTCCTTGAAGATTCACAAGATAAAATAGAAAAGAGTTAAAGAAATTACAATCACCACCAACTTTCTCTCTCCTAATGACTTGTCTAACACTCTGAAAAGAATCCTCTCCCTACAACAGACTTATTCGACTCTTTATATAGGGTAGTATACAATGGATGACAGCTAAGCTGTCCTTTATTTTCGGGAATGACTTGCGAAATATCGCAAGTGTACAAGTATACAATCTCGCAACTCTCCTAAACTTCGCTAGATCTTCACACTTTTCTCATGTTTTGGCTGTCGTCATTCATTGCATCATTAATGTTATTCTTCTGCGACGCCCTCGCAATGTCATTATTTATTGATCTCGCGAAGTATTGATGTCGCGATATTCTGATCCTACAATCTCATGTATTTTTCCTAGTTTCAGCAAAACCCTGGATTCTGCATATTTTCTCATAATGTTGCTCAAATGCGCATCGGAAAATACTGAAACTCTCAGGACTGAGACACGGACACTATGGTGACACGAGCACATCCCCTTGACTGACCAAGGGTGACCCTAAGGCTTGCAAACAGCTGGTCTCACATATTTTAATGATTTTAACCTAATTTGCTCAATCGCTCATATTAGGTTCAAACTCTTTCCAAACAATTGGGGGTTTGCTCAAACGACCATCTATTGGTCCCACGGCCACCAAGAGACGGTCTCATGACCTCTTGGTCGGACCCTCATCCTTCCATAGCCAGGTTTTATTATTTGTCGCTCACACGAGCATTATTTTAATAAATGATTAAACCAGCATTTAATCATTCTTTCACCAACTGGTCCTCAAGAGACTTTGGTATTTTGTTCATTCGAGCATCTGGGCTTACATGGTGAACTTATCATCCCATGTAGCCGGTCCCTGCTTCACTCTGTAGATTGATTTGCAATAAATCATCATTTCGATAAAATTAGGGTTTTGAATCCAGAGCTCTGCAAAAACATGATTCTGAGCAGATTCAAATAATCTGATAATTTTATGTTGATTCCATGATCAACATTTTTATTTATTTTACTCGACCCAGCTGTCAGTATCTTAAATTAATATTTATTTTGGTCCTGCTACCAACAATTCATCAAACGAGCAATATTTGCTCAAACCGGCAATATTTGCTCAAACTAGCAATATTCGCTCAAACTAGCAATATTCGCTCGAACCAGTAATATTTGCTCGGATTCAATAATATTGGTTCAACTATCAATATTATTCGACAATTCAGCAACACAGTTTGCTCGTCTTAGGTAATCAACATAATAATACCTCGTCTCAACAGACTTATTTGATTCATGAGTTTCAGAACATTTGCAAAACATGTTCAACTCAACAATACATGGAATCATCGTCCCACAAAGTCAACAACTGACTCCACAATCACGAGATATCAATCGTGTCACATGGGGGGATATTAACTAGGGTTTTGGTCTGGCGGTCTACGGCACGTGTGTTCACCCACGATGAGAATGTGAGCAAGTCATGCAATCAGTTGGAAGAGTCAGCAAAGTAGTGGGTGGAAAGTTAACCAAGTCTTCGCACGATGAGCAACTAGTTTTAACACGATTTCCCACTTCCCCACTCTCTGATTCCAGCAAACTGTCACACTTCATGGGATCATGGTGTTCTCAACTCCGGCATTATAAAATGTCTCTGAATCCTGATTGAAAGGACAAGATTCGAACACTCGAACATTCGCCAAAAACGAGCAATTTCTCATCAAAGTTCATACAAACAATCTTTCGTCTACACGAACTCAGAGAAATCACCCTCAATTGAGCAAAATTCAATCATTCAGAGCGTTCTTACACTGAATTCACAACACACCTACAATCTCAGATCACCATTGATCTCACGCATTTCTCAGCTTCCCTCCTACAGATCAACCCATCCTCTCTTGTGACCGAATTGACTCTGGAACGGCCATTGTTCTTGGTTTAGGCCGGAGTCTTACAGATTGATCTCTCGAACTTAAATCACTCCCTTCTTGCAGTGCATCTGTGTGAGTTCAACATTTCGCTCGGTTCAAGGAGTCTCCACACGGTCGACTCTTCAATTCCGTAAAAACCAGCAAATCGTTTTTCCCCATCTACACCTTCTTCTGGTACCTTTTTCACATCATGTACAACATTATCTCCCTTTTTGAAAGAAGAAAAACCATGAGTTCTTCTTGACCGAAAAACGTTGGGGAGTCTGTTTAGTTCTTGAACATTTGAAGAACACCTCGAACTGACTTTCCTGGTAGAATACACAGGGTGAGTACTAAAACCAATTGGTTTAGACATACGAGTGTCAGTTACATCTTTGAGAATCAAATCTAAGGTGTGTTAAAGACAAATGATAGAATTGTCATTCAACCTGGATTTCTTCTTTTGTTCAATATGACCTATTGAATTACAAAAGAGACATACCTTCTTATCACATAAGTGATCATAGGGAACCGACTCAACACCATCGCTGGGAGCCTTCTTCCTTCCATGTGATGTGGATATTCCTTGGTTAGAGGAAGACACAGGCACATCCTCTTTAACAGGAGGGGATTTTGGTTTACTTCTGAAACTGATTTTATAGTTAAATCAGAAGCAGTTGGTATGGTGTACTCTTCAGAACACTCTTGAAATGAGAGTTTACTTAAAAGATGTTCAATTTCCAAAACATCCTTTTTGAGTTTTTCCTCAAGTAGAGTTCGTGAAGAACATACTGAGACATTTTCCTCTTGAAGAGCCTTTAGACGAGAGTCACGCTCAATTACCATACCAACAAGGACATTGACTTTATGTTTCAATTGGTTGACATCATCAGCCTGGATTCTAATGAGTTTTAGAATCACATCACTCTCTATGGCTGCATTCCTTTCAACTCCAGAGTCAGAATCGTCAGTAAGGTTGTAAGGATAACACTTGTCAATGTACGTCTGTTTCCTTGGAATACTGGGTGTTAGAGCACTGCTCGGTTGAACCCACCAAGCGTTGGTATGTCAAGATTGGTTGTCATATTTAGTTCCAAAACTCGAGTCGCTTAATATGTAAACTACATTCAACTACAATAGGATAGACTAGAAATGATAGAAGTATTGTGCTCCAGTTACTCACAAAGATCTGAAGATGGATTGAAGCAACAAAGACATTATCCTTCAGCTTGAGGTTAGTAACTACGACTTGACTTGTTCCTTTTCTATCTTGTGTCTTTCAAATCTTTTAGATTGAAAACATAACATGCGAAGCTATATTATTATGATCATAGTATTAAGGAATACAATACAAGGATTATTGCTTAACCATTAAACTTTATAGATAAGACATCGACATAATCGTTTAAATGCTATTGTGATTATGTATGGGTATGAGGTGAGGATTTCATCCTAAGAAACAATGTTTTACATGTGTTTTAAGGAAGTGTTTATGGGTGAAATCTATTTCTATCGGTTTTGGTAATTTGGGGTGTGTGGATGAGAAATGAATCTAAAACCTAAACAAATGCACTGCACGGGAGTGCTTGTGATTCGAGAAATCAATCTGTACAACTCTGGCCTAAACCAAGAAATGGTCGTTCCAGACTTGCTTCGGTCACAAAGTGAAGGAGATGGGGTTGATCTTAGGGAGGGAAGCGAAGAAGGTGTTGAGATTGTGGAGGTGTTGGATGTGTACGACTTGTATCAGAAAGCTGAACTGACTTGCAGGATGTAAGCTATCAGTTCTGGTGTTTGAATACGATTGTATCAACACTTGGTTTTCTGTCTTGTCCTGTCTTGTGGAAATAGGGAGGAGAACCTATTTATACAAGTCATTAAGCCTAACCCACGTCTCTCATGGGAAGTGGAGGAAGTGGAGTTGTGTTTTAGTGTCACACGACCAGTCTTGCCCACTTATCCCGTCATCACTAACCGTCCATGACTTCCTGACACGTTCTTGTGATGGCGCGTTGTGCGCTGCACGCTGTAAACCGCCAGACCAATACCCCAGTAAGTATCCCCCATTTTATGACATGATTGATGTCTCGATCGTGTGGATCGTGGAACCCACAGGAAGTAGCATGTAATGCTAGGTTAAATAACTAAGTTATTTGGGAAGTCGATACTTATAAAATATCGTGTGTATTCTATGCATGTAATGCATCGAATATATTCAGCACGTATGAAGCATCACTATTTTAAGGCTTAATGGAGTAAATCACGATCAAGCGTCTTAAAATAGCATCACATCCAACCATCTTCGAGTGATCGTTTGGAGGCTGCATGGGCGAGCCATGCTTTGACCGATCACTCTATGTGGAAGAGTGGTGGATAGTGATCATGGGAATGCTTCATTGGTCGCTTGACTCCTATCCAGGGCTGTTCAATCAAGCTGGTGGAGTTGGACGGACGAGATAATTTTATGACACTCATCTGCGACCGTTGATAGAGTTTAGGGTCTTGAAGAGGTGCGCAAGCATCACTCTTCAGCTTGGTCGAAACCAAGCATGGGAGGTGTATTAGGTAGGACCGACCGGGCATGCGTGTAGACAGCTTGTCGGTGTACACGTCCATACCTCATTACCCCATGAAGATATAATCTAGGCCACTCAATTTGTCTGGCAAAGTTGAGTGGTTGAGATCGGTTTGCGGCAGAAATCCGTTGCCGCAAAGGAATCGGGGACCACGCGTCCATGCCTTGTTTGGGCACATGAATCGAGGCGTCTAGCCATGGTCAGTCTTGGCCGATTGGTCAGGCGTGTAAACGGGCCCACGGTGATCGTGTTGACATGCTCAGGACCTGTTAAGTCCACATCTACACCTTCCATCTATACTTGCGAAGATGGACGCTCGTGATCGATTAGTGACACATGTAATATGCCGCAAACTCTAATTAGGGTTTTAGATCGGTCGTGTGTACACGACTTCATCCTAACGGTTTGGCAGGCTATGCTCCTCCTTTGGGGAGGCCGACCATGTGGGGCCTACATTGGGTCGGTGGTGAACATGGTGATACCCGATCGACGGTCCTAGGCTCGATCTAATCCATCCAAACATGCTTTGTGAAGTTGGATGGTCGTGATCAATTTGAGACCTTAGTGGAATTTCCTGCGACCCTTTAAGCATTACGCCGGCCATACTTTGGGCAAACGCACGTTGCTCTATGGCTAGGTCAGGATATGGTCGACCAGGCAGGTAGAGAGGGGGACCACCGGTGTGCAAGACAAGCTTGTCCGACCGGTCATGGGATAATCCACGCCGTCCAATCATGCCGGTGAAGTTGGACGACCGTGGATGGTTTTGAGATGAGTGCCAAATAGTGCATATTTATACATCTTTTTATTGTTTTACTCATCTTTTGCGCTGGCGGTCTTGTAAATATTTGTATTAATTAATTTTGTGTTTTTAGGTAATAAATAAAGCTCCGCAAAAGAGCAAGCTTTTCCAAAGCCCGCGCACGAATCTGCTCCACAAGGAAGACATGGGCTCCCCAACCATCCTACTTTAAAATGGTGTTCGGTGGTTATTTGGGAGGCATGGTATGTATTCGACCCAACAGGGCATAAACGGGCCCGCTAGTGGTCATTAAGGTGGTTTTCTCTCGCCTTCTCCAATCCTAGCTCTGCTAGAACTAGGGTATTCAACCAACAACCCCGAGGATCGTCTAAGGGAGGAATCGGTTAAATCATGTGGCCAACTTGCGTGGTCGTGATTGTTTTAATTTAGTGTGAGGGTTTGAGATGAAACCCTAATTCACGAGACTGATATGGATAGTCAATCACTTCAACTCTTTTCTCTCACAAAGATTCAAATATGCTCAATCGGGCTAGTATAACACACCGAGAGATGTATGCTCAATCGGGCTAGTATAACACACCGAGAGATGTAGCGGCAACAAAAATATATGTTACAATCATACGGGTCATTTTAGAACGTGCATGCCTCACTATTAACACTTGGAGATTTGTGTTACTCTCCGCCGAGGATCGTCTGAGAGCAACACTCGATTCAAATATGCTCAATCGTCATGCTCAATCGGTCTAGCACTAATAATGAGAGTTACTCGCCGAGAGCAACACTGGGAACTAATAATGAGAGTTCACGGAAATACAAGGCTGGTCATGCATTAATTGATAATGCTATAAATTCACAGAATACTAGGATTGTTGCCACATGCTCTATTCTAGGTGAATTAGTAAAGTGGAGAAGTATTCATCACTTATCAGTGGCTTTATCCTTTGCAGGATGTCAGCGCATAATTTTGGCTTTTACAATTTTAGCCTTAAATGAAAATCCACCATCAACATGAAGTAAGTTCATAAACTTGTTTTATGAATCGAAAAGGAAATCGCCAGGAGTTATTGGTATTGTTATTCATTGCATATCTTGTGAACAACCAATATGTGTGATTTAGTATAACCGCTCATGACTAGTTTGTGTTCTTGGTAAAACTATTCACAAAGGCATGACTTATGTATTGGTATGACTTTTATTAGTGAAACCGATCTTAAGTAATCATCTGAGATGGTATGATCGAGTTTGTGATTTGTGTATGACCAACTCTGGGTAAAGGGGAACCGATCCTATGAAGAGGTGCAACACATCACAAAGGGGAATGGATCCTTGTATTAGGTGCAGCGAGTTTTTAGCAGAAAGGGGAACTGATCCTATGGACATGTGCAACACGTTTTTAGGCAAAGGAGAACCGATCCTATGGACATGTTCAATACATATAAGTTAGATACCATATATATGTGGGGAAACGATCCTAGTACCTAGTCAACCGAATTTTGGGAAGCTAGTGTGACTATGCACAGTACTCACATGGAGGTAGAACCGAAACTTGTTTTGGTAGAACCGTGAAACCCATGATTTGTGATAGAGTGTTTCTTGATAAATCGCATAGTTCTTGAAAGTCAGATGAACCAATTCTAAAATTGTTTGGAAGTGTGACAAATCGGTTTCAAGGTTTTAAGTATGAAAGAGGACTTACAAAGTAAGGATGTCGGCATACTTTGAACATGTGCAGCAATGTTTATCTTTTATTGTTCAAAGTTATTCCTTAATAGCTACAGGAAGGAAATCCCAGGATCGAAACATAAATAAGTTAAGAATCTTGTATTTAAGGTTTTTAATTTTATTTTAGGAAAACGAGAATTAGTAATGTGCATTTACTAGTTGAGATTTTCCAAAGAGATTTTCGGTCAATATTTTGGACAGAGCATTGATCGTTGTCGTAGGCTCAAAAATAAATTACACTTTCTTACTACTCAAAATATATAATGAAGCAAGGGCAAGAAAGGATCGTTCCCACAGAGAGGACTTAGGTTGTCAATATGTTTCGGTTTCCTATATAAAACAATGGGGGATTCTCTGATTTTAATATACTAAAATAAAGTAAAAACAAATAATAAAATAAACACGCAAATCAAGGATGTGAAATTATTGGATAAAGGTTTCATCTTCAATTGTAAACAAGTTTTGAATGTATGAATATAATTCGTATTTAATCTCGCTATCATCAAAAGCCCTAGAATATCTTATTGCAAGAATACTCCATAAATTTCCAAAGTCATCAACACACACATTAGAGTTGAGTATGTGAATTCTACCTAAAGAATAACCTAACGCCTTGCGCTAATTAAGTTCAATTCCTAGGAGCATTAAGTTTCAGAAATAGGCTAATCAATGCAATTGAAATACATTGCGCAAACAATTCGAACAAAGGTCAACTTCTACATATGACTACAAGAGTGTATCACTACAAGCCGTAATCATATCATGCTACTCGTATTCAAGGTTAACGCTCGATGATGAACCCTAAATTAGCTATAAATATGGATGTGAGTTCAATCAATTCTAGACTTAACTAAACAAACATTCAATCATATTGCAATACATCAATCATGCAATTATTATAACCCGTAGAAATCAAACGATAATATTGAGAGAAAACTAATTCATAAAAATCATAACTTGGTTGCCAAAATCCAACTACATCTTTAACCAATAAAAATAAATCAACTACTTGGGTTTTTGGAAATCATCACAAAGAGTTTTAGAAGAATCTATCATGTGAAACCCTAGAAAACAAGTAGAAGCCTCCCTAACGGAGATATCTAGGTTTTGAGAAAGACTTTTCTATTTATATGCTTTTCCCATTCCAAAAGGATACTCTTTCTAAATTTAGGTCTTCTCAAAACCCATCTCCAAGTGGTCCACCAAGCCCATGAGTGAAAATGAATCTCTGGAAATTCTGGGTCCAAAATTGGGTCACCGGATTGCTGACGTCATCACCGGAATCCGGTCGCCGGAATTTGTTACCGGAAAATTGTCTCTAACCACCTGAATGATCAGAAACTATCACCAGGCAAATATGTACTTCTTTCTACTCATCTTTCCTTCTATATGTTCATACATTCACAAAAACCATCTAACCCAACTTCTTATTTCTTGCGAAAACGTACCCAAAAGCGTGACTCCAAACTCATATATGCCGCGGCCGACTCTTGCATACGAGTCATACCCCCTTCATGATTCACTGAAACTTTACAATCCCCACTTTCGGTTCCAAAATCCGAGAACCGGAACTAGTACCACCGATTAGCCATTCTCGCTCACTTTTCGCACAATCTCTGCAGCATTGGTTGTGGAATCTATTTCTCAGGCCAAGTTACGCTTCTTCCCTGCAGTTTTACACATTCATTCACCTAAATATACATCTATTTCAGCTTCAATCCATGTTCTCTCCCTGGCTCAACAAGAACAGCATCAATTCCTCTTCTAACTCGATGCACCCTTCATAACTATACCACCAGCTTCTTTGTAAGTCACCAGCAATCAACCAACTCCTCCACATACACACCTGCAATTGCTCATCAAGTTAGCATACTCAAGCCATCAAAACTGCACCATTTCCTGCACACTTCCATCACCTAACCTGCTTTGTCATAGCCTTTCAGTCTCACCAACACTAAAATGCAGCTGCAGAACCCACTCACTGCAATGCAGCATCAGACTACCTTCATCTGTCAGTTCCATTATCTCCATTTCACGAACCTGAGTCCATCCTTGTTCTGCAGCTGCAATATAGCACCACCATTTCCTTGTAAACTCCACTTGAGCTGGATCAGTTCATAACACCAGAGCCATATTCTCTTCCACTAGCTTCAACTCAATCCCTGCTTAACAGCAACATCTTCTACAAAACCATCTCCATCTCAGAAACATCAGACCACCTGCTTTCCAGCCAACAAAATTTCAACTAATTCATCCATCCTAACATTCATCTAAACCCAGAAGTCCAATAAACCCAGCCACCAACAAGCTCCATCTATGTCTCAATTTCCAGCTCCGCAACTAATTGCAGCAGCAGCTCCTTGTTCAATCTCGAACCCCATGAAAAACCCTCATAACAACCTCATTCCATTCTGCTGCCAATATAACCTGTAGCTTCATGGCTGCAAAGCCGTGCCAGCAACCACAAGCCAACACTACCTTCATCCATTTCAACCAGTTGCACCATCAGTTCATTCTGCAACTTCAACCTATTTTAGCTTCATTTTAGATACAATAGCTCGGACCAAATCACTACCAGAAACCCATTACAGCTTCCCTGTAAACAACTTTAAGAGCTTCATTCTTCCATTGCGGCAACAAAACACACTGGATCTCGCCATTTCTCTGTAATTCATACATTCATTTAACTCCAGCTATTGCCGCTCTTTACGGTCTCTGCAGCTCCATTTCTATCTTCCATACTCAGCTTCTATTCGCATAGCCGGTACCATCAGTTATAACCACCATCACCTGAAATTTGAGACTATCAGCATCAACACACCTTTCCATTTCAGGAACTCAACACCACAAAATCATCTTCTCCCGTCTTTGAATCAACAACATCCACCCATGAATATCTCCTCCATTCTGCCAGTTCATTTCTCTACAAGCCTCCACCTGCAATGCCCATTTGAGTTCTCACTGTAATATCATCTTCAGCCTCTTGCAGTGCTCCATCTCAGTTGAACTGAAACAACACCACCAGTAAATTCAGTTGAAACCCATCTTAATTCCACCAGTACCAGAACCCATATGCTCCATTCATCTTTTGCTTCATTTCAGCTACACAGGCCCACTCATTCACTCATTATTTCCCAGCTGCGCAAACCCCAGTTGTAATCACCATCTCATGCCAAGTTCACAGCAGCCAACACAAAACTGCACATTATTTCCCCATCTACTCCACTGCATCACCTGCACCTGCTTGATATCAACAGCTGCAACTCCCATTCTCATAAACAACCACCACTGCCTTGTAATCTCCAGTATTACCACCTTCATCACCAGAATCAATCTATATCACCATTAACAGCACCATCTTCTCTTCTATCACTCAAATCTTCTATTAACTCAAACTTGAGTGTACCCCTGTCTAATTCAGCCTTCAATCATCACAGTAAGACCTCGATTTCATATCAAATTCGTCTCAATTCCAGAGAAACCCTAACTTCAATTTCATCCAACGGCGATCTCTCGGCTTTTGCTTCACAGAAACACCAAATTCCACCATCAACAGATCAACACATTCCCTTCTTCTTTCCACCTCGGTCTTTTCTGCAACTTTATGAAATCAATCGTAGCAACAACTGCAATCACAAATCCCCTGAATTTCATCTTCAATCCATTCAAATCCTAACTTTTCCTTAATCTTCCCGGAAATTCTTCTTCACTGGTTTACAAAAACACCCTCTCAGATTCGAGCCAAGGTGACCCAAACTCTGTATCTTCTCGGCGTCCTGTCTGAATTTGACAAGGAATCTGCAGCCGCCTCTGGTATTCCTCTCAGGTAAAAATGACTGAATGAGATAAATGTTTCTCTCATGCTCAGGGTTGGTTAATGATTGGCCCGGATAATGACACCCTGTGACTTCGATAACGGCTACCCCAATACTCTCCATTCAACCGTCAGTCTCAGGAGACCGACAATTCAGTTTCTTGCATAATTCTTCTTGTATTGTCAGCTCTAGGAAACTGACAAGCTTAATCATTCATTTTGCTCATAACTTTCTCATATGATGTCGGAATGGCCACATACTTTCGTTGTTGGCTCCGTATTTTCGTTCTCTTCAAGATGATTGAGAAGAAGCCCTGGATTTAGACGAGTTCCACTTACTTTTACTCAAATGACTCCAAAACACCTATAAAACTCAAAAGCAAACATAAGATACATAATTCACACGAAAAATAGCAAAGAAAGCATAAACAATAGATAAATATTAAGGTGTTTTACAACACCTATCAAGCATTTCCAGGAATTATGGAAACCGAATTCGGAATACATTGAATATCTTTGAGAATATTTTCGGTTTTGGAAATTCCTTGGTGTCCAAACTTCCTTGTCTATAAATACTTGAAGTTTGCATTTCTAGAAAACTAATCCTTCATATAGCAAGAACTTTCTCAGCTGTGTTGTTACTGGTGAAGCCGCCTATTCGGAGAGGAGAGTAACCTAATTAGGCGAAATCTCTTATGGCCGCTCAGTTTAAAGTCTTCTTTGGGATTGAGAAGCTCTATTAGTACCGTTGGTGGGAAATTAGATGATTGTATCATTATTTTAGTTTTCGATTATTGATTTGATTGACTAACGGTTGTTGAATCTTTGATTGCACCTAGTTTGTTTATTCTTGAGAACCTTCTCTTCTGATATAAAGCTCACTTAAACTAGATCAAAGATTTAACGTTTCTACGGATCTAAGTTTTTCTAGATCCGTAAGATAGATTCATTGATTTTCCATTGTTAACAGACTCCGCTCTGTGTGACAAATCAATAAGGAATCAAGTTTGTTTTTGCAGGTTGTTACTTTGAAGATTAAATCGAAGATTGAAGACTTTGAAGATTTGAAGAAGAAGTTGTTGTGAATCATTAAGAAGATATATATTAGATTTAGTCCTAAAGAGAACGCCTGTTCTGCTAGGATATCTGGTATCAAATATCTATTGAGAACTTCGGTTCTGCTAGATATTGTCAAGACAAGAATATTGTTGAAGCTGAGTAACTAGGATTTTAGTTTACTTAGTATAGTCTACACGAAGTTGCAGGTTTACTTTTTGTAGCGTCTTAATTCATTGAGTATTCAAATCTGGACTAGGTCCCGTGGTTTTTCTACAAGATTGTAGTTTTCCTCGTTAACAAAATTCTGGTGTGTGCTTTACTTTATTTCCACATTATAATTGTCTTTATATTATAATTAAAGTAATTTCACTTGTATGTTAACTAGGCACTTGATATTTATCTTATAAGGTTTCGGTTATACCGTACTATTATCAAGTGAACACTTTGTTGTAGTATTGTCTCAATTTCATATCCATAGACGATCACACAAAGTGTATTGGATTTCTCCACTTGTCTGATATAATTATTCACGTGTTAGGCCAGTTCGGACTAACCCTATTTTTCAAGTGGACACTGTGTTGAAATATTCCTTGAGTGATTGTTGCTCCAAGAGGTTTATACACAGTTGGTCTTGTATAGGTTGTGATCAAAATAGAATATTGTGGTGTATTTGGGTACCCTCGTCTTTTCAATTGGTATCAGAGCAGGCAAACATGAAAAGATCCAACAATATGTGTTTGGCGTGATCCAACCTATAAGTTTTGAATCAAATGGTTGATTCAGTTAACGTACCTCCAGGGTTTGATGGCTCAAACTATCTATGGTGGAAAATGGCTATGCAGTCTTTTCTTCAATCTCATGACTTTAACACTTGGGTTTTAGTTATTAATGGGTATGAACACCCAAAAGTACCGGTCAACAACTCAACCACTGAGTTTAGACTAAAGGAATTGAATGAATTCAATAATGAAGAAAAATTGCTTTCGAAGCAAAATACCTATGGATTGAACGCCATTATCCATGTTGTAACTCGATATCTTCATCATCATGTAACCAGGTGTAAAAAATCAAAGGAGGCTTGGGATGTTCTTAATATCGTATTTGAAGGGAATGCCTCTGAAAAAGAAGGTAGGCTTCAAACCCTATCTTCTAAATGGGAAAACCTTCGTATGGATGAAGACGATACCTTTGATGAGTTTGATCTCTGAAAAACTTTCGCTTTACAAATAGTGAATGCCTTTTACTTTTCCACACTATCTAGAAAGCGCTCTAGTTGGTAAATTAAAGATCTTTAGGAAAAACTATTTCTTCTGATACAAAAACTGATAAAGATATTGTGTGTAAAACTCTAAACCAACAAGATACGAATCTAAAAAAAGCATGCCATCATGGAAGCAAATGATCTTTCCACACTCAAATAAAAAGTTATTAAGACAAAAGAAAATGAGTGAATGCCTTTTTAAATAGTGAATGCCTTTTACGCTTTAGGAAAAACTATTTCAGATAAAGATATTGTGTGTAAAACTCTAAGGACTTTACCAACAAGATACGAATCTAAAAAGCATGCCATCATGGAAGCAAATGATCTTTCCACACTATCTAGAAAGCGCTCTAGTTGGTAAATTAAAGATCTTTGACCTTGAATACCAATTCAAGAATGAAGAGGGTATTACCATTAAAGCTGTAACTAAGACTTGTTCTTCGGATATAAAAACTGATAATTGTAGCGTTGATACGACTGCACGACAATTTAAAAAGTTATTAAGACAAAAGAAAATGAGTTTTTCTTCTTCTCAAAAATCACAAAAATTTGTAGAGAATAGAGAACAAAATAATTGTGATAGCTCTAGTTGTTCCAAGGATCAAGAGAACAAGGCTTTTCATGCAACTGTTGAATGCACACCTGAAAAGGATACTGAAGTAACTTTAGAGTCAAAGGCACTTGAATGTGATAAACTTTGCAAATAAAACGAAAGTCTTAAAAGGGAACTTGATACTCTATATAAGGATATAGAACGTGTAAGCAATGGTCAAACTTATCTTGAAGTCTTGGAAGAATACAGAAAACAAAAAGGTGATGATCGAGAAGCTCCAGAACCAAAGGCACTCGACTGTGAACTTCGTGAAGAGAATGAAAGATTGAAAAAGGAACTTGATGATCTGTATAAGTATATAGAGATTATCAGCAATGAGCGAGATTATCTTGGAGCTATGAGAAGTTACAGAGAGCAAATCGAAGAAACTCATGATCGAGAAAGGAAACTACATACAAAGTTGGAAAACCTAAATAACACTGAGGTAAGTAATTCTACCGAATCTGAAATTTCCTTAGATTATAAAGTTCAAATTGATAAATTTAAGGTTGATCTAGATAATGCTCTCGAAAAAATAAAAACATTGGAAAAAGAGAATATAGGTCTAAAAGCGGACTTGAAAAAGTTCGATAGTAGCACAAAATAACTTGACTCAATGTTGAAGTCAACTAGAGTTCCTCGTGACACGCGAGGATTGGGCTACAAAGGTAAACAAACTTTGAATGCTAAACAGGAGACAAAGTTTGTAAAACCTAAAGACTCTGCTGAAGAAATTGCTTCAAAAGGTGCAATAAAAGATTGCTCTTCCATAAAAGAAAAATCTGTAACACCTTCATCTTCACCAAAAGACGGAAAACGTAAAATCCGTCAAACTCCAATGAAATAGAATCCACAACAAGGTAACACTAAGCCTCATGTTTCGTGTGTTACTAAGCATTTCTCTTATTGTGGAAATAAAGGACACTTGGAAAGGGGGTGCATATTCCGTAAAAGGAATGAGAAAGCCATAGATGCACGTGTTTCCGCAAAATTGTCTGAACTCAATAATGCTTCTCGTGCTAAATCAGGACATCATTATCCTAAAAATACGCAAAAGAATTATTGTAATGATAGTTCAAAGTTTACTTTTCAGGCTTCTACAAAGTTTTCTCATTATCGCTCAAACAATAAAAGGAGAGATAACTTTGTAAAGACAAGATCTGATATTCCAAATTGGAATAAGACTAACTCTCAGAGTTTTTAACATTTCAGTTACCCTAATGTCTCCTCAAGAGTTTCATCTTGGATTTCAAGAGGAAATAATAGGAAGAACAAAGTTGGTCCTGTAAAACCCATTTCTAAATGGTGTCCAAAGTCTTCTCTAAAGACAACCAGGAAGGTATCAAAAGATAGTCACAATGATGACACTCAAATGATAAGTTTCAATACTCATGACATTCATAATATTGTGCTAAACGTTCTTGATCAAATGAATGTAGCTTCATGTTGTCATCGTTATATGAGATAATTAGGTCTCATATCGGTTACCTTTTTATGATTTTATGACTTTTGATTTAGCGAATTTCATATCTAACCTTTTGGGTTGCTTAATCAAATAATCATAAAAGGATGATGACAATTAATCCCATATGTGAGTCACGATTATATTATTATCAATGTATTTCTCATAAGTTGTGTATATAGTATACATATGAGTTTTTGGTATTAGCTTATTACTATTTACACGTAATAGTTAAAACCACTTCAACCTTTCTCTGGTAAAGGTTGCTTTTACTGTTCTTATGTCTTTGCGAAAGGATGACAAAACATTGAGATGAAGAGGATGCGTAGCTTGAGGTAACGACTTTGTTAGTTAATTGTTTCCCTGTTTAAGAAAAGCCTGATTTTATTGCTTATATCTATTGCTTTTGCTTAACAAAATTTTGGTACAATTGATTTTATTCCATTATGTGTGTATGGATGTGTATGTGTGATTCAATTGTTTCCGGTTAAGAAAAACTATCGTTATCTTGCTTTATTGTTTGATATCAATTGTTTAGGCTTACGAAATTACGGTGCAATTACGGTGCTTTAGTGTATATGTTGTTTCAATTGCTTCCCGTTGAGATAAATAATTATCTAAGTTGATTTATTTTGGTTTGTATGAATTGTTTATGGCTTAACAAAAGGTTTTTGGGATGAATTTTGTTTAGTCCAATTCGATTCCGGATAAGAGAAACTAAGTTAATTCTAATCTTAGTTAGACTTATCAAAGTGGAGGTTTCGGTTATTCAAGTCTAGTCGAATGCCTTAACAAGGAATGCTAGTTAACTAACCTAGTACTTGTCTTGTTTAAAATTGAAAGGTCTAAGTTATATGGATAATTAGAACCTGATGAGAAAAATAGAGTTATCTTTATTTTGGTCTTGTCGAACAAGTGATTGTATTTGTACAATCGGTTTAGCAAAGGAACTAAGGTGCTTAGTCGATTTTTGGTTTGCTAAACTATTAGGGAAAATTTCTTTAGGCAATTGTTTCCTTGATAACATATCAAAACACAATTACTTTGTAGTTTCGGTTTTGATATTGGTGTGTGGAACCCTCGTGCTTAACTCTTATAGGTTTGCAAGTCTATTTTTAGATTTGTAAGATCCTTTTGGTTTGTCCTTTATTTATTTTTTTCGTTTCTTTGTCATTTTGTGACAAAAAGGGCAAGGAATATATGGAGTAAACAAGTGATACCGGTATTGATTTATATTGATTGGTATCACTAAGGGAAAGGACATTGGTGCTTAAACGTTTATCTAACGAAATGAGTAAAAGCATAGACTAAGGGGGAGTAACATATCATATGATACTTGTAGTTATATGGACTACAAAGGAATAACAAAGACGTGCGGATTAAAAATCTACCTATCTTACCTTTATGGGGGAGTATTAGCTTTGTTATTATAATGTCAACAGCGGCATTTATTTTTGAATATCTCCAGGTTATTGTGCTGTTGAAATGTGAATTTAGCGTATGTAGAATGAGTTATGTTTGTAATTCGTTTATCTCCATATGTAATAGAGTTTTGTCACTAAATTGACAAAGGGGGAGATTGTTATAGCACTTCTCGGTTGAACCCACCAAGCGTTGGTATGTCAAGATTGGTTGTCATATTTAGTTCCAAAACTCGAGTCGCTTAATATGTAAACTACAATCAACTTTGATAGGATAGACTAGAAATGATAGAAGTATTGTGCTCCAGTTACTCACAAAGATCTGAAGATGGATTGAAGACAACAAAGACATTATCCTTCAGCTTGAGGTTAGTAACTACGACTTGACTTGTTCATTTTCTATCTTGTGTCTTTCAAATCTTTTAGATTGAAAACATAACATGCGAAGCTATATTATTATGATCATAGTATTAAGGAATACAATACGAGGTTTATTGCTTAACCATTAAACTTTGCAGATAAGACATCGACATAATCTTTTAAATGCTATTGTGATTATGTATGGGTATGAGGTGAGGATTTCATCCTAGGAAACCATATTTTACATGTGTTTTAAGGAAGTAAGTTCATAAACTTGTTTTATGAATCGAAAAGAAAATCGCCAGGCGTTATTGGTATTGTTATTCATTGCATATCTTGTGAACAACCAATATGTGTGATTTAGTATAATCGATCATGACTTGTTTGTGTTCTTGGTAAAATTATTCACAAAGGCCTGACTTATGTATTGGTATGACTTTTATTAGTGAAACCGATCTTAAGTAATAACCTGAGATGGTATGATCGAGTTTGTGATTTGTGTATGACCAACTCTGGGTAAAGGGGAACCGATCCTATGAAGAGGTGCAACACATCACAAAGGGGAATCGATCCTTGTATGAGGTGCGGCAAGTTTTTAGCAGAAAGGGGAACCGATCCTATGGACATGTGCAACACATATAAGTTAGATACCATATATATGTGGGGAACCGATCCTAGTACATAGTCAACCGAATTTTGGGAAGCTAGTGTGACTATGCACAGTACTCACATGGAGGTAGAACCGAAACTTGTTTTGGTAGAACCGTGAAACCCATGATTTGTGATTGAGTGTTTCTTGATCAATCGCATAGTTCTTGAAAGTCAGATGAACCAATCCTAAATTTGTTTGGAAGTGTGGAAAATCGGTTTCAAGGTTGTAAGTATGGAAGAGGACTTACAAAGTAAGGATGTCGGCATACTTTGACACGTGCAGTAATGTTTATCTTTTATTGTTCAAAGTTATTCCTTAATAGCTACATGAAGGAAATCCCAGGATCGAAACATAAATAAGTTAAGAATCTTTTATTTAAGGTTTTTAATTTTATTTTAGGAAAACGAGAATTAGTAATGTGCATTTACTAGTTGAGATTTTCCAAAGAGATTTTCGGTCAATATTTTGGACAGAGCATTTCCAGGAATTATGGAAACCTAATTTGGAATATATTATATATCTTTGAGAATATTTTCGGTTTTGGAAATTCCTTGGTGTCCAAACTTCCTTGTCTATAAATACTTGAAGTTTGCATTTCTAGCAAACTAATCCTACGTACAACAAGAACTTTCTCGGTTGTGCTGTTACTGGTGAATCCGCCTATTTGGGGGGGAGAGTAACCTAATTAGGCGAAATTTCTTACGGCCGCTCAGTTTAAAGTCTTCTTTGGGATTGAGAAGCTTTATTAGTACCATTGGTGGGAAACTAGATGATTGCATTGTTATTTTAGTTTTCGATTATTGATTTGATTGACTAACGATTTTTCAATCTTTGATTGCACCTAGTTTGTTTATTCTTGAGAACCTTCTCTTATGATATAAGTCTCACTCAAACTAGATCAATGATTTAACGTTTCTACGGATCTAAGTTTTTCTAGATCCGTAAGATAGATTCATTGATTTTCCATTGTTAACAGACTCCGCTCTGTGCGAAAAATCAATAAGGAATCAAGTTTGTTTTTGCAGGTTGTTACTTTGAAGATTAAATCGAAGATTGAAGACTTTGAATATTAAATCGAAGATTGGAGACTTTGAAGATTTGAAGAAGAAGTTGTTGTGAATCATTAAGAAGATATATATTAGATTTAGTCCCAAAGAGAACGCATGTTCTGCTAGGATATCTGGTATCAAGTATCTATTGAGAACTTCGGTTCTTCTAGATATTGTCAAGACAAGAATACTGCTGAAGCTGAGTAACTAGGATTTTAGTTTACTTAGTATAGTCTACACGAAGTTGCAGGTTTACTTTTTGTAGCGTCTTAATTCATTGAGTATTCAAATCTGGACTAGGTCCCGGGGTTTTTCGACAAGATTGTAGTTTTCCTCGTTAACAAAATTTTGGTGTGTGCTTTACTTTATTTCCGCATTATAATTGTCTTTATATTATAATTAAAGTAATTTCACTTGTATGTGAACTAGGCACTTGATATTTATCTTATAAGGTTTCGGTTATACCGTACTATTATCAAGTGAACACTTTGTTGTAGTATTGTCTCGATTTCATATCCATAGACGACCACAAAAAGTGTATTGGATTTCTCCAGTTGTCTGATATAATTATTCACGTGTTAGGCCAGTTCGGACTAACCCTATTTCAAGTGGACACTGTGTTGAAATATTCCTTGAGTGATTGTTGCTCCAAGAGGTTTATAAACAGTAGGTCTTGTATAGGTTGTGATCAAAATAAAAGATTGTGGTGTATTTGGGTACCCTCATTTTTTTCACTGGGTTCATCTATATTTGAGATTGACAAATCTTTCTCTTTAATAATAGACTTTATAGAAACAGATCTTTTATTTTTGGCGATGCGTTTATCAGAGACAATATCGTCCATCCTCAGATCGCTACAAACACAGACTTATGAGGTCTTTAATGTGTTTGCCTGCTCTGATACCAATTGAAAATGCGGGGGTATAACAACCACACCCAACAATTCGTTTGGCAATCTGAGAGGACTTACTCCAATACACTTTCTAGAGAATCAACTAGACAAATGACTCAATCTAGAGTAAAGTATATCAAAGAGTTTTAATATCTCTGTTTCACAATGTAATCGAAAATCAAACAGATAGAAATCCGTGAGCCTGATTATTATGTGAAACAACGAACGGTACCAAAGACCAATGTTCAAGTGTCAATCAATTTAAATCAACAACCAAAGGTTGGATATTCTAATTGATTGATCTTAACGCACAACCTGTGATATTTCAATTATATAACAAAATATAATGCGGAAAAGAAATAACAGAGACACCAGAATTTTGTTAACGAGGAAACCGAAAAGCAAAAAAACCCGGGACCTAGTCCAGATTGAACGCCACACTGTATTAAGCCGTTACAGACTCTAGCCTACTACCAATTAAATTCGGACTGGATTGTAGTTGAACCCTAATCAAACTCACACTAATTCAAGGTATAGTTGCGTTCCTTACGTCTCTGATCCCAGCAGGATACTACGCACTTGATTCCCTTAGTTGACCTCACCCACAACCAAGAGTTGCTATGACCCAAAGTCGAAGACTTGATAAACAAATATGTCTCACACAGAAAAGTCTATAGATTGAATAAATCTGTCTCCCACAGAAATACCCAAGAGTTTTTGTTCCGTCTTTTGATAAATCAAGGTGAACAAGAACCAATTGATAAACCGGACTTATATTCCCGAAGAACAACCTAGTATTATCAATCACCTCACAATAATCTTAATCAACTAGCGAAACAAGATATTGTGGAATCACAAACGATGAGACGAAGATGTTTGTGATTACTTTTATCTTGCCTATCGAAGAAATTAATCTCGAGTCAATTATTTCAATTGTACTCAATACGATAGAATCGGGCAAGATCAGAACACGCAACTACAAAGAATATAGTTGGGTCTGGCTTCACAATCCCAATAAAGTCTTTGAAGTCGTTAACCTATAGGGTCTCGAAGAAACCTAAGGTTAAAGGAGAATCGACTCTAGTTTATGCAACTAGTAACACACATGAGGTGTGGGGATTAGGTTTCCCAGTTGCTAGAGTTGTCCTTTTTATAGTTTTCAATCAGGGTTTGCAATCCAAGTTACCTTGGTAACAAAGAATTCAATATTCACCGTTAGATGAAAAACCCGATTCAACCAAGCTAATATCTTTCAACCGTTAGATCGAACTTAGCTTGTCACACACAAATGAAACGTACCCTCATTTGGGTTTATGTAACCGTACACAAACGTGTACACCATGTTGGTTCACAAATAGTTAACCGAGGTTAGCCATATGATTACTCTCATATCAACCTTATTCATCTTAACCATAACTAGTTCAAATGACTCAAATGAAACTAGTTAAAGAGTTTTTCAATTGCTATATTCTCATAGAATTATACAAGAACACAATTGAAGCAAAATCGGTTTGATTCACTCATTATAGCCACGGTTTGCAAAGATTGCATTCCTTATTATATAAATGTTTATGGTCATGTTCATAAACGATTTTAGAACTTTCACCTTCAAGTATGCAAACGTGTACGCATACTTGAAATACCCGGACTAAGATTGGGTTTCGCCAGTACGAAAACGGGTACGCGAACTTTAAATCCCACCAGAAATTCTCGGACATGAACCTGCACGCCAGTATGCAAACTGTACGCATACTTAGGTTCCCGGATTTCTCAAACCAACAGGTACGCAAACGGGTGCGCATACTATGGCTCCTGGACATGGATTACATATGTGCAAGAGTGCACAACATGTTAGAGCATAGCTCGGTTGAACCCACCAAGCTTTGGTATGTCAAGTTTGGTTGTCATATTTTAGTGAACCAAAACTCATTTAAAGAGTCGCTTGATTATGTACTAGAGTCAACTTCGTATAGGTTAGCTTGAAAGTATTAGGATATGAGACATTACAAGTATTACGTGAAGACTTGAAGAAGTGAAGAAGTAAGGAGCTACAACGACAACATCATCCTTCCACTTGAGGTTAGTAATATTTGACTTGAACTGTTTCATTCCTTAACGTATCTTTCAAGTCGTGCATATTGAAAACATAACTGCGAAGCATGAATGATTATACTCTAGTTAGACGTAGTATTAAGGAATACAATACGAAGTATAACGCTTATCTTTTGAACTTCGTATATAACACATCGACATAATCATTTGAATGCTATTGTGATTATGTATGGGTATGAGGTGAAGATTTCATCCTAGGAAACATTGTTTTACATTCCTTTTAAGGAAGTAAATTCATGAACTTGTTTTGTGAATCGAAAGGGAAATCGCTAGGCTTATTGGTATTGTTATTCATTGCATATCTTTTGAACTACCAATATGTGTGATTAGTATAACCGCTCATGAATTGTTTATGTTATTGGTAAAACTATTCACAAGGTCTGACTTTTGTATTGGTATGACTTTTATTAGTGAAACCGATCTTAAGTAATCACCTGAGATGGTGTGATCGATTTATTGTAATTGGTATGACCAACTCTAGGCAAAGGGGAACCGATCCTAGTAAAAGGTGCAACCGATCACAAGAGGGGAATCGATCCTTGTAAGAGGTGCAACAAGTTTCTAGATATTGGGAACCGATCCTATGAACATGTGCAACACGTTTTTAGATATTGGGAACTGATCATATGGACTTGTCCAACAAATACAAGTTAGATACCATATATATGTGGGAACCGATCCTAGTACCTAGTCAACCGAATTTTGGAAAGCTAGTGTGACTAATTCCACCCACATGGAGGTAGAACCGAAACTTGTTTTGGTAGAACCGTGAAACCCATGTTTGGTGATTGAGTGTTCTTGATCAATTACATAGTTCTTGGAAGTCAGATGAACTAGTTCTAAACTTGTTTGTAAGTGTGGAAATCGATTCCAAGATAGTCAATATGAAAGATGATTTACTAAGTTAAGATGTCGACATACTTTGAACATGTGCAGTAACGCTTATCTTTTATTGTTCAAAGATATTCCTTAATAGCTAAAGGAAAATCCCAGATCGAAAATAAATTGAGAATCTTTTAATTAAGGTTTTTAATTTTATTTTTGGAAAATGAAAATTAGTAATGTGCATTTACTAGTTGGAGATTTTCTAAGAGATTTCAGTCAATATTTGGACAAAGCATTTCCAGGAAATATGGAAACCGAATTTGGAAATATATTGCATATCTTGAGAATATTTTCGCTTTTGGAAATTCCTTGGTGTCCAAACTTCCTTGGTCTATAAATATCAAAGTTTGCATTTCAAGCAAACTAATCCTCAGAGCCAGCAAAACTACCTAGTTGTGTTGTTACTGGTGGAGCCGCCTATTCGGAGAGGAAAGTAACCTAATTAGGCGAAATCTCTTACGGCCTCTCGGTTTAAAGACTTCTTTGGGATTGAGAAGCTCTATTAGTACCGTTGGTGGGAAACTAGATAATTGCGGTTTAATATTAGTTTTCGATTGATTTGATTGACTAACGGTTGTTGAACTTTGATGGAACCTAGTTTGTTTATGCTTGAGAATCTTCTCTTCTGATATAAGATTCACTCAAACTAGATCGAAGTTTTGACGGGGATCTTTAGACTGTTTGTAGATCTACATACGTCTTGTGATAATCCATTGTTAACAGACTCTGTTATGTGTGTGATTGATCACAAGAGATTCAAGTTGATTGTGTGCAGGTGTTTATTGAAGATCTAAGAAGATTTGAAGACGAAGAAGATTTCTGATTTGGGTTCATAATCTTTGGTGTGCACAATACTTGTTTCGGTTAAAGAGGATCCAACTATAATCGGTTTATCCTTGTGGTAGATTGGATTGATTAGTTGAGTAGATCGGCATCAATACAATTCTTTGTAATTCAAAGTATTGATTCCAAAATCTTGACAATTACTTTGGTAGTTGTTATTAGATAGATCTAAGGACCTGACAAAGGAGTTTATAGGGGTAAACAGAAGAGCCTTTTGTCGAACTCACATCACTTGGTTGAAAAGAGTTGTTACTAAACAGATTTGTTGTTCCTTTACAGTTTGGAATACGAACCAAAGGAATTGTTCCAAGTACGTGACTTATTACAAGTTGGAGGCGTGGGAATACAGACGGAACTAGGTGAACTATAGGTTTAGTTGCTTGGTCTCAACTATACGAAGTTGGTTTGATTTTGTATAGCGGCTTAATCCTGAGAGTATTCAATTCTGGACAAGGTCCCGGGGTTTTTCTGCATTTGCGGTTTCCTCGTTAACAAAATCTTGTTGTGTCATTTACTTTTATTTTCCGCAATTATAATTGTTGTTATTATAATTTAAAGTAAATTACACAAACGTTAATTCCTATTTACTTGATAGTAATCCTATTGTGTTTAGTTAAGTCCGAACCATTTATCAAGTAAACATACTTCGTTGTTGTATTGTCTCGATCTCGTATCCATAGACGATCACACGAAGTGTGAAACGATTAGTTGTATTGTCTCGACTCAGTCCATAGATAATCACTTTCGGAGAAATGACTTATAGGTGGAAAAGTTTTAGATTGAGGTATATTTGGGTACCCTCGTCTTTTCACGTTTTCTCAACATGTTAGACCATATTTTCCGATATTTATCAAACTCGACAACACTTTTTCCAAGCATTATGCCATTGAATTAATCGTAAAGTCTCTAAACAATTACTTCATTTGTTTAGATAAAATTATTGTTTGATGGTACTGTAGCAAACCGATCAAAATTTACGAAAAAAACTCTTCAAAGATGATGATTTTTTAATACATGCAAATATAGTGACTATGATAATATTTTAGTTGAAGGAACCACTACAAATGAAATTTTAGAAGATAAAAAATATTTTAAATTATTCGTTTAAGTATAAAGGTTTTGAGGGGAAAAAAAAAATCATCGCTTGGCTTTTGAACTTTTCTTGTGCTTATGCTTTGAAGGAGATATAATTAAGGTTATCATTGTCGTCTTAAGTAATTTGGCACAACGTATGGCCCAAGGTAATAGCATAATCGACTATAGACCAGAAGAAGAAGAAAACGGTTAAAGAGGAACGGTTTTTTAGACACCCCTCAATTTTGTGGGGATCATGATGATGTGCTTAGACCATCTACCCTACACTCATAAGGGGTGTCCTAAAGTTAGGAAATGACTACTTACTCTTTTCTCTAATTTAATTTATATCTAAACTTAATCTTATATACATCTAATCTAATAAAAATTCATTAACAAAAGACTAATCAAAACCCAACATAAGTAGTGGAAGTTTTAGTTTGGATTTTGTTTCTCTCTTCCTTTTCCCTCTTTTTATAGTTGTTCCTCGTCGTCGGTTCATAAAAATTACATCGTCGATTAATCAATCTATTACAAACAAACTCATTTGTAGGTATTTTTCCATAAACCCATTATTTTTTAATTCGTCTTTAATTGAAAATTTTGAGTATATTCATAAAAAATATGGTAAAAATGGAAATTACTAATAGGAGTTCGGTTTAGGAAAATTTAAAAAAAAAAACAAAAAAAAAAAAACTAGCTTTGGTGACCGAACTTATGGAAATGAAGAACACGGAGAACACTTCAATTAGGAAGAATTTTTTTTGTGCCTAACCGAACTTTTGTATATAACACCAAATATTGTTGTGTTCGGTTAAGTCGAAAAAAAAATTCTCTTAACCGAACTTTAGTTTGTAAGAAAAAATGTTGAGTTCGGCCAAGTCGATTTTTTTTCCCCAACTAAACTTTTCAATGAAAACCTATATGTTGAGTTCGGTTACGTCGCATTTTTTTCTCCTAACCGAACTTTTATCTTAAAACATATATATAGAGTTAGTTACGCCGCAATTGTTTTGAAGAGTTCGGCAAGAACAGGTAGCGGAATGACTAAACCGGACATTACTCTATATACCCCAAAATCCCAGAATAAAAGTTCGACTGCCTATCCTGGAAATCTGATAGCCGAACAAAGCAAAAACTCCATTAAAACAAAGTTCAGCACCGGCTACAAGTAAGTTCCGCTACATGTTCTTCAAATCTTGTAGCCTAACATGTTTGACCTAGCCCAATCAAGTTGTAAAATTTCTCATTTTCAGAAATTTTGGCCAATTCAAACAACAAAAAACTAAATTTGAAGTATGCTGGAGTAATTTGAAGGTTCGGATTCAAAAAAAAAAAATAAAAAAGAATTCCAAAACCTTTTTTCTCCTTTTTCCTCCTCAAATTACTTCCAAATGACATAGTCAAATGAAAATCATGCCGCCCCTCCAAAAATGAAGTGTGCCTAAAAAATCGTTCTAAATGAGGAATCGGAATCCCTATGGAAGTGAAAAGTCAACAGACACGACGACGGCGCAGAAACAGCAGAAAACGAGAAGGCCATGTTATAACAGAGAAATTAAACATGGTAATAACTCTGACAAAATTTCATTTAAGGAGGGGTCCTTTCAGCAATCACCACAGTACAGAAACAAAAGGCTGACACAGCAGTGTAGAATACTTCCCCCCCCTCTATTTATATACCACTAACTCTGGTAAAGACACATCTATCTACAATTTCAACCCGAGTGGAAGACCGAGACGATATGATGATGCAAAATCTGTCTCTTCTCTCGTCTACTTGCATCAAAGTTTTACACAACAAGTCCAGTAGAGAAGCACCTTTTCCCTGCACACTTCAGGTCAGACAACTGCCAACCATGGCCTTCCTTGTAACGTTCCACCTGGAATTGACAAACTAGACGGGATTAGATTCCACACACAAAACATATATCACCTATAGAGGAAGGAAAACAAAGTCAAAAGAGGACTACACAGCGGAAGGTAAATACCGTATCTATCAACATTTTGCCCTCTTTTAACCCTGAGATAGCAAAAATTGTGTCTCCAACAACGGCAGCAGATGAATATCCCCTTGGTTCCTTCATATTCTGATGTGCTATCCATAATTGCATTCGAGGATCATACATCTCCACACTTGAAATCATTTTACTTCCATCATAACCTCCTAAAGCATACCTAGGGAAGAAGTGGTACACGTCGTTATGTTAAAAAACTTTATATACAAAGCAGCCATTAAATTCATGTAGACAAGAAAATTTACTTACAGTTTCTCATTTAGAACAACCAAGGAGTGACACCCTCTTCTAGTATTCATACTTGGGATCCGAGACCAAGAAACTACCTCCCTTGGGTCAAATCGTTCAACAGAGCTGGAATAAAAAAAAATATGTCAGTGCACATTTAGAAGGAAGACAGACACTATAAATTCCTTTCCTAATGATTGTCCAGACTCCAGATACATGGATGGAGGTTAAACCTGATGCATTATTGTCTTTCTGAGCATATAAGTTCTGAATAGTATTGTGCATGTACATGTGTATACGAGACTTCAAGGTCAAGCAGTTGAGGACTAAAAGGATGCAAACACATTGAATGATTGAAGCAGGTTATTTTAAGTTTGTGAGTCTATGCAAAACTACCAACAGTGAGGTGCTTCTGTAGAAAATCACTCGTTTGCATCAACTAACGATGAGTAAAAATAGATGGAACATAAAATTTTAGTGACTCAAACAAATCATGCAGAAAACTAGAAGACACAGTGATTCCATGTGTCCAGGTAGACAATGCATGCTGATGCCACTAATGAACCATAAGATACTCATACACAATATTCAACCTTCAGAAAACTTAAGATTGTTGTCAGAAAAAACATGCATTTTGATTAGACTACAATCTATCGGATTCAATAAAGAGGTTACGTACTTCAAATAGTTGTCCCCATCAAATCCCCCAGTAGCATAAACTACACCATTAAGCTCAGCTGCAGCACCAGAAAATCTCTGGAAGAACAAAAAGAACTATCCCCTCAGTATGTCCACCGTGACAAATAAACAGAGCAAGATTATCAAATGGCTGCAAAAGGTAAGCCCCTAGTGAACAAGTAAAAGCTAGGGTTGAAGCACATTTGACCTCATTGACCACCAACCCTAGCGCTAGCTGGATGCCAGGTCTATGCTCTCTTAACCACAACCATGTAGCATTTCTTACTAAGTCAAATTCAAATAATAAGCAAAGAGCACCTGATGTAACATTGATTGAGTGCGGATCCACGTTCCAACGACTGGGTCAAACATCTCTACATCTGAGTAACAGTTAACTCCATCTCCACCCCCAATTGCAAATATTTTATTATGCAAAGCAACTCCACCTAAGCATCCCTTTTTATGAGCTAATGAAGGACGGGGGGTCCACTCATTTCTTTGTGGGTTGTAGGATTCAACTTCACATAAAGCATATATGTCAGTCAATCCCATGCAAAGTGAAATGAATAATGTAATAGTAGAGCAAAAGCGAGAAGAACAAGAATGAGTAGTACCTGTGTCATACCACGAAGTACCATCTCCGCCGCCGAATACAAAGATTTCACCATTTAGTGCTGAAGCTGCAGCATATGAGCGGACTAAGTTCATTGGCCTAAGAGATCTCATACTGTCACTAGAAGGTGAATAGCAATCCATAGCCGACAACCATGAAGTGCCATCGAATCCTCCTATTAGGAATAACAGCTCATTCGCACCTAGAGATAGTTCATCAATCAACTCTTTTGATGTTTCTTTAGCAGCACTTGACTTAACGCACGCAACAGAAGGAACTAACTGTGATTCCAGCTCTTTCACGCGAATATTCAATTGTTTAACTTGATTTTGTGACTCGGTCTGGAAAGCAGTATTTTAGTTAATAATGTTGGCAACATCAATAATATATAGAACTTCTCCGTAACAGATACAATGCTACTGCGCAGAAATTTTAACATGTAGAGAAGTACCAATTTCTTTTCCAGTAGACTAGTCTTTTGTAGTTGTTGAACCTTAAGTTCTTCAAATTCTTGTCTCAGCTACATAAAAACACAGAATATATGAACTCAAAATTATAAATCAAGTGAAAAGGTACTTTATGATAACATCAAAATTCAAACTAAATGCTCAGCAAAACCCAACAATATAAATTACCTGACACATCAAAGACTGGAGAACAGATGAGTTAACTGTGACCTCTTCATGCTTCTCTAGAGTAAATGATGGTACTTTTGGCTCACAGTCAAATCCCAAAGATGTGGTTTTACCCTCACAAGGAACATCAACATTTTCTTCGTAATCTGTTGGATGACACTTCACCTGCTCTCTTTCAACAACTAATTCCTCATCATCTCCCCATTCAACTGTGTGTAGGTCAGGTTGCAAATTCTGATGGTCTTTATCCACACTAGGAACAGCATTTAAGGAACTCGACTCCAAATTGAACCGGTCTAACTGCATATTACTTAAATTCCAATCTAAATTGACATCGAGGTTGGAGTTCATGTCTTGAAGAATATTCTCCTTGGATGAATACTGCGGAATCTCAGTTTGAGACCCCATCATTATATTAGCATGATCTGATTGAGCAAAACAGCCATCTGAAACTGATGTCTGCGCATTTTCATTTTCAGCTTTCTTATCATGTTTGGAAACCCACATAGGGGGACATGAAATTTGGGGATTCACAGAGACAGGTTTTGGCAATGTTTCATACAAGGAAATCAACCCACTAGTCTGAGCATGATCCAGTTCAAACCGGAAATGAACCTTAGTGTAATAGTTGTCCGCGATTATGGGCCTGTATTGGTTTTCAAACAGTGGCTTACATTGCCTTCGGACACATATGCGAACCTAAAAAACGAAAACCATGAAATTAGAAATTACTGCCTTTTCTTGACCTACAAAATGCAAACCTCAGGCATGATCTTAGAAACTAAAACAGAACAACTCACGCCTCCATATAGAGCACAGCAAAAATAGTACCTGTGCAGGATATTGTGTTCTCTCATGACCATCTTGACTCCATCCATATGGGTTGATATTCATTTCCCCATTACTTGCCGCTTCATAGATTCCAAGAAGTTGTCTGTCAGTGTAATTAAACAAGAAGAGCGGCAAGCCCGGTTCAATGTTCTTGATGTATGAGAAGTGTACACCTGGTAAACCTGTTACAAAACTCTTTACACAATGAATACTAGGGATTTTATGAACTTTTTACAAGACATTTCAACACCAACATTTTAAAGAATCAAACTTGATAAAACACCTCATGGTTCCTAACAATCCTTAATGGACTAAAAACCTAATACATACCAAATATCTGGTTGGAGAGACATTCTTTCATGGTGTGGCGAGTACAACCAAATATAACCCCTCCAAGATCAATTTTCCTCAGATTTCTAATCTTTCCAGGGTTGCTAATGCTTGAATTTTTTTGACCCACTTCCGATAATGGGAATGTCGTCTGTGTTTGCCTTCCTGCTCCCATTCTTTCTTGAACCAATTCTACTCAACAATAACAACAAGATAAAATCAATTACAGGTAGTAACAAAAAGTATAATAAAGATTCAAGAAAACACAAAGAAACTGCTACCAAGACCATAATAGGGAATAAAAAGAGAGAGGGAGGGGGCTAGGGTTTCTTACTTTACTCTCAGTAATGGAGTTTCAGTGGAGAATGGATGAAGTTTTTAGTTTCAGTGGAAAAGGGGGAAACAGCGAAGGAGTGTGCCCGGTCTCTATCATGAAAAACGTCTTCCCAAACCCTCTCCTACTGTTGGATGCCCTAAAGCCAAAAAGGTTTTGTATTCAGGTACAGGCCACAGACTCACAATAACCCAAGATTCTTATTCTTCTTTTGTTATTAAAAAACAATTTTACTTGATTGGCTTCTTTCCCAAAGTAAAAATGAGTAAAGATGGTGTTTTGGATAACCTTTATCCCAAATTAATTTTTGAAAGGGTTCTTCTGTTTCGTTGAACATGAGATGAATCAATACTTGGTGCCATTTGAAATGGCTTCCCAAAAAACACCTTGGTTGGAAATTTCAAAAATGAATTTCCCACCCGAAAATGTACTATAGTTTTAACAGAGAGACACCTCAAAGAGAAATAACCACGCTTCAGTTGATTATTAATGGGTGTGACTTTTTAATCAAGGTGGGTGTGAAGATTGGTTTATCTCTGGTTTTCCTCGGTTTAAAGAATTTTTGTATCTAAAATTAGTAAAAGAGTTAATTCTTTTCCAAAAATTTTGTATCCCAAAATTAGTAGAGGGCATTTAGATATGCCTTGGTAGTCCCAAGCCTAGTTAGTAAGTTCGCGAATCCAATAAGAACCTAAAAGGATGATTTTTCCGTATCCTACGAATTTTACCGTCCTATTATTCGCGTTTTACGTCCGCAAATTCTCGAACCCAAACGTGTAATTATGAATTTGGCATTCCCAAATTATTATTTTGCGAATTTAGATATTGCCTCACCCAAAGAACTTTACGTATCCCGAATAATATTTTCTTTTACCCACCCTTTGTAATTAATTTGGATTTTTTTTTAAATCGATTGATCCAATCAAATTCTTTAGCTTTTACGTTTTTAAATGCCCCACTTTTTGGGCTTTTAATTCTTTTCCAAAACTAAAATTAGTAGAGGCATTTAGCCTCCCGAGCATACACGAACTTTATATCCCAATATTAGACATTGTTATAACTTTTATGAAACAAAAATGACTGAAGAGATTTGAAGGTGCATCTAAACCACTATACCACGTCCTCTTGGATGACTAATATTGTATATATTATTAATATCATCATATTAAGTTTATTTTTTCTTTAAATAACTCTCAAATATGCATAAAAATTAGTCTATGTCCTTATAAATAATAATTATTTATTATAATAGATACCGAATTTTCAGAGTCGAACTCACATTTATAAATCGAATTATACACGTACGTATGCCGTTCCGAATCACGTCCCGTTAACCGAATTTTGGACCGAATTTGGGTTTTACAAAACTGTATAATACTCGTACGTTTGCCGTTCCGTACGCTTGCCGAATCCCGAATTGCTAACTAGGCTCCCAAGGTCCCAAATTAGTAAAAATGAGTAAAGAGGGTGGTTGGATACACCTTGGTCCCAAGTTAGGTTGGGAATTTCATAATGATTTCTGGAAACAAAAATGTGTAGTATATTTTTTTATGAAGCAAATGTATTTCTTTTTTCTGTATTTTATTTTTTTGATCGATAAAGAAATTACTGCCACCAGTTTTGAACCAAAGTCACTGATATCCTCACACAATGACTTTACCAATATTATTGTGTTAAGGGTACATCATCGAAGCAAATGTATTCAACATCTAACCTTTGAAAATAATTGTTGGATTAATAAGAGATAAAGAGGAATGTTGGATTAAGATTTAGGTGGGAGTGTTTTTGATAAGAGTGCAAGTGTTTTGGATCTGTGAGGTTTGCTATACTTGTTTTACTGCAAAATAGTTTCGCAAACCTAGATCGAAACATATCGAAAGAAAAATCTATAGGCTTTTTATTAGAGGCAGATAAGTATCAAAAGTCATCACCTAGGCTAAAACAACTTTTTACTGTAACAAACCTCGGTTAAGGGAATCAAGTGTGTAGAACCACGTTGACTTCAGATACGTAAGGAGCACGACTGAAGTTGAGTACCTTGGAGAGTGAATTATGGTTCAACTACATTTCAGTCTGAAGTATGGTAGTAGACTAGTGTCAGTAACGGTTTAATATAGTGCGGTGTTCAAAGTGGACTAGGTTCGGGGTTTTTCTGCATCTATAGTTTTCCTCATTAAAAAAATTCTGGTGTCTTGTGTTATTTCCTTTTCCGCATTATATTTTTTATCTTTATAATAGTAATATCACAAGTAGTACGTAATAAATCCAGATAGTCTTTGAGCCCAAATTGATTGAGATTTTACAAGATTCGTTTTACAAGGTACATCCAAATCATCACATCGTTACCACCTCATAAGAACAATCCAAACAAGTTGATGAAGAGTTATTTATCTCATGGAATCATAAAATCTAAGACGAAGATAACTTTGTGCTTTTTATCTATCTCGCTCCTAATCTATAGTTCGTGAAATACAATAATCAATAGAACATGATCCGGATACAATAATTATCAGGTAAAAGATAGTCTTATTGGGATTCACGAATCCCTAAGGGAAGTTGTAACGACCCTCAAGCTCGTCAACGCTATTTGACTGGTCTAGAGATGATCAAGAGACGATTAAGCCGCTAATGACTCGATCAATTAGAGACGAACGTTAATTAATAGAAATTAATTTAACTATGATATAGATACGAAATTAGTACCATCGAATAGATCACGAATAGTTACGCGAAATAGACTACTCGAACGTGTCATTCGGACACTTGACGAAGAAGATATCATCGGATAAGTATGAAGGGGTAAAATAGTAATTAGGTCGTAGACCGCTTGGCTGCCCATATCAATCTTATGGGTGCCTAAAGTATTTTTGTTGGCCTTATCTTCACCAAGACGTGTCGAAGAGAATTCATTTTCTTTTCTTCTTTCTCTTTCTTCTTCTTTCTTATTTTCTCTTCTTCCTCTCCGTTCTTCACCTGCTGGTGAATTGAGTAATGAAAATAGAGAGATTTTGAGATCAAGAGAGGTAGGGTTTGATTGAGTAGTAATTGATGTTCGTGGTGTTGTTATTGATTTAGCTCTGAGGGAGATTATGAGTTGAAGTTAGGGTTTTTGAGTCTGAGATGAAGAGTTCAAGAAGATTGATGAGTCAGTTAAGAACCCTGATGATTATTGATGAAGGTGGTGTTGCTTTGAATATCAAACTCAGTTGTGGAAGAAAAAGGCAAATTAGGGTTTTTCTGTTTAATGTTCAATTCGTACAATTTTGATTGAATTAGTATATGGGTTTGTGTTTGATTGAAGTTTAAATAGTAATATGAAGTTTAATTTCGAGTTCTTAAGGAATTAGGATTTTGTTCTTCCCCAATTTTGGAATTAGGGTTCCTGGATTAGAAATTTATGATGAATATAAAGATGTAGAAGTATGCTGGTGATGAGTATTTGCGGTGGTTGTGGTGTATTGGCTCTTGTGATGAGTTTCAGATGGTGATGAAGATTGAGGTGACCTTGAGAATGAGTATCTTAGTTAGACGAAGTAGTCTTGCTGGTGAAGATGAAGATGATGCTGGAGATTGGTGAAGGATGATTAGATATTGCAGGTTAGATGTACATATTGTGATTAGTTAGCATACAGTTTATGGAAGAGACTTTGATGATGAAACTGAACTGAATTGGATGGTTGGAGTGTTGCTGTTGAGATGGTTGAATTGAAATAAAGTTGGAGTTGGAATTAGTGTTGTTGTTGATCAGTTGTTGGTAAACAAAAAGAAGAAGAAGGTCGGTGATGTTGATTATAGGAGATGTAATAGTAATTGAAGGGGAGGCTATGGTAGTGGTACTGTTGAATTGAATTGTAGGTAGTTGCAGTTATAGAATGGATGAGTTGATAATGCTAAGGGGTTGAGTAGAGACAAGGCAGTTCTGAAGATTGTTGTTACAAAACTTGCATAGAAGGATCTTTGCAATGGTGGCGAATCTGGAAGTGCAAGATTGTAGAATTGAATCTAAGCTTTTGCTACAGATAGAGATGAAATGCATTGTGGTGGTTGTGTATATATGATGATATTTAGGGAATCGTGGTATTGAATTGAAAGAGATGAGTTGTAATGAAGTGACAAGAGGTTATGGTAAAAGTTTAATGAATATGAAGAAAGTTATGTTTTAGAAAAAATTGTAATGGAATTGGATTTTGATTCAAGTCTGAGAAGTAGATTGATAGAAATTATGCGTTTACTTTTGTATCTTGTTTGTGCAGTAGAGTTCTTTGGCCTGGGCAATGGCTCTGGCTTATGCATAAGTTTTAAACCTATTAGTCATTCTAGTCAGATTGTCTGTCTGACTCTGTCCTTAGTTGACTTAGGATATCTGACTGAGGTGAATCAGTCTAACCCTGAGTTGACTCAGTTGCCTTGACCTTGAGCATTTACCCTGGACTTTGACCTGTGACTGGACGTTGACTGTTAGTTGAACCATTTGACCATCATTGACTGTTTGTTGACCCAGTTGGGTCAGCACTTGTGTAATGGGCCGAGTCTAGTGAACTTGGGCTTAGTGACATGTATTCTTAGTTTGATGTTTTGGACCCTTATATTCTAAATTAGCCTTTGGTTTCTTCTGCAAAGTTGTAGATATTCATAAGACATATCTAATGGACTATAGAACCAATCTAATTGAATTAGTAAACCTTTAGATGTGTTAAATATAGATAATGAAAATGTGTAGAACCATAAATGAACTTAGAACTATTAGATAGTTCACTTAACCTATAACTAGTGAATTGTATGAGATTATGTTATGAGCCTTGTGTGAGCCTTTTGGCTAATCATTAGAGTGCTTGTGTGATTAACAGTTAATCTTTATTAACAACGAACGATCTAAAGAATGAACCATTGGATTATGGATCTCAAGGTATGCGAGGCTTGTCATCAAAAGAGGTGGGAATCGATAACGAACTCTCTTGTATTCATTATTGTTTTATAAATCTATCTTTTGTGAGATCCATGCATATCTTTGTTATTATATGATAGTGTATGCATGTATTATATGTGTGTATTACAAACTAGTTTTCTTTTACATTTTGGGATGGGCTTGGATCTTTAGAAACAACTAATATCTGTGTTTTGGGAGTATTTAGTTATTTTTCAAAATGTGATTCTTTCCATTGACTGGAAAGCGGTTACATTCTTTATTATTTGTTAGCATGAAAGGGAGAAGGTTTCCTTTTGATTGGTGTGAGATGTGTGCCCCCAAATGTTATACCTAATTTAAGCAAACCTGGATAGGCCTCGTTGGGTTGAATATTATATAGGTCTGGTTTTAATTTGGCCATTATATTTTCCCTATTTATGTACGGGGGCAACGCATGTCTCATACATGAATGTTTATTATTCTTTTAAATTACTTTCAAAAGCTATTATATTATGTTTTGGTGTTTAGAGAGAATGATGTTGAGAATCTTATATAAGATTGTTGGATTTACGCGGGGATGGTAAAGGGGGCTCTCCACTGTGTAAGCACTTCGATCGGATATAATGTTGTTACCATTAGATCTCTTTGGATACTTGCAATGTAGAGTGCGCGTAGAATAAGGTACTGGTAAGGTACACATCGTTTATGACTTGAGGACGGAAACCTCATGGGCGCTTTAATGATCATTGAAGAATCCGCAACAGTCATACCTTGCTACTCCGAAGTAAGATGTCGCTCAACTATTATTTATGTTGTGAATGTGTGCCAGTTTAATGGTTGGTAGAACTTTATATTTCAGTACAACTTATTATTTTAATATGCTTTATCTGTTTTTCCGTGTTTTATCGGTTTTCAGTAAAACCTGCATTGTCTTTAAATCATTCTAGTGATTACTTGAAAGTTAGTTATTATTTCTACTGGGCACCCCTTTTAGGGATGATGTGCTCACCCATTCCCACTTTCAATTTCAGAGATAGATCAAGATGTGCACGTGGCGATGAAAGCTTCGAGGAGTTGGTTAGCTTCCGCTATGTTTATTTTGTGTTTATATTCTATTTGTAAACCAACTCACTATAAAATATGTATCATTTGAGAGGAGTTCTTGTATTTATTTCAGAGAGGGTTTAGATTCGGGTTAATCTTTGTTTAAAACTTCTTTCTTAATGTTTGATTAGATGTTTTAGATCGTTAGTGCCTCTTTATGTGGTTAATCTCTTAGATTAGTCAGCTGCTAGCTTAGGGGGCGCTACAGAAGTCTTCAAAGTTGTAACCTAATACAATCTCCTAAAGAAACCTAGGTTATATATGACGACTCTAACTTTGCAACTAGGACACCAGAGTGCGAGGAATTGAGAAATCTAAGTGCAAGAGTCTCTCTATTTATAGATTTTGAAGGCTGAAGATAGCTTTGTATTCAATATAAGGTTGCTTAGAATCGAAGCTAACATTTTTCAAATGAAATTAGGAATTTATTTAAGCATGTGAAATAATTTTATGAAAATTACTCAAAAGATTACGCAATATGGTACGAGCAATAGTTGAACTATGCACAATAATAGTTCACAAAGGTCAAATAAGTTCGTGAATGCCCAAGCAATAATGATGTTCAAGAACGCTCAAGACTAAACAATAATCCACAAGCTCAATGAGTAATTGTGAATAAAAGTGTCTTAGAAGTATTTATGAGAGATATGGCAAAAGTGCAAGGATGCCTTAATAATTAATTAGTGTATAAAAGTATAAGGGATGGTTAGCAAATAGTGTCCTTTTTGATTTTTCAAAAAGTATACAGGAACATGTCTGAAGTGACATGGTGTGCAAACTAGGTATGAAATCACATCTGATAGTTTTATATTCTTAGCAATTTTTTTAGCACTCATGATAGCTTTCCTGAAAGATCACGTCTGGATTTTCAGATATTCTATTAAACAAAAGAAAAAATTGGATCTCAATCCCCACCCCTACTTCTATCAGTAAATCAAGTATTGAAGCAGACATAAAAGTTTCTTGCATTCGCAAACTTGTTGCTTTCAGATTTAAAAGTTTCATTCCAGACAGAGATGGCAAATAAACAATCTATAAGGATATGAGTCATATCTTCTTTTGCAGTATGACAAGAAATTCACAAATGATCAATCAGAATATATGGGAGATTTTAGCCTTTGCTGGAGAATTCCACGAGCACACTTCCAAATAAAAATTTTGGTAGTTGGGGAGGTATCCAATTTCCATATTTGGTTCTGGTTGGTGATGTTGATATAATTCTTGTATTTGGTTTATGTTTTTCCTTGTAGAGAGAGCCGACAGATAAGTTCCTTTTTCAGCTAGCCCAAAAAAAAAACTCAATCTTCTTACTGAAAATTGAATATTAGGTTTGTCCACGGCTCTGCCTTCCTCCAAATTGAACCAGATTTTTATCTTCCATAATCTGAATCCTTAGAAATGAGAGAAAAGGTGCTTCACCAGAGTAATCATTAGGGAAGTTGGGAGGTTTAGTTACATGGGTGTCTGGATCATTTATCTATTTATCCTCTCATATATTCACTTTACAAACATTTTATACCTTTCAAATATCTTTCCTTAATATTATTTAATTCTCCATGGCTTAGTATATTATTTCAATATATTATTGCCCTTCATGTACTTAGATTTTATGATAAAAGACCCGAGAGAACCATATCCTAAAGGAGTTCCCAACTAATTTATGTTAACATAAGCATTGTTGAAGAGTTTAATATTCATGAATCCTAACTCCCATGTATTTGGGTTTGCGGGTGGATAATGAGGATTTAAGAAACACACTTTTGGATTTTCAATGTCTTTCCCCGGAAGAAATTTCTTTGGAGCTTGTTAAGATCATTTGAGAGCTTTAAGTACGTGGTTTATTTGATATATTTTACTTTTGTTGGTGGTTAGAGGAGAACCAAATATTTGTCATAGATAAAATATATTTGAACCCCCATACAAATACTTTTATCGTTGCTCAAAACATCATCAATTGTTACTTAAAAATGTTAATCTCGATTTGCTAAAATTAATTAGCTGCCCCGAAGTATCACAGAAATTTTCAAAAATAAGCTACTAGATTGTTGCATTCCCTACGTTGCTTTGTAGAAGACCATGCAATTATCAATAGATAATCAATAAATAAATTAATAGGTCATCTGCATGTATCCTTGTGCCATTCATCAGGCCGAATGACTCAACATTTCATATTGTCCTGGTGAGGGCTTCCATTTAAAAAAGGAACAAGTAAGTAGAAAGAGGATATCCTTATCCTAACCCTCAATAAAAGGTTTAAAAAACTCTCCAGGAACATTGTTAACGAGCATAACCAGAAGTGGATATGCACTGATAGATTAAGTGGTATCATTTTTTATATAAAACCATTTTTATGCATAACTGCCAACAACAAATTTCTCTATTTTAATTCCCGTAACTTCGTTGCTGCCTTTTTCCTCACATTTATTCCTCATGTTATGAATAATATCATAAGTTATAACAATGTTGAAATATATTTGTATTAACTGATAAAGGGAAATTGAAATGTGAAGATAAGTTTGGCAAGTAAAGTTTTCATTATCTAAGCTAGAATTTCGGAGATTATCACGTAGGTAGTGTTGTACCGTGATACGGGTCTATAATGATATAGGGAAGTAGGTTAGTCAGTTTTGGGTACGAGGGAAAGAATTGTAGACTTTATTTCTTTTGGAAGAAAACCCGTAGAAAAATTGTTGCACGATTTTGATAGTGTCTCCCCACACAGTCTCCTTCTTAGCTTGAAAGAGATTAGGAACCCATTTGACCTAGGAGTTTTGTCTCCCACTATACTAAACAAAAAGTTTTTTTTATCTACATTTGATCAGGAGTAGCAATAAGCATAATTATTGATTATCATGATTAAAAGAAGGAATACGATTTATGATTTTGAAATCAACATTGAAAATGCGGGAGTCTAACAACCACACCCAACAATTTGTTTGGAAATCCGAGAGGACTTACTCCAATATACTTTTTAGAGAATCAAATAGACGGTCAGACTCAATCTAGAGTAAAGTATATCAAAGAGTCTAATATCTCTAACTCTTAATTCAATCTGCAATCATCAAATAGAAATCTGCGAGCCCGATTGAATATAGGAGGAGTAACTTGAACGGTACCAAAGACCAATGTTCAAGTGTCAATCAATTTAAATCAACAACCAAGGGTTGGATATTCTAATTGATTGATCTTAACGCACAATCTGTGATATTTCAATTATATAACAAAATATAATGCGTAAAAGAAACAACACAGACACCAGAATTTTGTTAACAAGGAAAACCGCAAATGCAGGAAAAACCCCGAGACCTAGTCCAGTTTGAACACCACACTGTATTAAGCCACTACAGACTCTAGCCTACTACCAATTAACTCCGGACTGGACTGTAGTTGAACCCTAATCAATCTCACACTGATTCAAGGTACAGTTGCGTACTTGATCCCAGCAGGATACTACGCACTTGATTCCCTTAGTTGATCTCACCCACAACCAAGAGTTGCTACGACCCAAAGTCAAAGACTTGATAAACAAATTTGTCTCACACAGAAAAGTCTTTAGATTGAATAAATCTGTCTCCCACAGAAATACCCAAGAGTTTTTGTTCCGTCTTTTGATAAATCAAGGTGAACAGGAATCAATTGATAAACCGGACTTATATTCCCTAAGAACAGCCTAGTATTATCAATCACCTCACAATAATCTTAATAGACTAGCGAAACAATATATTGTGGAATCACAAACAATGAGACGAAGATGTTTGTGATTACTTTTATCTTGCCTATCGGAGAAATTAATCTCGAGTCAATTATTTCAATTGTACTCAATACGATAGAATCGGGCAAGATCATAACACGCAACTACAAAGAATATAGTTGGGTCTGGCTTCACAATCCCAATGAAGTCTTTGAAGTCGTTAACCTATAGGGTCTCGAAGAAACCTAAGGTTAAAGGAGAATCGACTCTAGTTTATGCAACTAGTAACACACATGAGGTGTGGGGATTAGGTTTCCCAGTTGCTAGAGTTCTCCTTTATACAGTTTTCAAATCAGGGTTTGCAATCCAAGTTACCTTGGTAACAAAGCATTCAATATTCACCGTTAGATGAAAAACCTGATTCAACCAAGCTAATATCTTTCAACCGGTAGATCGAACTTAGCTTGTTACACACAAAAGAAATGTACCCTCATTTAGGTTTATGTAACCGTACCCAAACGTGTACACCATGTTGGCTCACAAATAGTTAACCGAGGTTAGCCATATGATTACTCTCATATCAACCTTATTCATCTTAACCATAACTAGTTTAAATGACTCAAATGAAACTAGTTAAAGAGCCGTTCAATTGCTATATTCTCAGAGAAGTATACAAGAACACAATTGAAGCAAAATCGGTTTGTTTCACTCGAATCAATCTTGAACATTATAGCCACGGTTTGCAAAGATTGCATTCCTTATTATATAAATGTTTATGTTCATGTTCATAACCGGTTTTAGAACTTTAACCTTCAAGTATGCAAACGTGTGCGCATACTTGGAATACCCATATTGATGGTTATTTTCAATGATGTTGTAGTAAGAAAGGTTGTCGTTCACTCAGACTTGTTGAGAATTTGTTTTAAAACTAAATAAAGAAAATAAAGAGGATATGTACACAAAATATTGTCACAGGATGAAAAGTCACTAGGACGCAGGATTTCACTACTTTTCATATTCTTGTGGTTCAGTCATTAACTCTAGACAATATAGCTCAAACAAAAGAAGTTGTGACTCTAATTCCTTGCCAAAAATAGATTTCATAAAACATTATTTGTAAAGTCGTAAGCATGACATCAAAAGTAATTTAAACTAAGCATGCGACATCGACAAAATAACAAATAATTAATAGAAATCATAAAACAATTACTATGCAAAAAGTCATATAAAGAATTAATTCATTTACCACAATCATGAAAAGTTGCTTCCTCCGTCGTCCCAGTGATGGGTTCTAGCTCCGCATGGTGAAAACACACTCAAAGGAATTTTTCATTGCTCAAAAAGGTGTTCACAAAAATGAATTGGGAGAAAAATTATAAAACTGGATTTTGTAACACTTATATTTGTTACAAAACTAAATGTTACAGAGAACGATAAATAAGAAGCGTCGTTTGCACTGTAGCAATACGACTGTCCCCTACAGTCTAATGTTCTTCGTGTTCTTCACAGGAGCAGCAATGGTAGTTCCCTGTAACTCCAATTTCCCCGGCTCTGTAGTGTCTAAACGTATCCCAATCTCTCCATCCCCTCTCTATGAGCTCCGTAATTCCTTTTTATAGCCAACTGCCCCTGCAAATCACTGCAATAACTCCAGAATATTCCTCTTTCCTTCTACAGCAAAATACGAGAATAATTTTATTTTTCTTCCCTCTCACGCATCTGCTGTTGCTTAACTCACGCTAAACTCGTGGTAAACAAGTCCCATAATGAGTCAACACACATTGTAGCCTCATGTAATCCCCAAAATATAGTAGAAAATATATCGAGTATTTCTCCCACACACGGCTTGCTCTGTTTTCTTGTGGTTGCACGTTCTAACCCTTTTTATCGAAACTACACACGTTAGCAGCCCTGTTTTGTCTTAACAGGTCACTCCTAGTCAAATACAATCCAAAATCTCACCAAATATCTCCACAGATCTTCACAGGATAAATGCAAAAATACCCGAGTTTTCCCTCACTCCCTGTTTTGCTTCCACACGATTATTCGGCCAAATCTAATTGATTCCAAGGATCTTACCATCCCTGTTTAATCAAAACAGGATCTTCTGAGTCAAATCCAGCTATTTAATCTCCTTTAAACACGTCCAAAATCTTCCACAGAACTTTCGCACTTTCAAATAATTTTTCCCGCCAAAACTGTTCTTCACGAGTAAGAAGATGGGTGCCCCTTAGCCAACGATGGGGTGCGAATAGCAGGTACCTAAATGGGGGTGCCCCTTATCCAAAGTGAGGGTGCCTTTAGTACTTTTCTCCGGGGGTCCAAATAGCACTTTTTGAGCAACTTTTTCCACACAAGTGTATTCCTCCAAAAACACCCACACAAACATAAAAATACTATAATAAGTACAAAATCGAGTGCCAACAATAAATAGTATTGAGATCAAATTAGACACAAAAAGGTGTCTATCAAATACCCCCAAACTTATTATTTGCTAGTCCTCGAGCAAATTTATTCTAGAAAAATCATTTGAACCCCTAGGAGGCCCTAGTGGCGGAGTGTTGTCTCCGGAGGGTTTACCATAGGTGTACCCACAAAACCTTTACTCCAGACCCTAGCTATCTACGCAGAACCTTGGAAGGCACTAAAGAATCTCCTTGGTTGGCCTACAATCATTGACTATAGGAGGAAGTACCCTGATGCGAAATTCCAATTGCTGTACATGAGTTTGCACTCAAGAATACTAAAATTCATATAAATTGACAGAGCTCTACTCAGATAGTTTCTGGACATCATAAACCGAGTCAACCAATCACATGGATAGATTAAGAAGATGGATGTAGAGATTAACGTGGATGATGTTGGCTAAGGTGAACCTATCCTAATGGATGAGATCTTGGTCTGGGACTAATATCAACACACCGGCATATACAAGGGAACCAAAGGGTCGATAATCCTAACTCTAGGTCAACTCACCGGCATATACAAGGGTACCGGTGGTCGACTTTATTGTATTTATTCCGGTTGGTCTAGTGGTCTGTTTTTTTTTTTTTTTTTTTTGGCATCTCAGTCACTATATTTCACCCTAGCAATGGTAAAAATAAAAGAAAAAGAAAAAGAAGTGATCGGGGATTCTTTCGATGTTTCCATCACGAGGATATGGCGAAACTACCATGTTTTCTTTTCTAACACCCGAGCTCTGTGCTTTTATGAATAGACTCTTTTAGATGTTTCCATCTAATCAGATTGGTTCCTCAACTCCTACAACCAAAATGTTTCCATCCACTTAGATTGGTTAGTGCCGACCTTAATAAACATAAATTTCTAGGCTCTGGAGTTTATTTATTGCAACCAAAAGCTAACAAAAAGTTTCTTCCCCACCCCCAAACTTAAATCTAACATTGTCTTCAATGTTCTAAAAATTAAATTAAAAGCATGAACAAGGAGAAACTGTTACCACTTGAAGAAAAGAGTTAAGGAAAAATATTACCGTGTTGCAAGAGCATGGGTTACCTCCCAAGAAGTGCTAAGTTTAAAGTCTTCAGCCAGACATTGGAAAGGATTAGTCACCTCGAAGAATCATATAGCAATAGCGGAATAATCTGTGGTCATCTGGATCAAAAATTGCTAACCACAAGAAGAGGAGACTGCAATGTACCAGGAAGATATCCAACACACCCTTATCTATTTTTTTGTTTAAGACAACTACATCTAGTTGTGGTTCGGGTTCGGAGCTCTATAAAAGGGTCTAGATAAAAAGTTTTCATTGGCTGGATTTCCTCAAAGGAAGGATCCTGAAGATCGAGTTCTAGAGTCCGGAAATACTCAACTAAGAACTTAGAAGCACATAAAAATAACTCCGAATAACTCGGGGATCCTCTAAGTCAATCGGATTTGACTCACACGGTTGACCACGGTGGTGGGCATTCTTAAGCAAATGTGTCGACCCTAATATCCTAAAGTAATTAGGTTTAGTCTCGAACTTAATAATTGACACATCCGAAACTTGTACGTTCCCACAATTGGAAGGAAGGTTTTGGTGGAAAACAAAGTCACTCGTGGTATCATAGCACTGGTTAACCACATCAACCATAGGATGGGTTTTTAACAACTGAACTTCTTTATGGACACAACTAGGTTCAGGAAAAAGTGTATGAAGATGATCTTGTAAAATGGTTGAGGCACGGATGTCCAGTCCTAAGTGAGGGGACTTTACGAGAGTTAAAGGTAAGGCACTAGGAGAGTGATAATCACCCCCAAACTTAGAGTTTTCGGTGTCTCTAGATAGACTAGTCACAATTTCCCTAATTTCTAGAACATCGGGATCCCGAAAATGGTCAATTGATTCTTCTAAGTTATTATCGGGTAATGCATCCTTACTCATCTCTACGAGTTTATCGTCTTCTAAGACTAGTGTTTCTAAATCACTAGACTCTAAAACAAGTATTCTCGGGGTAAACTCTTTCCTCTAAACCATCATCACAATCATATAAAGGATTATCATCGAAAGTTTCTAGTAAAGGCTCGTTAACTAAGGTGTTAATCATAGTTACTTCCTCTGATTCACTTATAGGCATATCAAATAATGGATTATCCAACATATTGCAGGCTAAAGGATCATGAACTACATCGTCTAAAACGGTGGCATCTCTAGTCAAATCCTCGTCCTTTCGAATAGGTGAATAATCATTAAAATTATTGGGATTTGAACCAGAAATAGTACTATCATTATAAAGTTCAATCGGAGTAACAAATTCCTGATCACTATGCCTACAAACTTCAGATTCTTCATCAACACTTTCCACATCATGATCATCACTATAATAACATGAAAATGATCGAACCTCATCTAAACAAGTAGTGTTACCAATTCTAACCTCGTCATCTTGATTATGCAAATAACTATCTTCATTCTCAAGGGTATTATTGGATACACTATATTGGCAATTCCAGTTATTTCGAGCAATACTTTCGTTCGTCTCTAACTCAAGTCTACGTGTCGACTCAGCTATCCTCTCAAGGGTCTCTTCCAAAGAAAGTTCCCTTAGTGTTGGATCTAAGTTTTGAGTTAATCTATTGAGGATGTCTGTAGTTGCAGGAAATCCTACACTACACCCCTCTCTAGAATATACACAATTAAGTCATTTTAAGATCAATGATTATGATTTCTATTGATTGAATACTTGAATCTTTACAATATGAAATAAAAATGAGTTAAAGAATTACAGTCACTCTAAAACTTTCTCTCTCCTCAAAACTTGCTTAACAATTCAAAAAGAACCCTCCCTACAACAGATTTACTCAACCCTTTATATAGGGTAGTACACAGGGATGGATAATGACTAAGTCATGTCCTTTATTTTCGGGAATGTCTTGCGAAATATCGCAAGTGTACATGTATCAATTCTCGCGACACTCTTAAATTTCGCCATATTTTCATATCTTCCTCGTGTTCTGGATGTCGTCATTCATTGCGTCATTTATTTTACTTCCCTGCGACTCCCTCGCAATGTCGTTATTTATTAATCTCGCGAAGTATTGATGTTGCGATATTCTGATCCTACATCTTGCCTCTTCTCATGTCTTCTCTGAAGGAGAGAATGTCATGAGAACCAATATTTTGAGATGTCGCAATCGTTGATTTTCCATCAATTTTCGGGGTTTGGTCGAGCCGTAGACAAAATTCGTAAATTCAGGAATAACTGTTTACACGTATCTAAAATTTCCATTTTTACCGGCACATTTAATGTTATCCGGTTACTCTTTTCTCGTCTATTTAAAGGAGGATTCCTTGTGAAAGCATTTCTTTTCTTTTCTTCGTCTTTTGTTTATATGGTATCAAGGTTCGTTAATTTTGCTGAATTTGATCATTTTGTGATTGATCTCTCTTATTGAAGTTGTTTTATCTTGATATTGTTCTTCTTTTAACGACTCCTCTGCCATTTTTATTTTAGCAAGAACAAACCTACCACCAAGTTCACCATTGTGAACCTAATGTCTCCATGAGCTCGCAATCGAAATCCACTGCTTCTAAAAGGAAGCCTGCGAGTAACAAGGTATTTAAGAAACACTTATCTTTTAATAACAATATTGTTGCCTCTGTTTCTTATTTAGCTTGTAATTCGCAGGATGACAAAAATGCTTGATAAGTCCCCAAGAAGCCTCGCCATTCTAAACCCGTTGCGCCTTCATCACTTTTCCTACATTCAAACTTACAACTCCTCTTCATGACATCTTCGCAAGAAATCCCTACTTGTTTCTTCCAAAGATAACATTTCTATGCCTGAATTTCTCATGGATCAACTCCCTCATAACAGTCCCATTGCGAATGAGCCTATTTCTTCTTCCATTGTTAATGCTTCTACTATTCCTCCAGTCATTAACCTTCACGAGATTTCTTCTTCTCGTGATATTCCTTTAACAAAAGATGATTCATCTCTTCCTTCTTATACCATTATTACTTCCTTTTACTCGAACAAATCCCTCTTACTAAGGAAAATTTAGAAGGAATTGATGTGGCCTTCAAAGTCCTATCAGATATTGTGAACGATGCTAAGAAGACTTCTGTCGATCCTATCAAGTCTGATATTTGCGAGATTTTGAGCAAACACCTTGGTCCTGATAGAGTTTCGCAAACATCCTTGGAACAAGAAATTAACACTTTGAAGAATGATCTCCAAGCTATGACTGCAAAATGTAATACTCTCCATCTTGAGAATCAAAAACTTCAAAATGTTTCACTGGATCGCGATAACCTTCGCAAGAAGAATGAAGAACTGAAAGGTATACTCTTGCCTCTGCACTGTCCTTTTTTTTTTTTTTTTTTTTTTAAGACTCAAGTCCTTGTTCGCCCTTCAAGCTTTAAACCAGAAACGAAAAATGGAGATATATCAGTTGGAATCTCTTTCTTTGAAGAAGTTCGAATTGATAGAGATGCTTGGATGAAGCAATATAACCAATTAGATAATCTTCATACATATTCTGTTGATCATATAGATAATCTTTCTAAAGAAAATCTTGATTTAGCTCGAAACAAGACTCATTAAGTAACGACTTATCTCGCCTCTCTTATTCTTTGACTAAAGCTAATTTGGAGTTGGAAACTTTATCGGATGAGAATGGAACTCTTTCTCAAGATAAGTGAACTCTATTAAACAAGGTGGCGATTTACTCGCAACAATATGATGTTTGTCAAAAATTATGTAAAGAGCAAGAACAATCTCTTTGCTCATTGAGAAATCAACTTGAAGAAGTTCTTTCGCCGAGAAGGATAAAGGCGATTCGGGGTAGAATAACCTTAAGTGTAAAATCAAATCAATTCAAGGATCAATGTTCCAAACTAGAAAAGTCCAACTCTTCCCTTACAAAAGAAAATGCTTTACTTATTTCCAACGAAAAAGTTGGCGATCACGTCACGAAAGGTTTAATTGGAGATAACTTTGACAATGCCATGGATCATTTGGAGAATAGTTGTTCAGCTCTAATCCAACATCTTACCTCGCGAGAAAAGAAGGTCGTCATAGAAGTTGACTGCCTCATCTATTCTTTCTTTATCAAGCCTTCATATTTTTTGTTTGTATAATTCTTTTATTTTTGTTTTGCTGAGTCCGAGAAAAACTTCACTCCTCCATTCTTTGCTTTGAAATCTGATTACTCAAAAATCCATGAGAGAATGGAATACTCACTGCTTCTCTTGCGTTCTCGCGATAGAGGCAGAAAAGAAAATTCGACTATATGCGTGATTGTAAAGATATAGAGAGTAAAAATCAGCAGAAAGCACTCCTTCGTCAATTTCATCTTAGAGCCGAAGTTCTTGTGAATAATGTTTTACTATCTAAATCTCTTGATCCTGTGTCTGTTGAACCTCTGGAAGTAAGTGATGATGAAGTTCCTAATTTCTCCTGATATCGATTTTGATTATAATACTGGTGAAGAACTCGAAAATGAAGAAACTGTCTCTCCCAATAAAATCCCAATGATGATGTCGCGAATGAAATCACAATGAAGAAGGATCTGAAATATATTAGCTAGCGAAAACATAGATAAAGTCGCTGAAGAAACCCCAACATCCCCTTCTAGTGAAAAAGCTACTATTTGAGAAATGATTTTCTCTTGTAATCTTTCTTCTCGTACTTTTTCTCCTTTATGTATTTCTATCATGTTTTTTGATGTATGTACTCGTTTACATTACTCTTTTTTCTTTCAACAAGTATAATTTTTGGTGTTTAATAATTGCTATTCCATTGTTTTCACATTGGTATTTAATAATTTTTGGTATTTCTTCTTTCTTTCTCCTTTATGTTGAAATTCACTATTGCGACAAAATCGCAGGACGTCTTTACATTTTCATGTATTGACCCATTGATCTTGCCTTATCATTGTTTTTGTGTGGTCTTATTTTGCCTTCATAGTTAAAGGTCTTATTTTGCCACCCCTCGTTTTGCATCAATATGACAGTCTAAATATTCTTGCGAACATAAAATCCCATGACATTGACGTCTTGCGACAAGATCGCGGGGCGTCCTTACATTTTCATGTAATGACCCATTGATCTTGTCTTATCATTTCTTTAGTATTTTTGCCTCTGCGGATATTTCATTTGCAACAATATGACAGGCCTAAATGTTCTTGCGAATATATAGCCCCATGACATTGCTGCCTTGTGACACTTATCACCTCCTAATGGAGGGTGCCGCCCTTATCATCTCCTGGTTGCCCCTTCAAGGAGGCGTACATCGGCCATACAAGACTAGCTCCTCCCATCCGGTCTTAACAACAACCAGTTGTTTTGCGACCTCTTATCCCTTATACATATAGGGCTTATGGTTACGAGGCTGCACCCTAAGTGGAGTTTTCTTCGGGCCGAGTGCAACATATGCCAAGACTTGCCAAGAATGGCCGAGACACTTCAAATGCCCCAGGCACTCTTGGCTCAACCGTGTACCTCGGCGCCTTGAGCATACACTGACTCCTTGGAAGAGACCCTCGGGCGTCCAACCGGGTATAACCTTATATATATATAGTTGGAAATCCAAGGTATCTCTCCCGGATAGGCTTTCATGGGCCCCAAATCTCCATGCCTCAAGCTCCAGGAGCGGTGTAACCTTTTCCCTGAGCCATGTCAAGAGATACCCCTTATATGACGCACTTTAGGTCTTACATTTGCCTCTTGCGAAATATCATTCGCGAACTAGGGTGTACGCCATAAAGGTTTGTCCCATTCACTCACTCATTCATTTCTGTCAATTCGTTCAATCATTCATTTTTGGTTAATATTCGTCAATTCATTTGCGAGATATTCGCACATTCTTTCTTAATTTCGCAATATCTCTGTTGCAAGAAAATTTCATATCATTTCATGCATTTAACATTTCAGAATTTATTTTTTCTTTTCCATCTTCTATGGGTAATATTTCTTGAGATATAATCTATTCCATGGTCTACCCAATCTCTGGCCCACATCTTTGCCTTCTGGATCCATTAATCTATATGCCCCTGTTCCAACTATCTCTTTGATGATATAAGGTCCATCCCACTTTTTCGCCAACTTGCCACCACTTTCTCACTGATATATTGGTGTTTCTCGCAACACCATATCACCTGGTTGAAACTCGCGTGTTTTGACACGTTTGTTATATTCTCTGGCCAATCTTCGCTGATAATTCTCCATATGTTGTAGTGCTCTTTCTCTTTTTTCTTCTAACTCATCTAATTTAACTAAAATGTTACCCGCACTAAGATTTTTCTCCCAAGCTTCTCTCTTTGTTATTGGAATAATAACTTCAGCTTGGAAGTATGACTTCAACACCATAGGTTAGACAAAATGGTGACATCCCCGTAGCTTCTCGCCTTGTTGTATTATAAGCCCATACTTGCATTATGCACTTGCTCACACCATGCCTTATTATGCCCTTCTAGTTTTTTCTTCAATATATCAGATTATTTTATTTGTTGCTTCGCTACTGTCCGTTGGCTGCTTGGTATAAAGGAGTTGATTTCCCATATTTTATTTGAAATGCATTAAGCGATAATTCTATATTTTGTCCCTCAAACTGTTTCCCATTGTCGAGATACCAACCGTCTTTGGAATTCCAAATCTGCATATTATGTTTTCAAATATGAAAGTAAAAATATCTTTGTCGCGAATGTGTTGTCTTGCTTTTACTTCCCACTTTGTGAAATAATCAATTGCGACAATCAAATATCTCCTTTGCCCTGTACCCGGTAAAAATGGTCCTACAATATCTAATCCCCACTTTCCAAAAGGCCATACACTTTTTGAAGAAGTTAATGGTGCACCTGGTGCATGTATTTTCTTTCCGTGCCTTTGACAATCTTCGCAACGTCTTGATATTTGCTTCGCATCTTCATGCATATATGTCCAATAATATCCTTGCATTTTCGCCTTATGTGCTAAAGATCTTCCGCCACTATGATTGCCAAAGATCCCCACCGTGTAGCATTTTTATCTTGCTTCTCCTTCCTTTCGTGTTAAACACCCGAGTGAGGGTCCATTAAAGGATCTTCGGTATAATACCCGTCTCTTAATTCATAATTTATTGCACGGCTTTTTAATTTATGCATTTCTAATCTATTTCTTGGCGTTTCTCCTTTCATTAGATAAGCATAAAGTTACATCCTCCAATCCTCGCAATGGGATCTTTGTGTTTCATCTTCTATGAGCATTATTTCTGATTCTTCCTCTTCCTCTTTGTTGATTGATGGTGATTGGAGTGTATGTATTTTTATGCATCTCGCAGATGGATCTGTCATCATACTTGAGATAAAAGCAAAAGCATCTGCGAGTCTATTGTCTCTTCTTGATATGTGTCTCCACTTTATTTTTGGTATCTTCGCTGATAATTCGTCAACAAGCTTTTTGTACTTTTTCAAGGATGCTTCATTTGTAGTATACTCTTCTTTTATCTGGCGAATAGCTAACTGAGAATCACTAGTAATTCTTACATTCTCCAACTTCATTTCTATTGCAAATCGCAAAGCATGTATTATAGCTTCATACTCTGTTTCATTGTTAGTAGACGCGAACTCCAATCTAAAAGAGAAAGCCATTTTATTGCCTTCTGGCGAAATTATAATGATCCCAATTCCGTTACCTTCTCCATTTGATGATCCATCTACCAATATTTCCCATCTATTTGGCTCTGTTAATAAATCCCTTGGATTTCCATGTTCTTCTTCTATATCCATCATTTCTTCCACCGCCTCATCTTCTTCCAATGGAAATTCTCGCTAAAAATCCGCTACGACTTGCGATTTTGGTGAGGATAACACTTCATATTTGAGTTTACAATGACTTACTTGAGCATTCCACCTTTCCACCCTTCCTGATCTTTTTGAATTTTTCATCACTGACTCAATTGGTACTTTTGTCATTACCTTTACCGTGTGCGCTTCGAAATAGATGCGAAGCTTAAACGTTGCATAAACTAATGCCAAAATTAATTTTTCGATTTTTGAATAGTTTTTCTCTGCAGCATTGAATGTTTTGCTGATGTAATAGATTGGTTTTTCCACTCCTGCGTCCATTCGCAATAATCTTGCTTTCACTTGCATGCGAGGTTGTCGCAAGGTAAATTAGTAATTTCTCCCCTTCTTCTCGCTTTTTGTAATATTGATATATCCATTAGATGTTCTTTTATTCCTTGCAATGCCTTTTCACACTCATCCGTCCACCTAAATTTCGTTCACTTTTTAAGTATGTTGAAAAAATGTTTGCACTTATCAGATGATCTCGAGATGAATCTTCCTAGCGAAGCTAATAACCCATTTAACTTTTGCACATCTTTTACTGATTCTTTGGTGTTGGCATGTCTCGAATTGCTTGTACCTTCTCCGGATCAACTTGTATTCCTTCTTTTGACACAATGTATCCTAAATTTTTTCCAGATGCCACTCCAAAAGTACATTTTTTTGGATTAACTTTGATGTTGAAATGTCTCATTTGTTCGAAGATTTCCTTCAAATCTCGCACATGATCTTTTGCTTTTTTGCTTTTTATTAACATGTCATCCACGTATACCTCTAGTGTTTTATGTATCCATTGTTCGAACACTTTCTCCACCATCCTTTGATACGTTGCACCGCATTTCGCATTTCGAAAGGCATTTTTGTGTAAAAGTATAATCCTCTTGGAGCGAAAAGGCAAGATGTTCTTGGTCTTCTTGGCGAGAGGAATTTGATTGTATCCTTATATCCATCCAGGGAGGATATCCTTTCATTTCTACTTCTTGATTCAACCATCTGCGGAATATCCGCAAGGGAAAACTATCTTTTGGACAAGCTTTGTTTAAATCGGTGAAATCTATGCAAATTCTTATTCCTTTTTTTCTTCTTGAACTACGACCATATTCGCTATCCATTCGGGTATTTTGCTTGCCTAATAATGCCAAGCATCAAGCATCTTCTGCAACTCTTCTTCTATTTGGGGATGATATGCTGTTGCGATTTTTATAATCCTTTGTTTGAATGGTCTGGCATTTTTATCAATCTCCAATTTATGACATGCTACGGATGGATCTATTCCAGGCATCTCATCCATATCCCATGCGAAGATATCTTTATAATCTCGCAACAAATCAACGGTCTTTCTTTCTTCATCTGCCTCCATTTTAGTCCCAATTTTTAACATCTTGGGTTCTTCTTCAGTTCCAATATTCACTTCCATTGTTGGTTCTGCCGCGATGTAGCTAGCCTTCGGTTCTCCCATGGGCGTTGGTCCTCTTATTTCTTTTGTGAGATCACTTTCTTCACCACATATTCCTTTTCCTTCTTCCGCTCTTACCATGTATGTTCTAAACTCTTCTTCCTTTTTTGCTGCTTTTGCCATCTTCTTGCGATCTTTTCGCCTCTTCACCTGTTCTTCATAATGTTTTACTTCGATTTGATGATACATTCTTCCTTCATCGGTATCTCCTCTGATTTCGCCAATTCCACTCGGCATAGGGAATCTGATACATTGATGAAATGTTGATGCTACAACTTTTATTGCGTGTATCCATGGCCTTCCCAACAACATGTTATATGGTGATTCCATATCTACTACACATAACGTCACATTTGTTTCAATTTCTCCCAACAAAATTCGTATTTTTATTTCCCCTTTAAGTTTTGTTACTGATTTGCCGAAACCATAGACATGACATGTTGCGGAAGTCATTTCTTCATCTTTGTACCCCAATTTTTTATATGCATGATAAAACATTATATTCATTGAACTCCCCGTATCCACTAAAGTTCTACTTATTGCCCATTCTTCTATTGTTTTTGTTAATTTTCCTTCTTCTTTGCTGGCACTTATCGTAATCACTAGTGGAGATGTGTGATTTAAATTCTCTCCTGACATCTCTATTGCTGTAAATATAATTCTCTGTTTTTCCCATTCTTTCAAGGGTAACACCTTCTCTGTTGTTATAATTTTCTTTCCTTCAAAATCTCTTTTATGTATTCTCCCTTTGATACTTTCATGAAATTTATTAACCATTGATTTTGAAATCATATTACATTCCAATTCTTCATTACCCTCACTGATTCTAATTTTCTTCAATTTATCCATCATACTCTTGATTTTTACCGTTTTAGTGACAATATCCAATCTCTTATCTTCAATCGGTCCACATTTCTAGCGCCATTATGTAGTTGCAGGAAATCCTACACTACACCCCTCACTAGAATATACACAATTAAGTCATTTTAAGATCAATGATTATGATTTCTATTGATTGAATACTTGAATCTTTACAATATAAAATATAAATGAGTTAAAGAATTACAAATCACTCTAAAACTTTCTCTCTCCTCAAAACTTGCTTAACAATTCAAAAAGAACCCTCCCTACAATGATTTACTCAACCCTTTATATAGGGTAGTACACGGTGGATGACAAACTAAGTCTGTCCTTTATTTTCGGGAATGTCTTGTGAAATATCGCAAGTGTACATGTATCAATTCTCGCGACACTCTTAAATTTCGCCATATTTTCATATCTTCCTCGTGTTCTGGATGTCGTCATTCATTGCGTCATTTATTTTACTTCCCTGCGACTCCCTCGCAATGTCGTTATTTATTAATCTCGCGAAGTATTGATGTTGCGATATTCTGATCCTACAATGTCTTCTAAAGAAGATTCAGTCATTGTTGTAGTCCTTTCGTTCATAACTATGTTATTCACCTCAGCTAACTTATATGTCGTTTTAGCTAAATCCCCGAGGGACTCTTCTAAAGAAGGAGTAGGAACAGAAGGATCATCAAAAGGACTACTTTTCAAAAGTTTGATTGTATCCTCTAGAGACGAAGAACTAAAACTATAATCTTCTTGCTCGAATGACCGATGGTCATGTGGATAGTAATTTGGCTCACCATGGTATGACCCATAACCTTCAAAAGATTGGCGTTCCCAACCACTATTCACACTATGGTCATAAAAAGAGTAATGTCCATATTGTTCAGTTGGATAATCATTGTATTAGCTGTTATAATACCAGTTTGACATCCTAACTGCAAGGGAGTTCTACACAAACACAAACAAGGCTGACTCGACCACAACAAACCTACTGATTTTTAGCAAACAAAAAGCATGATGGCTCTACTTAGATTGTTTCTAGACCAGCTTCTTATCCTTCGAAATGGAATTCGTTACAATTTAAGCAGACCCCTCTAGAATCAATCCGAGTTGAAGTAAGTTGAATAGAGGCGAGGGAAGCTACATGGAGCTTTGATACCCAAGGCCTCACCGCATTACAAGGCGGCGCAGTCACGCATTCAACTCACGGAAACCATCATGAACTTCGAAGTATGCTTAAAGAGTAACCAATATTTTTCAAATGACTTTCCTATTAAGCTCGTTACCCTATCAGTCTCGTTCTAGTCAGTATTTTAAGCTTAGGTTCGCGTTTGGTATCGTTTTTCTAAGGCGGGCAAGAAGAGAACGGTGATGAAATCCGAACCCTTATCTTGTATGGCCAGTCCTTGCCCTTTACTAGGAAATTAAAGCAGCCGTATTCAAGACCTCAACATATATACATACAAAATCATCCAGTAAACCCGCTGACAGGGGATTCGCGGATGTTTAAAATTCTTACCTCCGGTTCCAGATGGGGGATGAACCGTTGAAGTCGACTCGGGCCACTGACTCCTATGTCAGTGTACGAACCCGAGGGGCTGAGACAGTATCGTAACTGTCGTCATTCCCTGTGCAGTTTATATTTAAATTAACCCTTCCTTAGGGTTTAAAATTAATAATGTCCAATGTTCAAAGTCCAAAAATAAAAAAGTCCAAAAATTAAAATAAAAATTACAAAAATAGTTACCTAATTACAGTTTCTAAAAAAAATAAAAAAATAATATACAAAATCTTCTTCTTCACTCCTTTTGGATTCCTCTTTTCTTTCCTTCTTTGGCTTCGCTTTTGTTTTCAGCGCTTTCTCCCTTTTCTTTAGCTCGGTTCCAAATCAAAACAAACAAGAAATACCAAAAGGCGTAAAAAGAACAAAAATAATAAAAATAAAAATAAAACCTAAATACAAATCTATACACACGTCCGCGTCACGCGCCAAAATTGATGGTTATTTTCAATGATGTTGTAGTAAGAAAGGTTGTCGTTCACTCAGACTTGTTGAGAATTTGTTTTAAAACTAAATAACGAAAATAAAGAGGATATGTACACAAAATATTGTCACAGGATGAAGAGTCACTAGGACGCAGGATTTCACTACTTTTTATATTCTTGTGGTTCAGTCATTAACTCTAGACAATATAGCTCAAACAAAAGAAGATGTGACTCTAATTCCTTGCCAAAAATAGATTTCATAAAACATTATCTATAAGTCGTAAGCATGACGCATCAAAAGTAATTTAAACTAAGCATGCGACATCAGACAAATAACAAATAATTAATAGAAATCATAAAACAATTAAATCTATGCAAAAAGTCATATAAAGAATTAATTCATTTACCACAATTATGAAAAGTTGCTTCCTCCGTCGTCCCAGTGATGGGTTCTAGCTCCGCATGGTGAAAACACACTCAAAGGAATTTTTTCATTGCTCAAAAAGGTGTTCACAAAAATGAATTGGGAGAAAAATTATAAAACTGGATTTTGTAACACTTATATTTGTTACAAAACTAAATGTTACAGAGAACGATAAATAAGAAGCGTCGTTTGCATCAGAAGCAATTGTCCCCTACAGTCTAATGTTCTTCGTGTTCTTCACAGGAGCAGCAATGGCAGTTCCCTGTAACTCCAATTTCCCCGGCTCTGTAGTGTCTAAACGTATCCCAATCTCTCCATCCCCTCTCTATGAGCTCCGTAATTCCTTTTTATAGCCAACTGCCCCTGCAAATCACTGCAATAACTCCAGAATATTCCTCTTTCCTTCTACAGCAAAATACGAGAATAATTTTATTTTTCTTCCCTCTCACGCATCTGCTGTTGCTTAACTCACGCTAAACTCGTGGTAAACAAGTCCCATAATGAGTCAACACACATTGTAGCCTCATGTAATCCCCAAAATATAGTAGAAAATATATCGAGTATTTCTCCCACACACGGCTTGCTCTGTTTTCTTGTGGTTGCACGTTCTAACCCTTTTATCGAAACTACACACGTTAGCAGCCCTGTTTTGTCTTAACAGGTCACTCCCAGTCAAATACAATCCAAAATCTCGCCAAATATCTCCACATATCTTCACAGGATAAATGCAAGAATATCCGAGTTTTCCCTCACTCCCTGTTTTGCTTCCACACGATTATTCGGCCAAATCTAATTGATTCCAAGGATCTTACCATCCCTGTTTAATCAAAACAGGATCTTCTGAGTCAAATCCAGATATTTAATCTCCTTTAAATACGTCCAAAATCTTCCACAGAACTTTCGCACTTTCAAATAAATTTTCCCGCCAAAACTGTTCTTCACGAGTAAGAAGATAGGTGCCCCTTAACCAACGATGGGGTGCGAATAGCAGGTACCTAACTGAGGGTGCCCCTTATCCAAAGTGAGGGTGCCTTTAGTACTTTTCTCCGGGGGTCCAAATAGCACTTTTTGAGCAACTTTTTCCACACAAGTGTATTCCTCCAAAAATACCTACACAAACATAAAAACACTATAATAAGTACAAAATCGAGTGCCAACAATAAATAGTATTGAGATCAAATTAAACACAAAAATGTGTCTATCACATACCAAGATTGGGTTTCACCAGTATGCAAACGGGTACGCGAACTTTCAATCCCAACAGAAATTCTCGGACATGAACCTGTATGCCACTACACAAACGGGTACGCATACTTAGGTTATCGGATTTCTCAAACCAACAGGTACGCGAACGGGTGCGCATACTATGGTTCCAAGACATGGATTACATATGTACAAGAGTGCACAACATGACATATCCAATAATGGTTGAGTGTTCTAAACTCTTATTTCAATCATTAAAACTTTCTTAGAGGATGACAATAGCCGTTTTCACACACTATTAGCATCAAAGCAATTTTCAAGATATTGAAATAATCATAACGAAACATTCCAAGACTACACCAAATGATTGTATCACACAAACCATATAAGATGTTACTCGACAATTTTCGCATGGTATAAGATGAACTTGGTCGAAGCGAAAGTTTTCCAACACATATTTCGAGAAATATGTAAGCGAGATAAACTCAGCTCGAAATCTCAAATGTGTATATAGAAAACTATATCGTAATACGACTTATGTCTCAATGTAGGAGATAGAGTAGAAATAGACTTTCCAAGTGATAGATGAGTTTCAGTCTCCACATACCTTTTGTCGATGAAGTTCCACAAGCTCCCCCTAGTAGTTCTTCGTCTTCAAATGATGAACGCCGTGAAATCTAAGCTCAACTACATAATATATGTCCTAGTCCGAGACATCTATAAATAGGCTAGAAATCAAGACTTATAGTTTTGATCACTAACATTGACAAACATGCTTGAGATAGCAACGCATGCGAGTTCGACCGAGCAGTGCTCTAACAATCTCCCCCTTTGTCAATTTTAGTGACAAAACTATCAATACACATGGATTACAAAAAAAAAAAAAAACTTTGTAGCTTCTCATCCAAATGCTTGATCTCTTTGGCATCTTCAACACGACTCTAAATCTCCGTCACTTCCAAGTACTCCATGATTCTAAACGTGTTCAAGTCAGCATCATAGTTGTTGAAGATCCGTAGCGATAACAATGAGAAAACAATTGCTCTCAATCATTGTTATACAGTGTCATAGTATTATTTCACAGCATCAAAGTTCAATTGTATCACAACTTTGACAACAATACTATGGTGATATGTATCACTCCCCCTTACATAACGATCCGTAAACCATATGTATTTGTAGTATGAAACTACACATTAATTCTCCCCATTTTTGTCAATATGAATTGGCAAAGGTACGAAAACTAGTGGCATCCTCATGAAATTTTCATAGAAATACTTCATGACCAAAAGAGAATAACATACCAACTTATTTAGATGCAATCATAAAGCCGGAGCTAAATGCTTTCATCAAGGAGTTTATAAAGATACAAGATTACCCCTATAATATTCCACAGCCGCACTCCCCACAAAGATTTGGCAATAGAGCACAAGTTCAAAAAAAACTCTCCCCCATAAAATGTCATTCCCGAAAGAACAACAAAGGCGACCTTGCTTTTATAAGAAAATAAAGATTTCTTTGGACATAACCAAATCACATGAAAACATGGATTTGAATCCAAAAAATCTCAATTGAATCAAACACAAAAATGATCAATTAAATTGGCCATGCTCGACATAAGAGAACTTACAGAGCAACACAGTATATGCACAAAAAATGTGGATCGGAGATCGACCAATACTGCGGAATACACAAAGATTCATTCTATTTTTCATCACTATTTGCACAATGACATATAATAGACTTAATCCTTGTAAACAAAAGTTTATCCTTTCTTCCATCAATATTTGCATAATGACATAATAGGCTTAACTTTTGTTTGTCAAAAGTTCATTTTATCTTTTATCAATACTTGCACACCGACATATGATAGAGTTAACTTTTGAACACGTATGGGATAATCATAGTTTATGGACACAAACACACATATCCCATAACAAGTTGCAATATATAAAACCATAAAGATTAATACTGCAAAAATCATCTTCCAAATCAACTTTAAAATTTAAATAAATAAATCTAAAAACATTGCAAGATGTAAACGTTGGCAATAGCTATGTGTACTCACAATAATGGCTATTCCAAACTCTAGTAATCCTTCTCAAAAACAAGAATAAATTCTCATAAGAAGTTTCCTAGGCATCAAGACAAACTCGTAATGCACATATAAGATGATTTGTCCTTAGAGGGTAGAATCAATCTTTTTCGCCCGGATTTACACTAAGAATAGCTACCAAAGGCGTATAAAAATATTTTTTTTTTAACAAAGAAGAACATACAAAGTCATTAACGACCATGCACCATAGTTCACATAAAATGATTGTGAACATTCAAGAATCCCATAGTAATGCGTACTACTGCCCATTATTGAACTTCCTTCTTTGTGATTCACCAACAACATTCTTGTAAAAGCTACAAATGAGCTTAAAAGAGTAGCACTTCAAGAATCCAAGTGCCCAAGTCCAAGAGAAGTGGAAAAAGTGCGACGAAACGGAGCTAAACACTCAAAAACAAGAGACAGGACAAATACCAATCTTAGCTCATCCAAATTCAGGAATTCTCATCTCCATTTTGAATAGAATTCAAAGAGGAAGAGAATGCAAAAAGAATTAGGTCATTCCGAGTTCAGACGAAGAAGTTACGTCCAAAACAAGTTTACAGAATATCGATGTCTATAGTCCAGTATGCATACGGGTTTGCAAACGAATTTTTGTGACCTGGTGCAGTATGCAAACGGGTATGCGTAATAAAACCCCTGGATTTTGGTTTTAAATGATGGTATGCATACTTGGTAAGTGTACCATGAAGTCCAAACATCCCGAACTATTATTTTCAAACCTAAACACTTAAGAACCTTAAACACAAATCAAGTTAGGTAGAAATAAACGATAAGCAAGGTACATGGATCATTATAAGTACTCTAATCAAACACTACACCATATCCTGGATTTAGCAACATTTCAGTTTCGGGGATGTGCAATGGACTGGGACGTTGCACCATGTGCGACGCGCTGATCCGTTACACACCACTAAAAACGTTGCGCACAATAATTACCACTCATTTAGTAAATTGAAGTTATTTGAGCAACGTATTGGAAATTCTTAAAACGTTGCGCAACCTTGTGTTTTTTTAGTCTTCAGATTTTTTTTATTTTTTTTTCTTTTAATTTATAAAATGAATTATTTACTTGAGCGTTGGATGGGTTGGGATCCGTATGCTCAAGATTTAGTTGCATAATAACCATTGGATTAGAAAAACTATGTTTTCATTGGTTTTCAAGTTATATGCAGATCGCAAAAAAAAAGAAGAGAAAAGATTATGATTCAACTTTTTCCCCAAAATCATTCTTCCCTCTCATTTTTTTCCCCGGAAATTGGTTCCCCCAATTCTTCCCTCTCATTCCCCCAAATCAATATCCCTCCCAAACTTGAATCCACAAAATTTTCCCCCAATTTTTCCCTCTAATTTTATCATCATCTCCATCGTTTATTTTTATTATTTTCACCTGTTTATTCATACCCCCAGTTTTCAGACACATTTATTATTTTCACCTGTTTATTTTTTCCAAACCTTGTTTTTCACTTTTTCTCTTTCTATCCGAGAACTCTCAGAACCAGAAATCGATCTCTTTTATTTCCCAGAAATCTCAGAAATCAAAACCTTCCCTTGTAATCAACAACTCCACTCATAATCAAAACCCAAAGATCTCTTTAGTTGAAAATCGAAGGAAACCAAATCAAGACATAGAAATATAATCTAAAACCTAGAAATTTAATTTTGTTCCTGAAATCGAAAATCAATTCATCTAATTGCTTTGTTGATGTTCAAGAGGTATAAAATCTACTACTAATACCGTTCTTTGATTTTTGTTTTGTTGGTTATACTATAATCTATTGTTTGACCTAACTCTTTGATGTTGGAGTCTGCATGTATGTGTTTTGATGATTTCGTTTTGGATTTTGAAGTGGTATAGATTTAGGTTACTTTTGATAGTTTTTTTTCGTCTGGGTTTTCTTAGAATTGAAAAAAGAAAAGAAAAGAAAGGGGGTTAAGATTTTATCTCAGAAATTGAAGTGAGAAGATGATTTTATCTCTTTCGCTCATGGATTCTTTGTCTATTTAAGAACATTGATCTGGGTTTTTTCTTTGTTTTGCTCAATTTTTTTTTTATATATTTTTGAAGATTTTAATTCAGTACAATTCAAGTGTTTTAGTATTTTGGTTTTAGTTCATTATATTGGTTAAGTATGCAGTTGTTTCATAGGTGCTGCAAGTTTTTAATCATTATGAAATGTCAGTAAGATGACCTTGAAGCTATTTTTAAGATCCTGAAAATCTTGGATTTCAAAAACATGGATGTAGAAGGCAATAAATGTGAAATTTGGGGTTTTGTTTGTGGATCCAAGTCAGTTGTTAGTCTAAAATGGTAGTGGTAATTTTATTTAGCCTTAATGTTAAAGTTTAATGTAGGTTATTTTGGTTGAAGTTGTATAGATTTTGGTGATTTAGGTTATTTTCAGTTTAATGTATAGATTTTGGTGACTTCCCTCTAATGTTAAAAGTCTTAAAAAGTGAATGATGAGTTAGGTTTATGGCTTGAGGTGGATTTTGAGTCATCTACTGCTGTTTTATGAGTTTATTCATCTCTTGTGTTATATTGAATGGATTACTAAAGTATGGTTTGTGTTTTGGTGCAGGTTTTGTAGAGTACAATTGCGGTTCTAAGGACTTGAAAGGTCGGATTTTGTAGAGTACACCTTTTGTTCAGATTGTATGCTTTTTGTTACTCCTGTATCTGAATGTTCAGATTCTTACTTTCTTTTTGTTGGTTTGCTTACTTAGGTATTGACGTATTGTGCACTGAACTTGTTCATCACGGAGAAAGGTTTGTACTTATATTATTATGTAATTTATGCGTCTCTCGTATTGTATTATGTGTAGTCTAATTTGCTTTCAGTATGCTTAGAATTTAGTTTGCTGGTCATTTCAGAAAATTGATCTTTTGGTCTTGTTGTGAATTATAGGCTAGAATATAAGAACATTAGTAGATACTTTTATGGTAGTGTTGATGGTGGTTTTTAGATTAGGGTTAAAATCGTAAAGCCTTGCATCTGATGTGACGTCACTCTGTAAGGAAACAGAGCCACGTGTGTTAAGCTCTCCACTGGCATACTTATTGAGCCGCTCAATACACTTACATGAAATTTATCCAGACTCGCGAATGTAGCAACCATCCCAGATGTTCTGTGAATTTCGGCGTCTCGCGTATATTCACTTAATATAAGTTCCTCTGAATGCCTTCCATGCTATGTTCTCCGGCTGAACCCTTAATGTTGATATGGCATGACGATTTGTGTTCACTCGCAGCAGAGTAGCACGAATCTCCAAGTATCAAGGATAAGGTCTTTGCATAAGGTATTCGAATCAGAAAAGCATGATGCTCTCTAGCAATGAACTTAAAAGAACTCTGTGTCAACACATAGAACTCAATCAATCGTCCTGACTAACTTACAGAAGTTAGGGTTTCACGCCTCGCGCAATGTACTAGACCTTGCTTGTCAAAATTAAGCCTAAGTAATTAATCCTCCATAGATTAGCAGGTGCAGAACCTCGCCCAGAATAAGAAAACAGGGAGCCACAGTAGCAAAGAGATGCGTGGCTATGCCTTAGGCCAGCTAGCGCCATTAGCCACGCCCCGACCCTATTTCTCTCGACCAATCAGGTGGCTTTAAACTCGCCACACGCACACAAGTTGTGGCTGGGCCCATGCTTGCCGGCCCCACTTCTAATCGACCAAACATAACGCGCCAAAGCCGCCACACTCTCACCAGAAGTGTGGTCGCGCCTTGTGTTTGGCCGGCCCCCTTTTGCGGCCAATCACGTTGCTCTAAACTTGCCACCATACGTTAAAGGCCAAACACACCCTGTCGCGCTACCTTGCTAAACTGACAAGCCAAACGCGCTCTACCACAACAACATATTGGTCGGCATGCCAACATGCCACTCTACCGCGGTAGCATGCAAACACCCTACTCTACCGCGGCAACTTCGCAACATGCCAACTTCACAACATGCTACCTCGCAAACATGCCACTTCGTGGAAACCTGACATAAATATCCACCCATGACAATTCCTACTCATATGGCCGTTTCCACACTATGGCCTTGCCATGGTTCCTTTGGCATAGCCATGGCGTCGTTTGCACAAAAGTAGCGCCATGCCGCAGCCACATGCCACGTGCACTAATTAGGGTTTCAACATGCCAAACCCTAATTCGGGCAAATTGCTACCAAAGCCAAATAGCGTTTCCCGGAGCAATGGGATTGGCGTGGCACCATGGCCAATGTTGCCACACCACATGTGGGTCCGACTCCACGGCGCCAAAACCAAGCCTTGGCCACGCCAATCCCTAATTCTTCCACGGCGCCTTGGCCACGCCAAGCCCTAATTCTTTCACAGCACCTTGGCCACGCCAAGCCCTAATTCTTCCATGGTGAATTCTTCCACGGCACCTTGGCCACGCCAAGCCCTAATTCATAAACTGGGGGATGCTCATCAGGGTATTGGTCTGGCGGTTTACAGCGTGCGGCGTGCAATGCGCCCGTTACAAGAAAGTGTCATGAAGTGGGATAATTAGTGGTGGTGAAAAGTAACGGTGTAAACAATTCATTTCCTTCATCATGGAAGTATAATGACTGGCAGTTACATGAATTCACTTCCCTCATCATGGAAGCATAACGTCTAACAGTTACACGTTACTCTTTTCTTCCACCACTCAACCGTTTCCACTTCCTACGAGACCAGGGTACGTTTGACTATGACTTGTATAAATAGGTCTCACATATTTCCACCAAACAACAAGTTTTGGTCAGGAGAACAATACAACATCCAGAAATCATCTGATAGCTTTTCATCCATCTAGCCAGTTCAACTTTCTGATACAAGTCACAAAACGCCCACACTTCCAAAATCTACTATTCTGGTCTCAACACTTTCTTCGCTTCCCTCCCTAAGACAACCCTTCTCCTTCACTTTGTGACCAAAGCAAGCCTGGAACGACCATTTCTTGGTTTAGGCCAGGATTGTACAGATTGATCTCTCGAATCAAAAGTACTCCCGTGCAGTACATTTTTTAAGGTTTAGATTCGTTTCTCATCCACACACACCCAAAATTACCAAAATCAGCAGAAATGGTTTTCACCCTCAAACAATTGGCGACCACAGTGGGAGATTAATCTCTCAGTTTCAATACCAATTTCCAGTTTCCAATTTCATTTTTTCAATCCCAATCTCAAGATGGTAAAACTCAGGTCCGGATCAGCAACAAACCCTGAAAACTCTAGCGCTGAGATTGCTATTGGTATTAACGTTTCTTCCAGTGGCATTAATACGCCACTTGTCAACACCAGCGGCGCGGAAAATGTTCCTTCAGGCGTTACACCTCCAGTCACCAGAGCCAGAGCCGCTGCCGCCATACCAACATTTCTTCAAGGGTGACACCTCCAACAGTCACCAGAGCCGCTGCTACTCCACCACCAGGACGAGAGACTAGAGGAGCCATAGGAAGTCAACCTCCTCTTGCCACTCTTGATTTGATGGAAAGATAAAAGGTTCACGTAAGGCTCAGACAGACATGGCTACAGCTCCGAAAGAGATACCTATCTTCCTCAAGACACTAACGGAGCGGCTACCACAAGAGTCACGTCAAACCCAGATAGAGCTGACAAAAGAATACTTTTAACATCCTGCACAAGCACTTCAGCAAGACGCGCATTTATAGATGAAGAGGCTCGTGTTGCTCCTGAACGCCCAGTAGAAAAGAATCAACAATTCAATTTCATCACACGTGAAGATCAGGAACGATTTCTCCAAAATCGAGGCAAAGAAAATCAGCAACCCTCCTGAGTTCACGGAGGCCCTCTTCCCGAAGCTGCATAATTTCTGGGGACTCCGTCCAAAAAATCGTGCAATCTATGATGAAACATTTATGTGAGTTTCTGTATTTCTCCAAGGTGCAGCGTCAAGACATATCTGCATCCCCCAACCGTACTGTATCAGGAAAGCAGCTGTTTCCATCCAGCGAAGCCGTTCTCAAACCCCAACCTCTCTTGGGAAGCACAATTGATAGATGGAACTAGGGACTCCTAAACACTGTTCACTTGAAGTGTGTCGAGTTTGAAATCACGCTGATTGACGCAGCCTCCAACTTCGACATTGTAACCGACAAGACTCTATTTGCAAGGGGAAATCAAACAGAAGAAGCATATTCTTTCCCATGAGGAGAAAAACACGATTTTTCCGACCATCACTATTTGTGTGCCGTATTCCCATATGTCATATCGTCTCAACCCGTTTTTCGAAGTCAAGGGTTAATGGCGCCCTCACTGGAGTTCTCTCCAGGAGCCGCTTCTACTTTTCGCTCCAGAAACCGCGCCGCTTCAACGTTGCGCTCTAGGAGCCGCTTCAACGTTCTCTCCAGAAGCCGCTCCGCTCCAACGTTTCGCTCCAGGAGCCGCTTCAATGTCTCACCTACAGAAGTCGCTCCTCTTCAACATTTCTCTCCAAGAGCCGCTCTGTTTCAACGTTTTCTCCAGAAGTCGACACTCATCCCTGTCAAGGATCGTGATCGCAGCCAGCCAAGGTTCATAATTTTGGCCACCTTCCGTCTCATCCCGCCAAAGCTTGTGGTCGTGGGCGGTTTTACTCGCTTACACATCCAGCCAATTCCTTTGCTCTCATGGACGCCCATGCAATTCCAACCGACCTATTTTGTTGCCACGACAATGTAGTCTCTTATGATCACAACTGCTGCCAAGAACCGTTGCTGCTCTTGTTACCAGCCAGAGCTTCACCATAGCAACAACCGTTACAAAGGTAATCCGTACTTCTCCATATTTTAGTTTCACATGGAAGAAGTAATAGAATTACCAGTAAGGATGCAAGATGGCGATATCTTTATCATGGACAACCCACCGACCATATAAGATGGAAACATGTAAACCTCATTTGGGGGACTGAGGATTTACACGAAATCCCTTCACTTTCAAAACTGAGAAGACGCGGTCAACCCAAAAGTCGTAGCCACGACGAGGTCATCTACTCTTCAAAGGTGTAGCGTAAGAATATCATCACCTCTCTGCCCAGAAGGCGTGTGCAACACTTTACGAGGCCCACGACGGATCCCAAGCTTACTCAGAGGAAACAACTTCAGTAACCAAAAAGGAGTGCGACTGGGGACTGCTCATCGCGGTCCATCCCCGATAAAAATCAAAGCATTCATGAGATAACTCTAGAGACGCGGCTGAAATATTTTTCTTGAAGAGACAGAGGGAGCCATGATTAACGACATAACTCTCATACTGATACCCCTTCGTTATCCAGAATTTTCGTCCATGAGATGATTCCAAGAATCCCAAAGATCACATCCGAAGAGTAAAATAAGCTTGTATCAAATCCCATAAGCATGGATTCAAGGCGATGCAATTAAAGTAGGCTACGGTCGGGGATCAAGCCTCCTTCGAGGTTTGGACGCAGTCACCACCTTACCAGTGAATGCAATAGAAGCACATCTTCCACGAGAAAATAGGCTCAGGAGAATTACACATGGGGACTACCAACATGGGATGCTTTTCACTCCCATCAACCAGGTTATTTCTGATTTCAACATCATCACTGTCGAAGTTTTTACGAGCCGCAGGAATTCCTCAACATGGTCGTACGCGTTCCATCAAAGACTCCAAAAGCACGTCATAGAGATACATTCACATATCCGGCCACGCCATTGGATCTAACAGAAGCATAACTGGGGACTGCTCACCACATCCCATTCCATACAACAGTTCAAAAGATGGTTCAAAGGATGTCGCTTGGAACGAAGATCTTGAAGACTTGATAGCAGCACATCGACAACAGAACGCTCTCAGCTCGTCTATTTCACACAATGACTCCAGAGGATTTCGGCCATGCAAGCATCCACAACATATCTTCATCGCAATCAGAAAGTCCAGGCACTAGATAGCCTAAAGTCAAGGATGGACCAACAACGCAACCACAATCTCTAAGATTAGCCCTGACATGATCATTGTCGAGCATATATTTCATCCATTTATCCCAAGATCGCAATGGAGTTTGGTAAATTTTGAAATCCAGTGGAGAGATTAGACACTCATTCTTCTGGAGTCAGAGCCTTATTACACATTCTGGAGAAGATCGATGGTACTGTTGGGTGGATACATGCGAGAGCACCTACCTTGAGTTCTCCTGGCTTGCCTTGCCGTTGATTATAACTATTGGAGATTTCTTTGTTACTATTAATGCTCGCTCTACCACCGCTAACAAATGACGAAGAGGAGTCAGATGCTGCAGATGAAAGCACGGAGCCAGACGAACAACAAAAACAGAAGAGGGTCGATACCCCTTTTCACACGAACGCAGTTTCTAGAGTTTGAACAGAATAAGGATTCCTTATTGCTCCATGAACGGTAATAGATGACTAGGCGCACCACACTCATGCTCCACAACCGAACAAGTAGTATGACAATATCTCCGCTCCATGACCGAACCAGTAGCACACCAGCACGAGGAACACCAATCGCTCAACCTACAAACGCTACATGGCTTCAGCACTCCATGGTCAAGCCAACTCTCCATGGCTCCAGCACTCCGTGGTCAAGCCAACTCTCCATGGCTCCAGCACTCCGTGGTTAAGTTAGCGCCAACGCCCCAGCATTCCGTGATCCAGCCATCAAGCCTTCCAAGTGCCATTTCCACCTTTCCATGGACTGAAGCCATCAGCGCTACCATCACCATTTGAAGCCAAAGTTCCAGCGCTATCATCACCGTTTGGTAGCCAAAGTTCCAACGCCATATTTTCACCATTCCATGGACTGAAGCCAGTTTCCACCATTCCATGGACTGAAGCCAGTTTCCACCATTCCCTGACCTAGCTAGCACCATCTTATCTGTTTAAAGCAGCGTCATCTCCACCATCCAAGGAAGTTCCATCTTGGCCGTTCAAAGCAGCGCCATCCACCGTTCCACGAATCAGGAGCCAGCCGTGCCATCTCTGCTTCTCCGTGATCTAGCCAGCCAAATGCCATCCACCGCTTCACGGACCTAGCCAACAGCACCGCTCCACGGACCTATCCAACATCGATGCTCCGGGGATCTAACCAGTAGCACCATTCCATGTATATAGCCAAGCAAGCGGCGCCGTCCATCATTCATCCATCATTCAAAGCCAACAGCACCATCTACCTTTCCTAGCCAGCTAGCAACATTCGTCGTTCCGTGGACCAAGTCGCAGTACCACCTCTGACAATTAGTATCCAAAGTCGCAGTGCTGAGGCCAGCACCCCATGGCCAAACCAAATTTATGCGAAGCCGCCGATGCAAGGATCGTAGATTCTTCGTGCCTCATGACAAAGGTTAGCCAAATATTCCTGACAATATCTTCATGACTTGTTGTTTCGATTTCATCCTCGTTTGTCACCATCTCATGCTTACCCCGCAACAATGCCACTGTTCCGAGCTAAGCAGGGGACTTAATGTTGATGGTGGTTTTTAGATTAGGGTTAAAATCGTAAAACCTTGCAACTGATGTGACGTCACTCTGCAAGGAAACAGATCCACGTGTGCTAAGCTCTCCACTGGCATACTTATTGAGCCGCTCAATACACTTACATGAAATTTATCCAGACTCGCGAATGTAGCAACCATCCCAGATGTTCTGTAAATTTCGTCGCCTCGCGTATATTCACTTAATATAAGTTCCTCTGAATGCCTTTTTTTCTATGTTCTCCGGCTGAACCCTTAATGTTGATATGGCATGACGATTTGTGTTCACTCGCATCAAAGTAGCACGAATCTCCAAGTATCAAGGATAAGGTCTTTGCATAAGGTATTCGAATCAGAAAAGATGCTGCTCTCTGGCAATGAACTTAAAAGAACTATGTGTCAACACATAGAACTCAATCAATCGTCCTGACTAACTTACAGAAGTTAGGGTTTCGCGCCTCGCGCAATGTACCAGACCTTGCTTGTCAAAATTAAGCCTAAGTAATTAATCCGCCATAGATTAGCAGGTGCAGAACCTCGCCCAGAATAAGAAAACAGGGAGCTGCAGCAGAAAAGAGATGCGTGGATATGCCTTAGGCTAGCTAGCGCCATTAGCCACGCCCCGACCCTATTTCTCTCGAACAATCAGGTTGCTTTAAACTCGCCACACGCACACAAGTTGTGGCTGGGCCCATGCTTGCCGGCCCCACTTCTAATCGACCAAACATAACGTGCCAAAGCCGCCACACTCTCACCAGAAGTGTGGTCGCTCCTTGTGTTTGGCCGGCCCCCTTTTGTGGCCAATCAAGTTGCTCTAAAATTGCCACCATACGTTAAAGGCCAAACACACCCTGCCGCGCCACCTTGCTAAACTGACAAGCCAAACGCTCCCTACCACAACAACATATTGGTCGGCATGCCAACATGCCACTCTACCGCGGTAGCATGCCAACATGCCACTCTACCGCGGCAACTTCGCAACATGCCAACTTCACAACATGCTACCTCGCAAACATGCCACTTCGTGGCAACCTGCCATAAATAGCCACCCACGACAATTCCTACTCCTATGGCCGTTTCCACACTATGGCCTTGCCATGGTTACTTTGGCATAGCCATGGCGCCATTTGCACAAAAGTAGCGCCATGCCGCAGCCACATGCCACGTGCACTATTTAGGGTTTCAACATGCCAAACCCTAATTCGGGCAAATTGCTACCAAAGCCAAATAGCGTTTCCCGGAGCAATGGGATTGGCGTGGCAACATGGCCAATGTTGCCACACCACATGTGGGTCCGACTCTGATGCGTGTCGTAGGTGCAATCAAATTAATTAATATTTCCACTCAATTAAAAATAATATAATGGAAGTCAAGTTCGTTCCCACGAGGAGCAAGAGATTCTAGTTGTAAAAATTGTCACGAAAGGGGGGTGTAAAAAGCAAAAGAAAATAAACAAAGCAATTAAAAGATAAAGTTAAAAGCAATAAGAGAGATAAGATCAAGGAATCATTCTTCGTTGCAAAACAATGATTCTAGTTATGTTTTCCATCCACATGTTATTAGTCACAGATTATCACCAACCGTAGGATAGCGAGTCCGCTTAGCTAGCCCCAAAATCCCTTATTTCACCGAGTAACAGTCCGCTTAGTTATCGATTCTATTCAAAAGAACCACCTTGAGGTTCGCTTACAAGATGTAATTCCCTGAATGCATTAAGATTTATGAATTTAGGTTTAGTACTAGTAGTTAAACTCGGTTCGCTTGGTCCACTTTCTAGCGTTGTTTTTACACACAATCGCTCCACGGAATCCCTCCGCAAGGTCTCGTGTTTGCTACTTATGTAAAGAGTCAAGAAACGATTACTTATCCCCTAACTTTCACTAGCTTTAGATCAATTAACAAATCAATTTAGTTGGCCACCTAAACAATCTATCAATCAATCATGAATGAATAAACATTCCTATTAGTAAAAACAAACGATAATCATGTGAAAAACTTCAAGATAGAATTGAAAACAAAACTCAAATTATATGTTAAGAACTAGGAATTCATCCTCAATCAATAATAAAATTAGCTACTCATGTTAAGGAGTTCACAAAGAATAAAGAAAAGAGAAGTGTTGTGTGTGTAGAGAGGTGTGTGTAAAAGATGTAGAGAACTTCTCTATTTATAGGCTTCAATATTCTCCAAATCTTCCAAGGAATAGAATCCTTTTCCTTTAGCAATTCAATTTCCAAATCCAAGCCTTTCTCAACTCTTCCATCTTCTCTTTCCAAATTTTAGCCCAATTCTCCATCCAATTCCTAGTCCAAGTCTTCACACCCATGAGAGAAGTCCACATAAAATTCTGGAATTTTGGTCGTCGGAAAACTGGTATTATGGCCGGAATCCGGCCGGAATAGTCACCGGAATCTTCTTCTCCGTCACTGGTATATTCGACGGAATATTCCGTCAGTCCACCGTTAGGAATAACGGTCAAACGGGTCAAACCGTCAGTCCGCGTTAGTCAATCGGGTCAAAAGAGGGGAGTTAGCCGAGTCATTTAGACATCTGACTGGTCTGAATCGTCTTACTCAACTGAGTCAGGCTGGATCGGTCATCGCCGATCGACTTCGCCGGTGACTGTAAAACCTAAACCGAAGAGTTTCGGCTGTTTATAGGATTTCCAGGCCACATTCAGGCCTATCTTTCTTCACCTGTTAAGAAATCCTAACATACATCTAGTTTAGCAGTTCATTCTTATCATTTTCTGTACAGCAGCAACACCTCCTTCTATTCACACAATCCCAACTATTCTTCAGCTAATTCATGGCAGCGTAACCTCAACCATCTTCATCTGCTTATCTGAACTGCCCTGAAATTTTCATCATCTTCTCATACCCATTGTTCTTCTGGATTCAACAACAGCAAACCCTCATTCTCGGTTCAATTTCTCCATCACTAGTAAAACCCAATTTCTTCCTCTGTTGCTTCTTAGGCTGAGCTCAACACTTTGCAGCATCATCTTCTTCTCTGAATCACAATTACAATCAGCAACAATCGATTCTTCTCTGCATTCTTCAATCAATTTCAGCAACAACTCGCCTCTGAATCGACTTCATCTCCACCTCAAACCACAGACCCATTTGATTCTAAGCTAATCAATCTCACAGATCCCCTTATTGTCACCACCAGAACCTTTTGTTCTTCAGTTTCATGACCTAACTCGCCCGATTCGACTACGGTACAAGCATCATCATATTCTCCATTGAATCTCTCAGGAACACCAACACAAACCCTTACTGCCATCTTCAACAGTACCACCAACCACAACCATCAACAGCGAATCTGCTCATTGCATACTCGAACCCATAACAGACCCATCAATTTCTTCTCAACAGTGACCATTAGTTCATTTGATTTAATCTCGACCTCTCGTACTTCAATTCCGGACAAACCCTAAACCTAAATCGAATCCCACTTCTACTATCCACCGAGTTCACTTCTAACATCATAACAAAGAACCAATCTCAAACTCTCATCTCTGTTCTTGATTCGATTCATTTCCAAACCATCATCGATCTTCTCTCGGTTTTAGCAAACATGGTTTGCTTTTAGTTTCAGTGAAAATGAGAAGAAGAGAAATATCTTCTCGATCGAACTGGGTTGGGTTAAAAGTAGGGGATGGATAAGGATACCCCACTACACAAGGCTAGGGGACACCCCAAATTGAGTGCCCTATAACACATGTGGTCGCCCTTAGTACTTCTCCAAAAGTTGGCCCTTAACCTTGACCGGCTCCATATATCAATTGCCAGTAAAATGACCTTTTTGCCCTTTTGGCTCAAATTGGGTGATTTCTTCTTCTTTTCCTCCGTGCGACTCCAAAGTAGCTATAAAACTCAAAACAAGCGTAAAATACATAATTTACAAGAAAAATAGCAAAGAAAGCATAAACAATAGATAGTAAATAGGATGTATTCTACACCCTATCAGACTCCACGGCGCCAAAACCAAGCCTTGGCCACGCCAAGCCCTAATTCTTCCACGACTCCAAAACCAAGCCTTGGCCACGCCAAGCCCTAATTCTTCCAAGGCGCCTTGGCCACGCCAAGCCCTAATTCTTCCACAGCACCTTGGCCACGCCAAGCCCTAATTCTTCCACGACGAATTCTTCCACGGCACCTTGGCCACGCCAAGCCCTAATTCTTCCACGATACCTTGGCCACGCCAAGCCTTAATTCTTCCACGGCTAATTCTTCCTCGACGAATTCTTCCACGGCGCCAAACCCTAACTTTGGCCACGTAGCCAAATTTTAGCTTTGGCCATACCGCAACATCACCGGCATACCGCTATGCCACGGCTACGCCATTGGCATGCCGCTATTCCATGGCTACGCCACTGGCATGCCATTAGCATGTGGCTGACGCCACTTCGCTATACAACAAGATGTGGCCATAATCAATGGCCACCTTTCTTCATGAGATGCAATCTCAGCCATCCAAGTTCGCTACCGAACTGATGGAATTGTGACAACTCTTAGGCGACCAACCGCCTAAACCCAACGACCATGGCTACGCCAGGCGCTACTTGCACCATCGTGCCATTGGCAGCACAAGTCATGCCGCAATGCCACTGCGCTATTGTCAGGCGCCAACACAAGTTAGCCACAATCAACGGCTACCCTTATTCATAAGATGTGATCTCGGCCATCGAAGTTCGCCACCAAACTGGTAAGCTCGCGACAAGTTTTAGGCGACTAGCCAAAACGAGCCTAACATCACATGCTATTTACCTGCGGCAAGCCTCTCGATTTTAACTTGCCACACGTAGAAAAGTGCTACATGTTTTCCACGAAAACACTCGAGACATCAAAATATTTCATAAACTGGGGGATGCTCATCAGGGTATTGGTCTGGCGGTTTACATCGTGCGGCGTGCAATGCGCCCGTTACAAGAAAGTGTCATGAAGTGGGATAATTAGTGGTGGTGAAAAGTAACGGTGTAAACAATTCATTTCCTTCATCATGGAAGCATAATGACTGGCGGTTACACGAATTCACTTCCCTCATAATGGAACCATAACGTCTAACAGTTACACGTTACTCTTTTCTTCCACCACTCAATCGTTTCCACTTCCTACGAGACCAGGGTACGTTTGACTATGACTTGTATAAATAGGTCTCACATATTTCCACCAAACAACAAGTTTTGGTCAGGAGAACAATACAACATCCAGAAATCATCTGATAGCTTTTCATCCAGCTAGCCAGTTCAACTTTATGATACAAGTCACAAAACGCCCACACTTCCAGAATCAACTATTCTGGTCTCAACACTTTCTTCGCTTCCATCTCTAAGACCAACCCTTATCCTTCACTTTGTGACCGAAGCAAGCCTGGAACGACCATTTCTTGGTTTAGGCCAGGATTGTACAGATTGATCTCTCGAATCAAAAGTACTCCCGTGCAGTACATTGTTTAGGGTTTAGATTCGTTTCTCATCCACACACACCCAAAATTACCAAAATCAGCAGAAACGGTTTTCACCCTCAAACGGGTAGATAATAATCTTGTTTGTACATTATTGTAGAATGTCCCAACATACTCAGAAAGGTTGGATGTTTGAAGATAGGTTTAGTCATTTATATAGAACAGGAGTAGATACTTTTATTGCCTTTGCATATAAGAACAGAGCTAGAGACGCACAATTATGTCCCTGTCCTTGTCGTGTTTGTCGTAATGCAAAATCTAAGTATTTTGAAGAAGTGAGGCATGATTTGAAAGTGAATGGTATGTAAGTTACATATGTAAATTGGTCATTACATGGAGAGAAGCCAACATCATCATCAAAGGTAGTTGCCGCAAATGTAGAGCAATTGGTTCAAGAAGAAATTCCAGTGCAGCCTGTGGAGGAACATGTAGCAGAGGAAAATAGAGATGACTAGTGCAGGTTGAATGATTTTGTTGATAATGCATTTGGGGTATTTGAAGGGTTAAACGATCATGTCGATGTAGGTGATTCTGAACATCCATTTATTCAAGATCCTAGCTTAGGTAAGAAGCACGACAAGTATAAGAAGTTAGCAGAAGAGAAGATATACCCGTCATGTGAGAATGGTGAGACAACACTTTCTGTCATAGTAAAGCTGCATCATGTAAAGAAGACTTTTGGTTGGTCAGGGAATAGTGTCACTTACCTCTTGGGATTACTTAAAAAATGGTTTCCAAAAGGAAACATTTTTCCTGAAAAATACCCAGCAATGAAGAAGGTGTTGAGAGATCTTGGAATGGAGGCTGAAAATATACATGTTTGTGTTAACCATTGTGTGCTGTTTTGGAAAGACCTTGAGAATGCCATAGAATGTCCCGACTTGTGGAGGATCTAGGTACAAACTTAAACACAAAATTGGTTAAAAAGACCAAAATCAATAATTCCTGGGTGAAAAGGAAATTTAGATTTTGATACTGTTTAAATGGACAAAAATATAAAAATAGCCAGGATGTAACCGGTTTCATCCTACCCATTTTCAAATTCTTTTTCTTATTTTTAATTTACATCAGGATGCATCCAGTTTCATCCTCGCTATTTTTTAAGTTTAGGTCAGGATGAATCCAGTTTCATCCTTGCTATTTTTTTGTGTCCATTTCACCCATAATAATTTTTACTCGTCCATTTGAACCATGTTTTAAATTTTTTTGGACAAATGACCCATTTTCCGAAACTTAAAGAGGGGAAAGATGGAATCTTAAGGCCAACAAAAGAGCCTGAGAAAGTGTTGCGACATTTTCCGCTTGATGAAAGACTTAAGAAGTTTTATACTATACCATGGATCTCTGAAGACATGACGTGGCATGATCGAGCAGAAGCATCGTACGAGCATATGCATCATCCAATAGACTCCCTGCAATGGCAGAACACGAAGGAAAGGTGGCCCAAGTTTGCAAGTGAAGCGCGTAATGTGTGGCTCGACATCTCAACTGATGGGTTTAATCCTCGCGGCATCCAGTCTACCGGTTATAGTTGCTGGCCAGTTATCTTGGTACCTTATAATTTGCCACCATCACTATGTATGAAGGCAGAGTTTCAGATCATGTCGTTGTTGATACCAGGACCTAAAGCACCGGGTAAAGACATCTGTGTATTTCTTGAAGTATTAATAGAGGATCTGATAAAGCTTTGGGAGGGTGTTGATGCTTATGATATGCGTCTAAAAGAGGCATTTAAGTTGAGAGCAATTCTTATATGGGGTATTCATGATTTACCTGCATATGAGAATCTTTCTGTATGTGTGGTTCATGGTTACAAAGCTTGTCCTGGTTGTGCAAATGAAACTGAAAGTAACTGGTTACATCACTCTCGAAAGATCGTGTACCCAAATTTCCGTAGATTTCTGAAGACGAGTCCTTTCAGATCAAGCAAGCACTTGGGACTGAAAACGGTGGAAAAGGTACTTGCACCAGTTCGATTAACCGGACAAAAAGTGATGATGAAGACCAATCATCTTCAATATATTCCTGGTAAGCTTACCAAAGACGGGAGAAAGAGAAAGAGAGATTTTTATGAAGTTCATCATGATGATGTTGATTCTCCAACTAAAGCATTGATGTAGTTTTGAAGTGGTAAGTAGAGTATCGTTCGCTCGGACTTTTTTTTTAAAGATTTTGATTTTGGACTTAATGAAAGAAATACTAAAACTAGCAAATAAAACAAAGGATGATAATAATATTGAGAGATTACTGGGAATCAGGATTTCACCGAACTCTCTTTCTATGGTTCAATTATTAATTCTTTGACAATTATAGCTCCAAAAATAATAGTTATTGACTCTAAATATTTGCAAAGGTAGATTTTATAAAACATTAATTGTAAATGGTAAGCATGGATTATCAAAACACCTAAGCTAAGCATAACCCATCAAACTAAATCACAACTAATTAATTTAAAATCATAATTCAAATTATATTAATGCAAAAGTCGTAAAAAGAATTTAATAAAATTACCATAGTGTTGAGAATTGGCTTCCTCCGTCATCCCAATGATTGGGTTTAGCTCATCATGGTAGAAACACGCTCAAAAGAATTTTTCATAGCTCTAAAAGGTGTTTTTATTGAAGAAATAGTATAAGATGAGATTTGCAACGCTGTAATGATGTTACGAGACGTTACTTTGTTACAAGCCGGGTGTGTTGCAATTGAACGATTCTGAGAGAACGATAAATTAAATGTGTTGCAGAATAAAAGACTGCCCCTGCGAGTCTGTTCTTCGTGTTCTTGATAACGACACTTCTGAAGTGTCGTCTGCAACTTCTCTACTTCTTCTTCTCTGCTGCTGCTGCAACTTCTCTTGCAGCGTGATTTTCTCCTCTGCTAGCTACCCCCAACTCCCGAATACCTTGCTCGACCTCCCATAAGCCTATATATACACAAAAGGTCGATAAAATCTCCCAAGAAATCTTCAATTATTCTCTTCTTCTTTACGGCCAAGTTACGGGATTATTTCCTGTTTTATTGTTTACCCGTAGTCTGATTCCATTTATAACCCAAACTGTCCTTTTATGTTGACAGAATCGAATCGTATCTCCTTCCAACTCCCTTTCTTCCACCGGAATTTCCATATTAAGCTTCCAAACCTTCCCGAGATACTCTTACACCTCTGTTTTACGTGAAGCTTCTTTTTTTAACGATTTCAAAGAACTTACCAACCCTGTTTTATCAAACCAAGTCCATTCAAACTATATCCAGCAAGAAAATCCAACAAAAACTCCACCAAAGTCTCGCCTGAAATACCCGTGAATGTCTTCTCCCTGTTTCGCTTCAAACGGCTTATGTAGCCCAACTGGATTGAAGAAATTGCCCATAGCATCTCTGTTAAGTCCAAACAGGCCCATTGAACCCAAATCTGGCGATTGAATCTCGTCCAAAACCTCCACAAATCCAAACCCTAATCTGCACTGTAAAGAACACATTTTCCCGCCTTTTCTGTTTTCAAATTTTAAAGAAGATGGTCACCCCTTATCCTGTTGTTGGGGTGCGGATAGTACTTGCCTTGGAAATGTATGCCCCTTAGTAATTTGGGTACCCCTTATCCAAAATGGGGGTCCGTATAGTAATTTTCTCCCACGAGCGCAAAAACCACTTTTCGAGCCAATTTCGCCGCAAAAGCTTACTTCTCCAAAAACACCTACAAAGACATAAAATACCAAAATAAGCGCAAAATCGAGTACTAACATTACAGAGAATTGAGACTAAAATAGACACATAAATGCGTCTATCAAATACCCCCAAACTTATTATTTGCTAGTCCCGAGCAAATCAAATCTACAAAATAAAATCCTAACTCACTGTCGCAGGCATCGTCGATTGCATTTAGCGTATGCAATAAGCCTTTAAACCCCTAGGTGGCCCTAGTGGCCGAGTTATAGTCTCGGGTGGGTTTACAAGAGATATACCCACAAAAACTTTACTCCAGAGCCTAACTATCTACACAGAACCTTGGAAGGCACTAAAGAATCTCCTTGGTTGGCATACTTATTGACTACATGAGGAAGTACCCTGATGCGAAATTCCAATTGTTGTACACGAGTTTGCACTCAAGCATACTAAAATTCATATATAAGTCACGAGCTCTACTCGGATAGTTTCGGACATCATAACCGGAGTCGACCAATCACATGGATAGAGTAAGAAATGGATATAGAAAAACGTAGATGGTTTTGATGTTGTCTAGGTGAACGGTGTTTCTCATATCTGTCTGAAGGCCACTGCCAAAACGAACCTATCATAATGGACTGAGATACTGGTCCGGACTAATATCAACACACCGGGCATATACAAGGGAACCAATGGTCAATAATCCTAACTCTAGGTCAACACAACTGGCATATACAAGGGTTCCAGTGGTCGACTTTATTGAATTTATCCCGGTTGGTCAGATGGTCTGGTCTCAATTTTTTTTTTTTTTTTTTTTTTTTTTGGTATCTCAATCACTCTATTTCATCCTATCAATGGTAACAACTTGAATCGTGAGCCCCACCTAATCACTTAGAGAAACATATTTTAAAGAAAACAAAATAAAAATAGAAGTGAAAAGGATTCAACGAGATATGGCGAAACTACCATGTTTTTTTTTTTTTTTTTTTTTAATTCTAACACACGAGCTCGTGCTTTTATGAATAGACTCTTTAGATGTTTCCATCTAATCAGATTAGTTCCTCAACTCCTACAACCAAAATGCTTCCATCCACTTAGATTGGTTAGTGCCATCCTTAATAAACATAAATTTCTAAGCTCTGGAGTTTAACAATGCAACTAAAAAGTTTCTCCCACACCCCCAAACTTAAATCTAACATTGTCCTCAATGTTCTAAAGATAAAATTAAAAGCATGAACAAGGAGAAATCATTACCATTTGAAGCAAAAGAGATAAGGAAAGATATTACCGTGTTGCATGAGCATGGGTTACCTCCCAAGAAGTGCTAAATTTAAAGTCTTCAACCAGACGTCTAATACCACAAAATGGCTAATTACCTTTCGAATCATATATCAATAGTCGAAACAACTGTGGATCAACAAAACCAAATAAAACTGCCACAATTATAAGACAAATGCACCAAATCAGAAAAATTAACAGACAGAGCACATCCTCATCCAAGGTTTCCTGCAAGACAACTGGGTTTTTCTGTGGTACCCACTTGGGCTTCATATGAGTGTCTTGACAAACATATTTTTATGAACTATGGGTTTCTAGTGGTTGGATTTCCTCTTGGACAGTATCAGGAGGATCAAGTTGAGGAGTTGGAAGAGACTCAGGTAATACCTCATGTATACTAGGCTCGATTCCCAAGTTAGGGACTTCTAATGGGGTTACTTGACCATCACTATCCCTAAACTTAGAGTAATCAGTATTCTCAGACAAACCTCTAACTATTGCTTGAATTTCTGGATCCTCGGAGTCTTTAAAATACTCAAGAGCTTCTTCTAGATCATTACCCCCAAACTTAGGGTCAACATTACTCTCCGTAAGGCCTAGCACTATGGCTTGAATTTCAGGGTCTGTAGAGTCTTTAAAGTACTCGAGAGCTTCTTCTAGTTCAAAAGTTTGGTCACCTAACTGACTTAAGAGAATTGTCTCATCAAATTCATCTAAGGAATCATCACCAAATAAAGTGTCGTCCCAATTATCCTGAATTAGATCCTGAACTAAAGTGCTAATCATATTCACTTCCTCCAAGCCATCAGAAGGTTGTCTATTAACATTAAAGACATTTAGTTCAGTGGTCATATTACCAAAGGATATGTTCATAAGCCTGGTCCTACAGTTGATGATAGCATTAGATGTGGCTAAAAATGGGCGACCTAAAATCACCGGTATTTGAGCACTAGGGTCCTGAACAGGTTGAGTGTCTAGATCAACAAAATCCACTGGATAAATAAATTTATCAACCTCAATCAGAACATCCTCTATGACACCACGAGGGACTTTGACCGACCTATCAGCTAACTGTAGGGTTATTTTAGTCGGTTTCAACTCACCAAGACCCATCTGGGTGTACACATGGTACGGGAGTAGGTTAACACTAGCTCCTAAGTCAAGTAATGCTTTATCAACCATGTGATTACCAATCGTACAAGATATGGTGGGGCATCCAGGGTCTTTATACTTAGGGGTTGTTTGGTTCAGAAGGATTGAACTTACCTGACCAGCTAAAAAGGCTTTCTTATGGACATTAAGCTTACGCTTTCGAGTACAAAGATCCTTAAGAAACTTGGCATAAGCAGGTATTTGCCTAATTGCTTTTAATAAAGGGATGTTAATGTTGACCTGCTTAAATATTTCCATTATTTCGTTGAAAGTCGACTCTCTCTTTGTTGGAGCTAACAATTGTGGATATGGGGCTCTGCGCACAAAATGAGATCTATCGGGAACCATATTGGCATCACTAGAAATTTTATCAGTCTCTTCAGCTAAGGGCTCCTTCTGGGGCTCATCTTGGGAACTAGAATGGGAACTAGAAGGTGGATCTACAGTATGTCCACTATTAGGCATGGCTACCTTATTGTCTACCGTTTTACCACTCCTAAGGGTTGTTACAGAGTTCACATGATTAAACTCTTTCTCTCTAGAGGATACTTCATGAACTGCTCTAGTATTGGGTAGTGGTTGACTGGGTAACTTGCCTTTCTCTCTTTCGCTCAAAAAACTCTGCAATTATACTAACTCGATTTTTAGTTAAAATAGCACGAGAGTTTTCTGTAAACCTTTCTCTCCCGTTTTCTTAAAATCTACAGTGTTATGAGATAAGATGGTCGAGACTCTTCTAAGCTCATGATTTTTTATCCGACGCTTTAAATCTTGATCGGCCCTAAATGGTTCTTAGTATACCCAAAACCCGAGGAAGCCTGAGAATTACTAGACTGGCATTGACTCTGGACCTTAGACCAAGAGAAATTCGGGTGGTTTCTCCAACCAGGGTTATAAGTGTCTGAATATGGATCAAATTTTTGATGGTTTTAAAACCTAGAGTTGTTATACAAAGCATGGGCTTGCTCTTCGTATCTAGCATGGTGTGACCCTTGATTCATTTCTAAGGCTTCTAGACGCCTAAGAATATCCGACCCATAATCAACTCTATCGATCCTATGGATAGAATTTCTAGGTATTTCTCGTTTCTCTCATTGAAGCCCATTGCCTAGTTTTCTTGGCTAACTCGATGAATTCGTCGAAACATTCATCTGGGTCTTGATAGGTAAATTCTCCACCATTAATTGTTTCTACCTGCATACGGGTTTCACTATCAAGGCCCTCATATAAAATTTGGGCCATGTGGGATTTTTCAAAGCCGTGATGTGGACACTGGTATAACAATTCACTAAACCTTTCTATATAATCATGAAGTTTTTCACCTAATTTCTGCTTAAAGGTTTGAATAGACTGCCAACAAAGAGAGTCTTATGGTGTGGGTAGAATTTCTTAACAAATGCCTCTACAAGACCATCCCAGGTGGTAATTGTTTTAGAAGGAATAAAATGATACCACTCTTTGGCTTTATCATAGAGAGAGAAGTGAAACAAACGTAACCTAAGCACATCTCTGGAGACATTCGGATAGTTCATTGTGTCACAAATCATTTCAAAGTCTCTTATGTGGGTATACGGGTTCTCATTCTCTAACCCCCTAAACTTGCGAAGCAAGCCAATAGTCTCAGGTCTAATATCAAATTGGACCGTAGAAGCTGGTGGAACTACACCTGGGTCACGCACTACCCTAGACGGGTTCAAACGATCCCTAAGGGTTTTTATCGGGACCTCATCATCCTTTTCCTCAACCATTTTGGCAAAATCAGAAGTATTAAGGATATTTTCCTCACCGTGAGAAGAACATCCAAAAATATGACTTTCTAGATTAAGGTAGTCAAGATTCTTGTTTCCTAAAATATCACTTCTAGGTTTTTCACGCATAAACCGTCCTAGAGCGTCTCTCTTACGTTCTGGCATACAAGTGTTGATGGGTGAAAACTACTCCTGCAGAATTTGGTAATTTGGGGTGTGGATGAGGAATGAGTTTAAACCTTCAACAAATGCACTGCGCGGTGAGTGCTTGTAGATTCGAGAGATCAATCTGACTGCAAGTCCGGCCTAAACCAAGAAATGGCCGTTCCGGACTTGTTTCGGTCACAAAGTGAAGGAGATGGGGTTGATCTTAGGGAGGGAAGAAGAAGGTGTTGAGATTGTGAAGGTGTTGGCTTGCTTATGACTTGTGACAGAAAAGTGAGCAGCTTACGGTTAATGTAAGGAGGCTCGGATGTTGATTTTCTCTTTGTTTTCCTTGTTGTTGTTGGAAATAGGGTGGAGACCCTATTTATACAAGTCATTGAACCTCATTCACGTTTCTCGTGGGAAGTGGAGGTAGTGGAATGATGGAGTAGTGGAGTTGTGTGTCGGTAACACACGAATGCTCCTTGCCCACTTTTCCTGTTCATCTCTAACCGTCCATGACTTCCTAACACGTTCTTGTGATGGCGCGTTGCACGCCGCACGCTGTAAACCGCCGACCAATACCCCAATATGCATCCCCTGATTTGTGACATGATTGATGTCCGGAATGTGGATGTGGATCCACGAAATATAGCATGTAATGCTGAATTGAATAACTGCGTTATTCAGAAAGTCGATACTTGTGAAGTATCGTGTGTATTTTATGCAGGTACTGCATTACGGTGTGGTAAAGTGATGGGTAACGACTCCTCACTAACCAAATAACTCCCCGACTGGGTTGTATAACCAAGGCTGGTGAGGTCGGACGGATGAGATGATGTTTGAGACACTCATCTGCGACCAGTTGATGAAATTAGGGTTTTAAAAGAGGTGCGCAAGCATCACTCTTGACTTGGTCGAAACCAAGCATGGGAAGGGTTTTGAAGAGGACCGACCGGGCATGTGTGTAGACAACACGCCGGTGTGCACGTCCATACTTCACTTTACCAAGAAGGCGTGATCTAAGCCACCCAATTCGTCGGTGAAGTTGAGTGGTCGAGATCGATTTGCAATTTGGGAAGTGTAGCCACGCATGTTTGAGCGGGCGTTTTGGATTGGCCAGGCATGATATGCCTTGGCCGACCGCATGGAGAGGTAGATGGGCCCACGGTGGTCATCTTTGGTATGACCGGACCTGCTCGATTTGATCTGTGACCCTCCATTCGTGCCGGAGAAGATGGACGCGCGTGATGGCTCAAACCCTATTTTTGGCTTTCAAAGCCGCGCGACCATGCTCTTTTGGGCGGACGGTTTTGTTGTAACCAACCACGGTTGGCTTTGGCCGATTGGCCAAGTGTGTAGGCGGTCACATGGTGATTGTGTCGACATGCTCCGGGCCCTTTGAGTCTACATCTACACCCTCCATCTATACCTGCGAAGATGGACGGTTGAGACCGTTTTGCGACACATGTAATATGCCGCAAACCCTAATTTAGGGTTTTCCGCCCATAATGCTTGGTATGGACGGTTTCTTGGCAAGCGAAGGCCAATGGTCGACCATGCGGGGTCGGCCGTGTGTATTCCATACACTGGGGGTGATGGAATTGATCTCGTGGTCATCCAATCATGCTTGTGGAGTTGGATGACCGCGATCGAATCATATTTGGCAGGCTAAGGCCGTGTGTATTCCATACCTCGCTGGGGGTGATGGAATTGATCTCGTGGTCATCCAATCATGCTTGTGGAGTTGGATGACTGCGATTAGATCATATTTGGCAGGCTAAGGCCGTGTGTATTCCATACCGCTTGGGGTGATGGAATTGATCTGTGGTCATCCAATCATGCTTGTGGAGTTGGATGATCATGATTAGATCATATCCGGAGACCGATACGGGGTCAAGTCCGGATGCTCAATCGGGCTAGTATAACACACCGAGAGGCTCAATCGGGCTAGTATAACACACCGAGAGGGCTCGGGCTAGTATAACACACCGAGAATCGGCACATGCACGGGTATTTCGTACATGGTTTCATTATAGTGCTTGGAGGTTCGTGTTACTCTGTATGAGTAACACTCGGTCTCATGCCACACCGATAATGAGTACGGAAATACAAAATTTGAATTAAGTGAGGGAGTATCCAACACTTATAAATGGCTTTATCTTTTACAAGATGTCAACATGATTTTTCTCGGTTTTTTACAAACTCAACCTTGAACGAAAATCCACCATCAACATTAAGTCCTCGCCACAGCACACAATGGTTACACTATTGTGTGGTAGGCATGAGATGGTGACAGATTAAAGATAAAACTTATGAGACAATGTTAGATGTTACCAGGAGAGACGGGTCGTCTGTCTTTCGAGCATGTCACGTTCAAGAGACGTCCGAGAAAAGTGTTCCCTAGCATGATGTCGGTCTTGCACGCTTCGATCGACCTTGCTATGACTGCTTTGGCCGAGGGCTATTGCGCCCGCTTCGTTCAATCGTGGGGATGTGCCTAATCGATCGATCATTGCTTTGCTTCGTTCGGTGGGGTTCTTTGCGCTGCTTGATCGAACGTGGGCTTGTTGTGTCTGCTTCGGTTGAAAGTGAGTCTCACCCACATATGCCTCGATGGACTTGAAACTTGTACCGGGTTTTGAAACTTGTACCGGTCTTGAAATCAACACTGGACTAAAATTTGTCTGGGACTAAAATTTGTACCGACTAAAATTTGTCCGGACTTGAATGGTGTTTGGACCGGCCATTGTGTGCTCCGATGTGAGTTGTGTCTTGCCGTGTGACTACATCTCTCCTGTATTTTCATACAAGTTCTAACTCCTGTCTTTTTATTTCATTGTGGAAGAAAAGAATCCTGTTGAGATGTCTTACGGAGATAATGTCAAAAGCCAAGTCGGGAGGTGTTGAAAGCTTCAAAGATATGCCGAACATTGATGATGAGTTGTTCACCGTGCCTTTTCGACTATAGGAAAATATCTCATTCCACAAGATAACTCTTCTCCTATCGACTTTTAGGTTTTTCATGCTCCGCCGGCCCTTATGAAGGATGGATGAGGCGTATGTTGAGCAAATGAGTACATCAAAGATAACTTGACCGGGAGCGCAGATTATTGATGCGGCTTGAGTGTTGAAACGTCTCGAGAGGATGTTAAAGTGGTTTCTGATGCGACCGCTGAGGTGAGTCCTGGAGAGAGTTGAAGAAGGATTCAAGCGAACGTGGGTCTCGGAGAGAGCGTTGCGGCGGCTCTTGAATAGACCATTGAAGCAGCTTCTGCTGGAGGGAGCGTTGGAGTGGCTTCCTCTTCAGTTCGATTACCTTTGCGAATCCATGATTGTTGACTGACCACCTTTCTCATGTTGAAGAAGTCCTTGACTGACGGTGAAGGATCTTCATGCTGAGCCTCAGTCCCCAAGCGTGGTTTACATGGTTTGTCCGTAGTGGTTGTTGTCGAGCCAGGTATGGAATACCTTGGACGTTGTTTCATCATTGTGGGATTCGTGCACGTGGTACTGGAGTTGGAGTTGGAGTTGATGGACGCGCATGATGTTGTATCTTGGTGGTTTTCCTCTTGCTGCTTCAAGGAACTGCTTACAGAAGGCTGAATGTTGTACCGCCTGTTGGTGAGATATATGCCCCTACAAACATTATGAGGCTCTTCCGGCAGGCCTGGTTCTTTCTATCAGGGCATATGTTGTTGTAGATGAGCGTTCAACACTCCGAGAGGATGACCAAAAGCGCGGATTCTCCAATATAGCGTGATAGACACGCATCTGTTGTCCCGATAAAGTGACTCACCCGGATCTTGTTCGACCACCGTCATGCGATGGAGTAACTCGCCTGGGATCTCTCTTGATATGACGGTTGGACATCGTTATCTTCTTGAGGCTGCTCCCTTGAGGTATCGGCTCCAGTGGAAGATTACCGTCATAGAGCGGTTATACGTTGAACCAGCACTCTTTAAACCAAATGGCAGCATGGTATAATAAAAATTTCCGAGAGGAGTTCGAAAAGATATCTTACTTGCATCATGCTCTTACATCCTTATCTGTTTGTAGCCGCTACATCCATCCATGGAGGAGAGCATGCCGTGTCCGCTGGTTGTATCTGATCTATCCATTTTCCTCATGTATGAACTACAACTGTTTAACCGACTTGGATACAGGTATGATATGTATAGGATGGGTGACCAATTTTCATCCGGCATTTCTTCATATCTCCAAGCAAATATGTCCTGGTACTCTTTGAGAAGTTGCACGAGCTTCGTGCGTTTATCCGTACACAAGATTGAGCTGATGGAGATAGGCCTGGGAGATTCCTCAACGATTTCAATTTCATCGGTTGTAGAGTTGGTGCCATCTTGCAGTTGTTGTGGAGCATCTAGCACTTGCTCTTGTGGTTCGTTCTTGTTGTAGCATTCCATTAGGTGGAGAGACTGGGTAACGGTCTCCTCTCGCCGATAATGGCAAATCTTGGGTACCGTTTCTTTTCTTTTAAGTCACGACTCGCCATAAAAGTTCGTTCCCTCCTCGTGTGAACGTGGGTTGTGGCTTCACGGTATGGAGCAGAATGCTTCACGGAAAGATGCATCGTGGGTACTAGCCTTCAATGATGCAAGTCGGTCTTCTTCCCGAATTGACGCCCACATGGGAGTGGAATGCAACGAACTTGTCTCGATTCTTTCCACGGAGCTTCTCCGTATGTGCTTGGTTTGGTTTCCCTCGAAGTCCGTCATTGTTGTAGGCTTAAAATACGACCTTGCTCGGGAGAGCCTTGGATGTCCCGAGAATCTTGAGAGTAATGAAGACGATCCTGTGTAGATAAGGGTCGTCTTGAACTCGAATCCTTGATGCGTGCGGTGACATGTAGGTCACGGTCGTGACCTTCCTCTGGTTGATAGCAGCAAAACGTCTCCGTGGCCCGATTCTTGAGAGATGTGAAAGTTTGCATAAACTTTCCACTAGAGAAACCGCTTCCCGATCCACCTCTGGTTCATAGTGAAACTATTGACTTGAGGAAGATCGTTGTGAGGATCGAGTCCCAGGTGTAGGAGCCTCCATGACAGACCGCTGAACCAGAGTGAAACTATTGACTCGAGGAAGATCGTTGTGAGGATCAGTCCCCAGTGTAGGAGCCTCCATGACAGGACCGTGAACCAGAGTGAAACTATTGACTCGAGGAAGATCGTTGTGAGGATCGGTCCCAGGTGTAGGAGCCTCCATGACAGGACCGCTCATATCTCGATGTCGCTTCTTTGATCGAGTCCATGTAGGTCCGTGCCATTGAAGTACCTTCTCCTAAGTGCGTTGAATTCATTCCTTGTTGGCTCCGGGGGCTGTTGCGGGTCATGTGGAAATCGATCGATTAATGTCTTAAGAAAAGTGAGTACCTCTTTCCGAGTTGCGGTCATATCCGTTTGAGTCTTGACAATAACTTCCTGCTTTTCCATCAAGTCTGCAATAATGGGAGATGGTCCTCCTCTCGCCCCTCCGGTTCCTCGTCCCGATGAAGGAGTGGAAGTTGTTGCTCGGTGACTACCGGAGGTGTTACACTTGATGAGATGCCGGGACTTGCACTGCTCCGCTCTCGGTGATGGGAGGTGTTGTAATATCACCTGCTGAGTGATCGAATTGAACGTTCCCATCCTCTCGTACTCACGTGTTACTTGATTGATCTCTCCTTCCTCAAGCGTTTCTTCACGGCTTGACAAGGGTCTTGAGATGTAAATCTTCCAAAGCAGGATCCGTAAGTCTGCAGGCTCCATTTCTTTATCCTAGTAGACGTTGTAGTACTCCGGACAAGTCCTCTTCTCTGTGGAGTTGCCTCGGTTCTTCATTGTTGACTGGACCATATTGTTCATCTTTCCTGAGTCACCTGCGGTTATGCGCTCTTTTTGCCTTTCCACCGGTAAAGGTGTGACTCCTGACTAAGGATTCAGCATTTCTTGCACTGCTTGAGTAGATGCCTGCCGATCCTTCTTGTAATTGTCTTTGCTATGTCATTCAAAAGGAGAAATGTCTCGCTCTGTCTTCCGGTGATACCAAACTTGATTTTCCAAGACATCCTCCAGCATTCTATCTACACTTCCCATGGTATCTGAACCGCCTGTGGTTTCCTGATGAGGATGCATCGTGAGCCGAAAACCGAAGAATTGAGAATTCAATTTTTTGCAACCGATAGATCAACCTCCCACTGTGGTCGCCAATTGTTGATGGGTGAAAACTACTCTGCAGAATTTGGTAATTTGGGGTGTGGATGAGGAATGAGTTTAAACCTTCAACAAATGCACTGCGCGGTGAGTGCTTGTAGATTCGAGAGATCAATCTGTGCAAGTCCGGCCTAAACCAAGAAATGGCCGTTCCAGACTTGTTTCGGTCACAAAGTGAAGGAGATGGGGTTGATCTTAGGGAGGGAAGCGAAGAAGGTGTTGAGATTGTGAAGGTGTTGGCTTGCTTATGACTTGTGACAGAAAAGTGAGCAGGCTTACGGTTAATGTAAGGAGGCTCTGGATGTTGATTTTCTGTCTTGTTTTCCTTGTTGTTGTTGGAAATAGGGTGGAGACCCTATTTATACAAGTCATTGAACCTCATTCACGTTTCTCGTGGGAAGTGGAGGTAGTGGAATGATGGAGTAGTGGAGTTGTGTGTCGGTAACACACGACAGTCTTGCCCACTTTTCCCTGTTCATCTCTAACCGTCCATGACTTCCTAACACGTTCTTGTGATGGCGCGTTGCACGCCGTACGCCTGTAAACCGCTGCACCAATACCCCAGATATGCATCCCCCAGTTTGTGACATGATTGATGTCTGGAATGTGGATGCGGATCCACGAAAGATGGCATGTAATGCTGAATTGAATAACTGCGTTATTCAGAAAGTCGATACTTGTGAAGTATCGTGTGTATTTTATGCGAGTGCGCATTACGGTGTGGTAAAGTGATGGGTAACGACTCCTCACTAACCAAATAACTCCCGACCGGGGTTGTATAACCAAGTGGTGAGGCCGGACGGATGAGATGATGTTTGAGACACTCATCTGCGACCGTTGATGAAATTAGGGTTTTAAAAGAGGTGCGCAAGCATCACTCTTCAGCTTGGTCGAAACCAAGCATGGGAAGGGTTTTGAAGAGGACCGACCGGGCATGTGTGTAGACAACACGCCGGTGTGCACGTCCATACTTCACTTTACCAAGAAGGCGTGATCTAAGCCACCCAATTCGTCCGGTGAAGTTGAGTGGTCGAGATCGATTTGCAATTTGGGAAGTGTAGCCACGCATGTTTGAGCGGGCGTTTTGGATTGGCCAGGCATGATATGCCTTGGCCGACCGCATGGAGAGGTAGATGGGCCCACGGTGGTCATGCTTTGGTATGACCGGGACCTGCTCGATTTGATCCGTGACCCTCCATTCGTGCCGAGAAGATGGACGCGCGTGATGGCTCAAACCCTATTTTTGGCTTTCAAAGCCGCGCGACCATGCTCTTTTGGGCGGACGGTTTTGTTGTAACCAACCACGGTTGGCTTTGACCGATTGGCCAAGTGTGTAGGCGGTCACATGGTGATTGTGTCGACATGCTCCGGGCCCTTTGAGTCTACATCTACACCCTCCATCTATACCTGCGAAGATGGACGGTTGAGACCGTTTTGCGACACATGTAATATGCCGCAAACCCTAATTTAGGTTTTCCGCCCATAATGCTTGGTATGGACGGTTTCTTGGCAAGCGAAGGCCAATGGTCGACCATGCGGGTCGGCCGTGTGTATTCCATATACCGCAGGGGTGATGGAATTGATCTCGTGGTCATCCAATCATGCTTGTGGAGTTGGATGACCGCGATCGAATCATATTTGGCAAAAGCAAGGCCGTGTGTATTCCATACCGCTTGGGGTGATGGAATTGATCCGTGGTCATCCAATCATGCTTGTGGAGTTGGATGACTGCGATTAGATCATATTTGGCGGCTAAGGCCGTGTGTATTCCATACCGCTTGGGGTGATGGAATTGATCCGTGGTCATCCAATCATGCTTGTGGAGTTGGATGATCATGCGATTAGATCATATCCGGAGACCGATACGATCAAGTCCGGATGCTCAATCGGGCTAGTATAACACACCGAGAGGGGCTCAATCGGGCTAGTATAACACACCGAGAGGGGCTCAATCGGGCTAGTATAACACACCGAGAGGGCTCGGGCTAGTATAACACACCGAGAATCGGCCATGCGGGTATTTCGTACATGGTTTCATTATAGTGCTTGGAGGTTCGTGTTACTCTGTATGAGTAACACTCAGTCTCATGCCACACTGATAATGAGTACAGGAAATACAAGGCTGAATTAAGTGAGGGAGTATCCAACACTTATAAATGGCTTTATCTTTTACAAGATGTCAGCGCATGATTTTTCTGGTTTTTTACAAACTCAACCTTGAACGAAAATCCACCATCAACAACAAGAATTCAACAAAATGTGCACATGCAAATGTTGGGCTAACTAATTTAGGTAAGATTGGGTTACCTACAGCGAAATATACCCAAAGGTACGAGGCTGAGGTTTGTGGACTTTCAGCTGGTAACTCCCATAAGGCCCAAGGCACGGGTTCAGCTTACTAATCCACCGGTTTTCCTAAACTCGGTAGTCTGACGAAGATGCAAAATGGTGTGTGCAGAGTTTTTTTTTTTTTTTTTTTTTTTTTTTTTTTTTTTTTTTTTTAAATAAAGTACTAAAAATAAACACAAACAAATAAAAGAAAAATACAAGTCCAAAAATAAATAAATAAAAACTACCAAAAATAAAAGTCCTTAAAATAAAATCTTCGGCTTTCTCCTTTTATGGCAAGTCCAACTTTTCAACTTCCGTTTCAAGCAAAACCTGCACAACAAAAACAAAAATACCAAAGACGTAAAATAGAACAAAAAAAAAATCAAAAAAAAAATGAAAATAAAATATATACAAAACCTAAAAAAAATGCAAAACCTAAAACCTAAACCTAAATACAAGTCGCGTCGGCGGCGCCAAAAACTGATGTAGTTTTGAAGTGGTAAGTAGAGTATCGGTCGCTCGGATTTTTTTTTAAAGATTTTGATTTTAGACTTAATGAAAGAAATACTAAAACTAGCAAATAAAACAAAGGATGATAATAATATTGAGAGATTACTGGGAATCAGGATTTCACCGAACTCTCTTTCTATGGTTCAATTATTAATTCTTTGACAATTATAGCTCCAAAAATAATAGTTATTGACTCTAAATCTTTGCCAAGGTAGATTTTATAAAAAATTAATTGTAAATGGTAAGCATGGATTATCAAAACACCTAAGCTAAGCATAACCCATCAAACTAAATCACAACTAATTAATTTAAAATCATAATTCAAATTATATTAATGCAAAAGTCGTAAAAAGAATTTAATAAAATTACCATAGTGTTGAGAATTGGCTTCCTCCGTCATCCCAGCGATTGGGTTTAGCTCATCATGGTAGAAACACGGTCAAAAGAATTTTTCATAGCTCTAAAAGGTGTTTTTATTGAAGAAATAGTATAAGACAGAGATTTGCAACGCTGTAATGATGTTACAGACGTTTCTTATGTTACAAGCCGGGTGTTGCAATTGAACGATTCTGAGAACGATAAATTAAATGTGTTGCGAATAAAAGATCGCCTGCGAGTCTGTTCTTCGTGTTCTTGATAACGACATTCGAAGTGTCGTCTGCAACTTCTCTTCTTCTTCTTATCTGCTGCTGCTGCAACTTCTCTTGCAGCGTGATTTTCTCCTCTGCTAGCTACCCCCAACTCCCGAATACCTTGCTCGACCTCCCAGAAGCCTATATATACACAACAGGTCGATAAAATCTCCCAAGAAATCTTCGATTATTCTCTTCTTCTTTACGGCCAAGTTATGGGATTATTTCCTGTTTTATTGTTTACCCGTAGTCTGATTCCATTTTTAACCCAAACACTCCTTTTATGTTGACAGAATCGAATCGTATCTCCTTCCAACTCCCTTTCTTTCACCGGAATTTCCATATTAATCTTCCAAACCTTCCCGAGATACTCTTACACCTCTGTTTTACGTGAAGCTTCTTTTTTTAACGATTTCAAAGAACTTACCAACACTGTTTTATCAAACCAAGTCCATTCAAACTATATCCAGCAAGAAAATCTAACAAAAACTCCACCAAAGTCTCGCCTGAAATACCCGTGAATGTCTTCTCCCTGTTTCGCTTCAAACGGCTTATGTAGCCCAACCGGGATTGAAGAAATTGCCCATAGCATCTCTGTTAAGTCCAAACAGGCCCATTGAACCCAAATCTGGTGATTGAATGTCGTCCAAAACCTCCACAAATCCAAACCCTAATCTGCCCTGTGAAGAACACATTTTCCCGCCTTTTCTGTTTTCAAATTTTAAAGAAGATGGTCACCCCTTATCCTGTTGTTGGGATGCGGATAGTACTTGCCTTGGAAATGGATGTCCCTTAGTAATTTGGGTACCCCTTATCCAAAATGGGGGTCCGTATAGTAATTTTCTCCCACGAGCGCAAAAACCACTTTTCGAGCCAATTTCGCCGCAAAAGCTTACTTCTCCAAAAACACCTACAAAGACATAAAATACCAAAATAAGCGCAAAATCGAGTACTAACATTACAGAGAATTGAGACTAAAATAGACACATAAATGCGTCTATCAAATACCCCCAAACTTATTATTTGCTAGTCCCGAGCAAATCAAATCTACAAAATAAAATCCTAACTCACTGTCGCAGGCATCGTCGATTGCATTTAGCATATGCAATAAGCCTTTAAACCCCTAGGTGGCCCTAGTGGCCGAGTTATAGTCTCGGGAGGGTTTACAAGAGATATACCCACAAAACCTTTACTCCAGAGCCTAACTATATACACAGAACCTTGGAAGGCACTAAAGAATCTCCTTGGTTGGCATATTTATTGATTACAGGAGGAAGTACCCTGATGCGAAATTCCAATTGTTGTACCCGAGTTTGCACTCAAGCATACTAAAATTCATATATAAGTCACAGAGCTCTATTCAGATAGTTTCTGGACATCATAACCGGAGTCGACCAATCACATGGATAGAGTAAGAAATGGATATAGAAAAACGTAGATGGTTTTGATGTTGTCTAGGTGAACGGTGTTTCTCATATCTGTCTGAAGGCCACTGCCAAAACGAACCTATCCTAATGGACTGAGATACCTGATGCGGACTAATATCAACACACTGGCATATACAAGGGAACCAATGGTCGATAATCCTAACTCTAGGTCAACACAACTGGCATATACAAGGGTTCCAGTGGTCGACTTTATTGAATTTATCCCGGTTGGTCAGATGGTCTGGTCTCAATTTTTTTTTTTTTTTTTGGTATCTCAATCACTCTATTTCATCCTAGCAAAGGTAACAACTTGAATCGTGAGCCCCACCTAATCACTTAGAGAAACATATTTTAAAGAAAACAAAATAAAAATAGAAGTGAAAAGGATTCAACGAGATATGGCGAAACTACCATGTTTTTTTTCTTTTCTTTAATTCTAACACCTGAGCTATGTGCTTTTATGAATAGACTCTTTAGATGTTTCCATCTAATCAGATTGGTTCCTCAACTCCTACAACCAAAATGCTTCCATCCACTTAGATTGGTTAGTGCCATCCTTAATAAGCATAAATTTCTAAGCTCTGGAGTTTAACAATGCAACTAAAAAGTTTCTCCCACACCCCCAAACTTAAATCTAACATTGTCCTCAATGTTCTAAAGATAAAAGTAAAAGCATGAACAAGGAGAAACTGTTACCATTTGAAGCAAAAGAGATAAGGAAAGATATTACCGTGTTGCATGAGCATGGGTTACCTCCCAAGAAGTGCTAAATTTAAAGTCTTCAGCCAGACGTCTAATACCACAAAATGGCTAATTACCTTTCGAATCATATATCAATAGTCGAAACAACTGTGGATCAACAAAACCAAATAAAACTGCCACAATTATAAGACAAATGCACCAAATCAGAAACATTAACAGACATAGCACATCCTCATCCAAGGTTTCCTGCAAGACAACTGGGTTTTTCTGTGGTACCCACTTGGGCTTCATATGAGTGTCTTGACAAACAGATTTTTCTGAACTATGGGTTTCTAGTGGTTGGATTTCCTCTTGGACAGTATCAGGAGGATCAGGTTGAGGAGTTGGAAGAGACTCAGGTAATACCTCATGTATACTAGGCTCGATTACCAAGTTAGGGACTTCTAATGGGGTTACTTGACCATCACTATCCCCAAACTTAGAGTAATCAGTATTCTCAGACAAACCTCTAACTATTGCTTGAATTTCTGGATCCTCTGAGTCTTTAAAATACTCAAGAGCTTCTTCTAGATCATTACCCCCAAACTTAGGGTCAACATTACTCTCCGTAAGGCCTAGCACTATGGCTTGAATTTCAGGGTCTGTAGAGTCTTTAAAGTACTCGAGAGCTTCTTCTAGTTCAAAAGTTTGGTCACCTAACTGACTTAAGAGAATTGTCTCATCAAATTCATCTAAGGAATCACCAAATAAAGTGTCGTCCCAATTATCCTGAATTAGATCCTGAACTAAAGTGCTAATCATATTCACTTCCTCCAAGCCATCAGAAGGTTGTCTATTAACATTAAAGACATTTAGTTCAAAGGGTCATATTACCAAAGGATATGTTCATAAGCCCGGTCCTACATTTTGATGATAGCATTAGATGTGGCTAAAAATGGGCGACCTAAAATCACCGGTATTTGAGCACTAGGGTCCTGAACAGGTTGAGTGTCTAGAACAACAAAATCCACTGGATAAATAAATTTATCAACCTCAATCAGAACATCCTCTATGACACCACGAGGGACTTTGACCGACCTATCAGCTAACTGTAGGGTTATTTTAGTCGGTTTCAACTCACCAAGACCCAGCTGGGTGTACACATGGTACGGGAGTAGGTTAACACTAGCTCCTAAGTCAAGTAATGCTTTATCAACCATGTGATTACCAATCGAACAAGATATGGTGGGGCATCCAGGGTCTTTATACTTAGGGGCTGTTTTGGTTGGAAGGATTGAACTTACCTGACCAGCTAAAAAGGCTTTCTTATGGACATTAAGCTTACGCTTTCGAGTACAAAGATCCTTAAGAAACTTGGCATAAGCAGGTATTTGCCTAATTGCTTTTAATAAAGGGATGTTAATGTTGACCTGCTTAAATATTTCCATTATTTCGTTGAAAGTCGACTCTCTCTTTGTTGGAGCTAACAATTGTGGATATGGGGCTCTGCGCACAAAATGAGATCTATCGGGAACCACATTGGCATCACTAGAAATTTTATCAGTCTCTTCAGCTAATGGCTCCTTCTGGGGCTCATCTTGGGAACTATAATGGGAACTAGAAGGTGGATCTACAGTATGTCCACTATTAGGCATGGCTACCTTATTGTCTACCGTTTTACCACTCCTAAGGGTTGTTACAGAGTTCACATGATTAAACTCTTTCTCTCTAGAGGATACTTCATGAACTGCTCTAGTATTGGGTAGTGGTTGACTGGGTAACTTGCCTTTCTCTCTTTCGCTCAAAAACTCTGCAATTATACTAACCTGATTTTTTAGTTCTGAAATAGCCTGGGAGTTTTCCTGTAAACCTTTTTCAGCCGTTTGCTTAAAATCTACAGTGTTATGAGATAAGATGGTCAGAGACTCTTCTAAGCTCATGATTTTTTTATCTGACAGTTTCTGATACTAATCTGGCCCTAAATGGTTCTTAGTATACCCAAAACCCGAGGAAGCCTGAGAATTACTAGACTGGCCTTGACTCTGGAGCTTAGACCAAGAGAAATTCGGGTGGTTTCTCAAACCAGGGTTATAAGTGTCTGAATATGGATCAAATTTTTGATGGTTTTCAAACCTAGAGTTGTTATACAAAGCATGGGCTTGCTCTTCGTATCTAGCATGGTGTGACCCTTGATTCATTTCAATGTCAGACCCTAATGTACCTTTGAGATATCTAATCTCCCTTTTTGCAAGAAACATGTGAGTTGTAGTAGGAGTGAGCATAAATTGAGAGATATAATTAACAACATATGTGATGCCCGGACGAGTGGGAGTAAGGTATTGAAGCCCACCCACTATACTTCGAAATTCCAAAGCATCAAGGAGTGGCTCACCATCATTGATATAAGTTCTTTTCTCAGTTGAAACAGGTGAAGAGCATGGCTTACAATCTATCATATGTGCTTTGACTAACAAATCAACAGTGTACTTTAACTGAGTCAGAGTTAGTGTATCTCTGAAAGAGGAGAACACGGCTTCAATACCCAAAAAATAGTAAAGATCTCACAAATCTTTCATAGCAAACTGGGAACTCATTTGACTGATCAAGGAAGTAAAATTATTCTGAACTTCCTGTAAGAATGATATCATCCACATAAAGAAGCAGCACAACAATTTCATCACCACAACGATATATAAGCATAAAGGGGTCAGAAATAGACATAACAAACCCAACCTCTAGAATAAATCCACTGAATTTTTCAAACCAAGCTTTAGGAGCTTGTTTGAGACCATAAAGAGACTTGTGGAGAAGACATACATGCTCAGGCTTAGAAGGATCTCAAAATCCTTTAGGTTGTTTCATGTACACCTTCTCAGCTAGATCTTCATGCAAGAATGCATTAGAGACATCAATATATATGATGCACCATTTGTTGGTTAAAGCTATAGTAGAATTGTTCTTATTCTTATAGCCTTCACAGCTGGATTGAAGGTAGCATTATGATCAACACCATCTTGCTGACTGAATCCCTGAGCAACCAATCTTGATTTGAATATATCAACACCGCCATCATGTTTAAACTTTAACTTATCGATCCACTTACTACCCAAAATGTTCATATCAGCAGTTGGTTCAACCAATGACCAAGTATTTTTCAACATTGGAGCATCGTATTCTTGTTTCATAGCTTCAATCACTCTTACTAGCAGATTTAAAGGTCCTTGGCTCTTTAGGAAGAGTCACAATTCAACCAAAGCCAAATATTTTGGCTTGTATATGCCATATTTATACCTTGTAACCATATTGTGAGGAGGTGGAATGTAAGTTACAGTAGATGACTCAACAGATGACTCAGTTACAAGTGTTGGTATGGTTGAGTGTTGGGTAGTAGTTTCAACAGACGACTTTGTTACAAGTGGAGAAGTAGGTTCAATAACAACATAATTTGAAGTTGGCTCATGAATTGAATTTGAAATAAGTTCTAACAACACTAAAGTATCAGTTCATGAAGGACCAGAGGAGCAAGTACAAAAAATAAATATGGTTTCATCAAACACCACATGCCTTGAAATGTAAATATTTTTAGTAGATTTCTCATAAAATCTATAACCCTTATGTAAGGGGGGCCCATAACCAAGAAATATGCATCTAAATGACTTAAGACTTAACTTGTCCTTTTCATAATAACCCAAATATGGATAACAAGCACAACCAAACACCTTTAGGAAAGAGTAGTTAGGTACCTTGTTTAACAATATCTTAAAATGAGCAGAGAAATTTAAAGGGATTTTATTGATGAGGTATGTAGCTGTAAGAAATGAATCAAACCAAAAGGATTTCGGCAAATAAGCTCGAAGTGATAATGTATTTCCAACTGAGGTGATGTGTTGATGTTTTCTCTCAGCAAGCCCATTTTGTTGAGAGGTATATGTGAACATGAACAAGAGATACTAATACCAAATGTATCAAGAAACTACCTAAACACATCCTTCATAAGATCAAAAGCACCATCACATTTGAACAATTATGTGAGTAGGAAACAAATTTTCATTTATAGTCTTGAAGTATTTAAAACGTGTTAAGCTTTCAATTCTGTCTTTCATAGGGAAAATCCAATGAAACCTGTTATTATCATCAATAGGAAAAATGTAGTATCTGTACCCCATTGTAGACATATGAGGAGAAGGCCCCCAAATGTCATAATGAATCAATTCCAAAGGTGCTAAAGCAGATCTATCTGAAGACATAAAGGGCATCTGCTTACTCTTTCCAAGTTGACATGAGTGACACAAGGAATCAAACTCACTAGAAGCAAATTTAATGTATTCATATTTTTGTAAGGTATTGACAATCTGATGAGCTTGATAGCCTAATCTCTTATGGAGTAGAGATGGTGAAGCAACAATGGAACTGTAATATTATTCTGAAGGATTTGAGTCGATGGGATATAGGTTTTGCTTGACAACACCTTCAGCTAAAACATGTTAAGTGTCAAGATCAATGATCTCATAGCCCCACGGAGTAAATCCAATTTTGCAATGATGTTCTTGAGTAAAAACACCAACTGAAATCAGGTTTTGAGTTAGTTGTTGGACAAACAACACATTTGAGAGAGTTAAAGTCCTTGTAGGGGTGTGTAAAACAGAACTACCAACCGAAGTAATTGGAATGTGATATCCATTTCCAACCATAACTTGTTCAGATCCAGTATATTTAGATGGATTGATGAGTAGAGAAACACCATGAGTCATGTGACTGGTTGCTGCTGAATCAGGAAGCCAAGATATGGCTGTAGAAAAAGTAGAATGTTCAGATAAAGATGATGTATTCACTTGAAAAGATGAGTTAGCTTGTGGATTTCTCTGTTTAGAACTATTTTTTTGAATCAGAGTATCTGTACGGATACCTACAAGATGAATGTCCATTTCTCTTGCAGATTTGACATTCAACAATGGATAATCAATCCACTGTGAATGTGGTCTATCAAATCTGGAAGATCCAGAACTAGAAGGAAAGGAATTCTGAGAAAAGAAAGCTGAGTTGGTAACTGATTCAAGAGTTACAAATGTCTTTAGGTGCTGATCTTTGAGCCATTTCCCATAGGTTAAAAGTTTAGCTTTTAAGTCGACAAAGGATATTGGGCTGTCACAGTTGTGAATATCAATCAAAAAGTTATCATAGTCTCTCCCTAATCTATAAGAAGATACATAACGATATCAACATCAACAACTTTTTCATTTATATATAGAGCTAAAGAGTCAGAGATGCTTTTAACCTCATAAATAAACTCAGAAATAAAACACTCCTCTTTGATGATTTATAACCGACCACGAAGCATAGATCTACGAGCAGAAAATTGATTTGAAAGCTCTTTGGAAAGATAAGACCAAACTTCAGCAACAGTAGTACATCCCAGAACAAAATAAGATAGAGAATCAGAGAAAGTAGTGTTGAGACATTTATTAACATATCTGTCCAATTTTCTCCATTTTGAGAAAGAAAGATTTGGTGACATAACATCTCTATCTTTTATGAACTCTGATGGTGGTTTAATCGCGCCATCAACATAACCCATCCGATTTGTACTTATAAAGATATATTCCATCTGATTTTTCCAGATGAGATAGTTTGATTCATCCAGTTTTAAAGTGATAAAATGAGTGATATTTGTAAATGGAAAAGAGAGAGTAACTTCATAGTGATGTGACAATTCACTAGACATGGTTAAAGTAGATGCAAAGTACAATAGGTAAGGTAGTTGTCAAAGCATATTCAAACACATGATAAGGCTTAGTCCTATGGGCTAGATATTTAGCTGCTAGATTCGCCATCCACGTCAGATAGGGCAACCTCCTAACCCCTATGGGATGGCCAATCTAGCAGCGAAACGCCTAACAATTCGGCGTTACACGCCGAACAGTAGGACGTTTGAGGACGCCGAATCAAGCGACGTTTGACCATAGTCAGCTAAGTTGACGCGCCGCTCTGCTCGACGTTGAGAAGACTCGATACATTCACATAAAACTCGACCTTTCCCCCATTAGCAGTTCTTAAAAAAAAGGGTCAAGCGCTGGATGGAGCAGCGTCGCAGTCGAACACCGAATGGAACAACGTCCAGCCTAGCGCCTAAAAATTCGGCGTTATTCTCTGGAATATTCACATAACGCCGAATAATCCAGCGTTTGTGTCACTTTTTGAGCGCCGCACTATTCAGTGTTTCAATCTCGCTGATAGTTCGACTGCGAGCAAATGCTAGGAGAGAGAAGTAGCCAGAAAGAGTGTTAACTTTTTTCCCACATTTTTTTCATGATTTGCAACACTTTTTGGCCAATCTAGCAGTCCAATCTAGCCCATATGACTTAGCCTAAGGTAGATGATAAGGTAAAGTAAAGTAAAGTAGATGTAGATTGAGTGAGGTAGAAGTAAGGTTGTGGTTGTAATGAAGTTTCAATAGAAGCGAATGAGTGGATGCAATGTAACGTAGTTTGAGATGCAGTGTAAAGTAGGCGGCGGCCTAGTTAGCAATTCGGAATTCGGAAAACGTACGGAACGGCAAACGTACGAGTATTATACGGTTTTGTAAAATTCAGATTCGGTCCAAGATTCGGTCAACGAGACGTGATTCGTCAGTAATTTAACGGCATACGTACGTGTATAATTCGATTTATAAATGTGAGTTCGGCTCTGAAAATTCGGTATCTATATATACTAAATAATTTATATTTATAAGGTCATAGACCAATTTTTATGCATATGTGTGAGTTATTTAAAGAAAAAATAAAATTAATATGATGATATTAATAATATATACAACATTAGTCATCCAAGAGGACGTGGTATAGTGGTTTAGATGCTTGGTCAGTGAGTTTGAGATCTCTCTCACCTTCACCTTCAAATTTTTTCAGTCATTTTCATAAAAATTACAACAACGTCTAATATTGGGTCGTGTATGCCCGGGAGGCAGTAAACCCCAAAAAGTGAGGCATTTAAAAACGTAAAAGCTAAAGAATTTATGGCGAATTAAGCGGGCGTATCATTCGGGATTCGGGATACGTAAAATTCGTGAACGATTCGCGAATAATCCGGGAATGCCACATAATACGCGACTTGGGTTCGGAGTTGCAAACGTAGGCGAATAAAACGGTAAAATTCGTGATACGGAAAAATTCGCGAATCATTCGCGAACTTACTAACTAGGGGCGGCGGAAGCAAAAGCTAAGAGCAAACCCTAAAGAGTTTGCCTTAAGGATAACTTTCCTCGTGATACCATGACATAGGCGATGAAGATAGAAAAATATTGTAATATTTGTTGATGGTGGATTTTCGTTCAAGGTTAAATTTGTAAAAAAAACCAGAAAAATCATGCGCTGACATCTTGTAAAAGATAAAGCCATTTATAAGTGTTGGATATTCCCTCACTTAATTCACCAAGAATGGATCATGTAGCAACAATCCCTTCTTGTGAATTTCATACCAGCCTTGTATTTCCCTGTACTCATTATCGGTGTGGCATGACGACCGAGTGTTACTCTTATAGAGTAACATGAACCTCCAAGCACTATAATGAATCATTATCATTGTGGCATGAGACTGAGTGTTACTCATATATAGAGTAACACGAACCTCCAAGCACTATAATGAAACCATGTACGAAATACCCGTGACAGGCGATGCTCGGTGTGTTATATTAGCCCGAGCCCCTCTCTCGGTGTGTTATATTAGCCCGATTGAGCCCCTCTCGGTGTGTTATATTAGCCCGATTGAGCATCCGGACTTGATCAGTATCGTCTCCTGATATGATCCGATTGCGGTCATCCAACTCCATAAGCATGATTGGGTGACCACGGATCAATTCCATCACCCTAAGCATGGTATGGAATACCCACGGCCTTAGCTTGCCGATATGATTCGATCGCAGGTCATCCAACTCCACAAGCATGATTGGATGACCACGGATCAATTCCATCACCCCTGCGGTATGGAATACACACGGCCGACCCCGCATGGTCGACCATTGGCCTTTGCTTGCCAAGAAACCGTCCATACCAAGCATTATGGGCGGAAAACCCTAAATTAGGGTTTGCGGCATATTACATGTGCCGTAAAACGGTCTCAACCATCCATCTTCGCAGGTATAGATGGAGGGTGTAGATGCAGACTCAAAGGGCCCGGAGCATGTCGACACAATCACCATGTGACCGCCTACACACTTGACCAATCGGTCAAAACCAACCATGGTTGGTTACAACAAATTCGTCCGCCCAAAAAAGCATGGTCGCGCGGCTTTGAAAGCCAAAATTAGGGTTTCAAGTCATCACGCGCGTCCATCTTCTCCGGTACGAATGGAGGGTCACAGATTGGATTAACCAAGGCCGGTCATACCAGCATGACCACCGTGGGCCCATCTACCTCCTCTTGCGGTCGGCCAAGGCATACCATGCCCGGCTAATCCAAAACGCCCGACCAAACTCACGCGGTTACATCTCCCAAATCCTAAACTGATCTCGACCGCTCAACTTCACCGGATGATTTGAGTGGCTTAGATCACGTTTTCATGGGATAATCCCGGGTATAGGTGTGAACACTAACCTACCGCCTACACGCTGGTATGATCGACCTGCATCGACCAAGATGGGTCGTCTTGGAACGCACGCCCAAACTTGGGATGTCATGCGGTTTCCAACTCCTTTGCGGCAAGGGATTTCTGCCGCAAACCGATCTCAACCACTCAACTTCACCGGACGAATTGGGTGGTGGTAGGCCCGGAAAGTTGTTTATATTACGGCCTACGGAATTACCGCAAGTGCACGGTGTCGTGATGTAGCACTGGGCACGTACGGGTCGAACCACAGAGACTTGTGGTGCCCTTATGTGATCTAAGCTTGCTAACGACTGAGTTCTGAGTGACAACAAGTGACAGAATGGTGTTTTGCGCCGAAACGGCTGATTATGAAGTGTAATCCTAAACTAAAGTAAACTGTGATGATAAGGATCTTTGGGATTTTCGATTCCACCACTAAACTACACTGTGTCTTCAACTCATGATGTTAATCTTGTTCTTATAACAACTAAGGAAGAGGTGTCGAGTCTGCCTCATGTCTAAGATGTTTCTCCAACTGATAATCTTAATCACAACTAAGGTGTTTACCCTAAGTATTAACTGTCTGACTAAAGTACAGCTAATCTGTAGATAAACATTGGTCTATTTGAGCTTGAGTTGTAGCATGAACAACACAGGGGTTTTCTAACTACAGTGCATCCATGGCTTGGGTATGCACTGTGAGAGCAATGTGTGTTCTGCTCAGATTAAATGTATCTTAAAACTAATTAATCACTTAAGAAGAACACATGAATTATGAAGAACATAGTGATAAGCTAGGGTTTCATCTCAAACCCTAGCACTTTGAATTAAAACATAATAAAATTAGCAAAGAACAGAATTTAAACCTAATTGACACTCCGGCTAATCCAGGCGTGTCTAAAATCATCATCCCCTGCTTCTATTTATACATCCCAAGCAAACCCTAAAACAGCAAACCCTAAATCAATTAAAAATAAAAATTAAATGAAAAATAATCGAACCCATACTCTATTCGGCTCTGAATCGAGCTTCCCTCTTGTCCAATCGTGCTCAGTTGATTGATTGGCTAAACCCTAGCTCTAGATGTCTCTGATTCAGTTTCTAGGGTTGGTAGAAACTAGAAAAAAGAGATATCTAGTGCTGGGGTTGTTGGCTGGTGATGGTGCGGCTGTCAGAGAGTTGTTGGTGAGGTGGTGATGTGGTTGGAGAAGAGATGGTGGCGGAGTGGCTATGGCAGGAGACGGTCGGGGAGAGGGAGTTTTGCAGAGGTGAGGGCGACGGGTGGAGAGGAGAAGAGAAAATGAGTTAGGGTTAGGCTTAGGGGCTTATATAGGGGCTATGGTGTTGAGCAGGTACATCGAAGATCGATGGGAACGCTGCACCGAGCGTAGGATCATGCGGAAGAGATCTGAACGGTCGAGGTTGGTAGCCGGTTTTGGAGCGATCTCGTGTTGCACGGAGCATCAAGAGATGATGTATAGTGAGGGCAGCGACCGTTGGATGTAGCCAGGCGAGATCTTGACGGCTCAGAGTGAGCGGGCTCGGATCCGGGTCGTGGGTAGCTCTAGCCCATGTCTTCCTTGTTGGGTTGCAACTGATTCGCGTACGGGCTTTGGCTATCTGCTCCATAGATGCTTGACTCCAATTCTTCGCTCTTTTGGCTCCTCAGTTTCTCCGGACTTTATTTAGTACCTAAAAATACAAAATTAATTAATACAAATATTTATTCTTGAAAACAAAGAAAACTCGTAACTGGGATAATATCTCGATTTCTAAGCGCAAAAAGATGAGTAAAATGCCAATAAAAAGGTGTATAAATATGCACTATTTGGCACTCATCAAATACCCCCAAACCTGAATTTTACTTGTCCTCAAGTGAAACAGAAATGAAGAAATCCTAACTATACCACTGTCGCTGGTCTCTCGAATGCATTTAGCGTATGCACTAAGCCTTTAAACCCCTAGGTGTCCCTAGTGGACGAGTTGTAGTCTCGTGAGGGTTTACAAGAGGTGTACCCACAAAACCTTCTCCAACTTCAGAGTGTAAAAGAGTCTCAAGCCTCCAAGAAGCTATGAGGACATAGAGTTTCTGCATGCTAGTAACAGAAGTTAGAACTATCGAAGAACGCATTCTCATCCTTAAGTGCCGAGCGAGAAGTAACCATACCATATGAAAGAATTCGGGTTCGATTGTGATCATAAGTCTCAACTTCGCCTCACCATTAGGGTTTTATGATAATTGCACTCAAAAAGATCGCTTTTTTAGTCTCTCATGTGTGCGAGACAGGAATAAAGAGAGAAATCCCGCACACGTTGTAGGTAAGAAGGATAACCTTCCGAAATAAAATGCGAGACTCCACAGAAATGTGGACAAAAAGAATCTTTTTCTGATGATCTCTAAGAAAGGAAATCAACCATTAGCAAGGGTGGGAGTACTCACTCACTTCTCACCCGATCGGCAATTAACATCAATCTCTCATAAGAAACCATAGAAACGTCTTCAATCTTCGGTCTTCGGTCTTCAGTCTTCAACTATTGATGACGAACTTCTGAACTTCACAAAAACTTAATAATTTTTTTTTTTTTTTTTTTTTTTTTTTTTTTACAATAAAACGATAAACTCAATTTTTTTTTTTCACAAACTTCATTAATTCTCATCTTATTTTCTTTTCTTTGTTGCACATAAACCTTGGACTATATCAATTTTTCTTTCAATATTCTGATTCTGCTCCGCTTGCTGACGATGATGTGTTTCTATGGGACTTGCTGATTGAGAGAGAGAATGATGCTAACTGCAAATCGGTATTTAGAAGGAGTTTTCATCTTTAGACGTCACCCTCATGATTGACGGAATTAGCACTCAAGAGATCAAAAGTAGTGCTGAAAGTGGTGCGAAGTTGGGTAGCTCACCATTCCTACCCGGAATTGACGTACGGTGACACACACTCTAAAAGCTTTTCTAGAAAGTCACAAAGAGTGAAGGTCGGTACCTCGCTTGATGTAAAATGGGTAGTCTCCACTATGGTTGATCACAATTCTACTACCGAATATCTAAACAAAGACCTAATTCGCCCTCCGGTATGGTTAAATCCAACTTTAACGCTCTAATCAACTAAGAAACCCGATTGCGTTCTCCGGTACTTCCAAGTTCTGTTATTTCGGTCAGAATCTCTATGTAAACATAGCTAAAAGCATGCTAGTGACTCTAAAATCTCTAAAGTTGGAGGTTTTACAAAAAGAGTTTTGAAATTTTTTTTTTTTTTTAAATGAAAATAAAAGATTAAAAAGACTAAAAACTCTAAATGCAAATGCACCCCCAAACCTAAATCAAACATTGTCCTCAATGTGTCAACAGATAGGAAAAATTTAAACAGTCACATACCGAGAGAACTATGCTGATAAGAGAAAAAGGGAAGAGATTACCGGATGTCGGCGGGAGCAAGGTTGAGCTTCATTCGTCAAGGCTAAAATCCAACATTCTCAGTGGAGATCATATTGGATTAGCATAATATATGTGCAAGAAGACTCAACCGAATCAAGAAAAGAAAATTTAACAAGTCCTACTGGATTATATACAAAAATTCACCATAAACTAACAATCTAAAGAGTTGAGGATCAACCCAATAGACGATATGTACACACATTAACAGCCTACAAATATAATATGAGAGTGCACGTAAGACTGTGTATGTGAATGAGTTTCCCCCAAACCTAAACTTGTGAACGGGTGTGTTTGAAAGCACAAAGTCTTGCAATTTTAAAGGTACATCATGCAAAAGGTCTAACTCGAAATGAGTTTTGCTAATTACAGGCAGACATACGTATTCCAACTGTGGCTCCTTAAGAGTGTTATACTTTGATGCAAAATAGTCCAAGAGGACTTGGGAAGCACAAAGCTCTAGGCCTAAGTTAGGCATTTTTAGAAAAGTTGGTTTTGCAATTTTGTGACAAACTACACCTAGGTTGGGTGAAGGAGTTTCAATTTGTGACTCAGGAGAGAGGTTAGGTACATCTAAGTTATTTTCATGTATAAAATCATTTGCACCGTCACACTCTTTCCTAAGGTCAGGAGTGGGTAAATCATGGTCTTTTTCACAGGACAATGGCACAGGTTCCACATCAATATCACATGCATGAATATCAGAAGAAGCATCATTCATAGGGTTCACAGGAGAGACACTTAATGTCGCTGAACCTAAAAATTCTATTACATTTTCAAAATACACATGCTCTTCATATTCATCATCATCATCATCATCATAGCAAAAATCCATCTCTCCATTCAAAATTGTAGTATTTTTAGTGTACTCATCTACCTCTAGATTAGGTTCATATTCAATGTTAGTTGCATGAGTAAGACTAGAAACACTATTTTCAATCCTATCATTTTGTAACTCAATCAGGTTCCTTTGAAGAATCATCTTGAGTTGTTCTATTGAAGGAGAGTCTTCACTAGTGGGTATGCATTCCTCATATGGATATTCATTGTATGGTTGTGCATGAGGTTCACTAGAGAAGGGAAATTCAGACATGTTGCTATATGGATGGTCATGCATTGCATTCATTTCAAGCCTAGCATTTTGCTCTATGAGTGTTTCCATTATTGATTGCAAACTAGGAGTTGGGGGAGTATAAAATTGCTCATCTCCCCACTGTGGTGAATGATGCATGTGTGCAGGTTGATTATGGTCCCAATAGTCACTTCTAGACACTTCGTTCATTGGATTATCATGGTTTTCCCTAGACTGTCTAAAAGCATGCAAAATATCACAGTACTCAGCAGGGTGGTCTAAGCCACCACATAAGGTGCAAGCATGCGTTTCATATTGCCTAGAAAAACTAGATTCGACAGATTGCCTTTCTAAAGCAGATAGTCGAGCCTCTAATTGATCTAAAAGTGATGACTGGGTATGAGGAGAGTGTTCATTCTCAACCTGTGATGGATGATACATGTGCTCATAGTGATTAGGGTATGTGAGGTCAGGGCCATGAGAAGGCGCATAAAATTCTCTAAAATCACTATGGTATGTGGGGGGTTCATCCTGTGAAGCGTGCCCGTAAGCACGCTCTCTAAGGGATTTGTTTGTTCCATCCCCAGATGCAGACCAAAATCCTGACATGGTCTATCAAATTGAACTCACAATCTAATTTGGTTTATGTGGGTTTGTTTGGTTTAAATGGGTTCATTTTTGTTTTTGTAAACTTTGGTTTATGTGGGAAATTTTGGTTTGTTGGGAAGCCTAGTAGTTGTTGGCTCAATTTGGTTTTGATGGGCTTAGTTTGGTTGCAGCCCAAAGTGTTTGCAAAACTTAATGGGTGTGGGCTGAAATTTTTGGTTTTGAGCAGCCCAAAGAAAGTGTGAAACTGCACAGCCCCAGTAGAAAAAGAATAGCCTGTAAATAATTTGAGTTGGGCTGTTTTGGTGTAAGCCCAAGTTTGGTTAACAAGTGCAGCCCAGCAGACTCTGGGCTCAGTTTGGTTGCAGCCCAGGTTGTGTTTGAACAGCCCAGCAGTGTGGGTCTTGGTCTTTAGTTTTGGGCTGGCAAGTTAGCAGCCCAGCAGTGCTGGGTTTAGTTTGGCAGGGTTTATAGCCTAAAGGGAGTTCAGTCAAGTTTGATCAGAGCCAGCAGCTCAGGTGAAAAACAGCACACAAGATAATCAAAACTCACACTCAATGACTCTTGATTTCTCAAGACTTAGCACACACAATTCTTGAAATTGTTTGGCAGAGATTGCACATGACATGTGCAGGCCAAGTTGACACAAAGACAGGTAATTTGTTTGTAAAATTTTGCACAAGACAAGAAAACAACAAGTTCACACACAATGACACACTCAAGGTGCTTATAGAAATCAACACGGGAGTCACCACTCACAAAAGAACAAAGATCTTGCCAGTTTTAGTAGTGCTCAAGAAAGACAAACTCAGTTTAGTCGCACGGGGCAAATGGAGTTTACAGTCTTTGCGAGTTGAGCTCAAAACTCGGGGCTTATGCACAAGTCACAACATGCACTATCACAGGGTACTTGTTACAACATGCTCGGGGGTATTCTCGGGTCAAGTACACGGCTTGCGGCTTCGAGGGGCTTGCAAGGTAAAGCAATCACGGGCTCGATCAAGTGCAATACGATGACAAAATAGTTAACAATTGCTTAGATGCTGAGCAATACAGGGCAAGGCAATACAGGTCAGGTGCACAGGTCAATGGCTCAATGGCTTAGATGCTGAGTCAAGCATGCATAAATTGCTCAATGGCTTAAGTCTGCAGCTTCAGGGGTTTGTTGGGCTTAGCTTGGCAGGGTTATGCTCAGGGTTAGCAAGGCAAGGCAACACAGATAATAAATGCACAACTGCTGAGCAAAGCAAGTAAGCTCAAGGGCTCAGCAAGGCTGCGAGTTTCAGAGACCCTACACATACATGCAAGACTTGGCAGGGTTGACAGATTTTTCCAAGTCTGAGTTGATGTCAAACCTCTAAGCTCGGGGTTTTGTGTACCACAGAATACAAGCCTACAATTGTTTAGATGAGAACTATCACAAGGTCTCACTTGAGTCTTCAGCCAACTAAGCTATTCAAATGGTGGTTTATAGCCTGCAGCTGCAGGGGCTTGCATGGTCTGTCCACACTTTGTTTCCCAAAGGTTAGCTCCAACTTGCAGCTTCAGGGGGCTAGCAAGTTGGTAGCTGGCTTACAAGGTTTAAATTTTCTGAGTACACACCAGGGAAAGCAATACAGGACTTAGCAGGGTTTACGATTGGCAAAACAAGTATACTCAAATGCTTAGATGCAATGTAATGCTAGTTCACACAAGCTTATGCTCAGGTCTCAGGGTTACACACAACACAAGTCAACAGATTCTCTACAATTGCAGCTGAGGCTCAAAAGCTTCAGGGGGCTGGAGCTCAGGGTTTTCTCAAAGCACAGGGCACATGGTAGATGGGTTTAAGCATGCATTCAGGGTCTACAAAGCACAGGGCACTAACCTGAAGTCTGCGCCTTTCCTTGTCTCTCTGCCTTTTGGTTTGTCTCACCGCTCCTCGGAGAACACGTATGGTACCTGCTCTAACTCAATGAAGATTTTAGTGCTCAGAGATGTGCATCTAAGGCAAAGATGGCCTGAGAAGATTTTGGACTGACAGGGAATAACAGTTACTAGTGACTCTAAGATGCAAGATGATTATAAAAACAAAAACAAGTTGCAGGTTACAAGATGATGCAAGGGTTAAAAACAAAATGGTGCAGTACAGGCTACAACAATATGCGAGATGAAGCTACAAGATGATGCAAACTAACTAAGGAAGAACTAGGCTAACAAAAACAGCAACAAATCATGAGGCAATGATGTAGGGTGGAAATGCACAGGGAAGATTGAAATATTAGTTACAGATGCAATACAAGTTAACAAATTATAATAATCAAAGACAATGTAAAATGGATATGTACAGGGTAGGATGAAACTCAGTGAAGCGAGCAATTGAACAACAGGGCACACGCCAAGTCCCCGGCAGCGGCGCCAAAAACTTGGTAGGCCCGGAAAGTTGTTTATATTACGGCCTACGGAATTACCGCAAGTGCACGGTGTCGTGATGTAGCACTGGGCACGTACGGGTCGAACCACAGAGACTTGTGGTGCCCTTATGTGATCTAAGCTTGCTAACGACTGAGTTCTGAGTGACAACAAGTGACAGAATGGTGTTTTGCGCCGAAACGGCTGATTATGAAGTGTAATCCTAAACTAAAGTAAACTGTGATGATAAGGATGCTGGGATTTTCGATTCCACCACTAAACTACACTGTGTCTTCAACTCATGATGTTAATCTTGTTCTTATAACAACTAAGGAAGAGGTGTCGAGTCTGCCTCATGTCTAAGATGTTTCTCCAACTGATAATCTTAATCACAACTAAGGTGTTTACCCTAAGTATTAACTGTCTGACTAAAGTACAGCTAATCTGTAGATAAACATTGGTCTATTTGAGCTTGAGTTGTAGCATGAACAACACAGGGGTTTTCTAACTACAGTGCATCCATGGCTTGGGTATGCACTGTGAGAGCAATGTGTGTTCTGCTCAGATTAAATGTATCTTAAAACTAATTAATCACTTAAGAAGAACACATGAATTATGAAGAACATAGTGATAAGCTAGGGTTTCATCTCAAACCCTAGCACTTTGAATTAAAACATAATAAAATTAGCAAAGAACAGAATTTAAACCTAATTGACACTCCTAATAATCCAGCGTGTCTAAAATCATCATCCCCTGCTTCTATTTATACATCCCAAGCAAACCCTAAAACAAAGAAACCCTAAATCAATTAAAAATAAAAATTAAATGAAAAATAATCGAACCCATACTCTATTCGGCTCTGAATCGAGCTTCCCTCTTGTCCAATCGTGCTCAGTTGATTGATTGGCTAAACCCTAGCTCTAGATGTCTCTGATTCAGTTTCTAGGGTTGGTAGAAACTAGAAAAAGAGATATCTAGTGCTGGGGTTGTTGGCTGGTGATGGTGCGGCTGTCAGAGAGTTGTTGGTGAGGTGGTGATGTGGTTGGAGAAGAGATGGTGGCGGAGTGGCTATGGCAGGAGACGGTCGGGGAGAGGGAGTTTTGCAGAGGTGAGGGCGACGGGTGGAGAGGAGAAGAGAAATGAGTTAGGGTTAGGCTTAGGGGCTTATATAGGGGCTATGGTGTTGAGCAGGTACATCGAAGATCGATGGGAACGCTGCACCGAGCGTAGGATCATGCGGAAGAGATCTGAACGGTCGAGGTTGGTAGCCGGTTTTGGAGCGATCTCGTGTTGCACGGAGCATCAAGAGATGATGTATAGTGAGGGCAGCGACCGTTGGATGTAGCCAGGCGAGATCTTGACGGCTCAGAGTGAGCGGGCTCGGATCCGGGTCGTGGGTAGCTCTAGCCCATGTCTTCCTTGTTGGGTTGCAACTGATTCGCGTGCGGGCTTTGGCTATCTGCTCCATAGATGCTTGACTCCAATTCTTCGCTCTTTTGGCTCCTCAGTTTCTCCGGACTTTATTTAGTACCTAAAAATACAAAATTAATTAATACAAATATTTATTCTTGAAAACAAAGAAAACTCAGAATCTGGGATAATATCTGATTTCTAAGCGCAAAAGATGAGTAAAATGCCAATAAAAAGGTGTATAAATATGCACTATTTGGCACTCATCAGGTGGCTTAGATCACGTTTCATGAGACGGTAAGACATAGGCGTGAACATCAGCCTACCGTCTACACACCAAACCAACCGGCCAAGACCGACCAAGCTAGGTCGTCTTGGAAAACCCGCCGGAAAAGCGTATGGCGCGCGGCTTCTTGCGGTATCAAACTCTTATCGCAAAATCAATCTCGACCACTCCTCTTTGACGGTCAAATCGAGTGGCCCAGATCGCGCTTTCATGAGGGAACGGAATACGGGCACCTACACCATCATGCCGTCAACACGCATGTATGGTCGGTCCTCTCCAAAATCTTTCCCATGCTTGGTTTTGACCAAGTGAAGAGTGATGCTTGCGCACCTCTTCAAAAAAACCTAATATTCATTAACGGTCGCGAGATGAGTGTGTCAAGGCTCATCTCATCCGTCCAACTTCACCAACTTGGTTACACAACCCGGGTCGAGTCAATTGGTCAAGAAGGTGTCATTACCCATTGCCTTACCACACCACAATGCGGTACTCACATGAAATACACATGATACTTCACAAGTATCGACTTTACGAATAACGCGGTTATTCAATTCAACATTACATGCTATCTTTCGTGGATCCACGATCCACATTCCGTACATCAATCATGTCACAAACTGGGGGATACATACGGGGTATTGGTCTGGCGGTTTACAGCGTGCAGCGTGCAACGCGCCATCACAAGAACGTGTTAGGAAGTCATGGACGGTTAGAGATGAACTGGAGAAGTGGGCAAGACTGGTCGTGTGTTACCGACACACAACTCCACTACTCCATCATTCCACTACCTCCACTTCCCACGAGAAACGTGAATAAGGCTCAATGACTTGTATAAATAGGTTCTCCGCCCTATTTCCAACGGCAACAAGAGGAGGGAGGACAACAAACACAAGTTCAATGACGAAACCAAGTGTTAATACAAAAACCGTATTCAAACACCCAGAGCCGCTTGCATCAACCGTAAGCTTGCTCATCTTTCTGTTACAAGTCATAAGCAAGCCAACACCTTCACGATCTCAACACCTTCTTCGCTTCCCTCCCTAAGATCAACCCCATCTCCTTCACTTTGTGACCGAAACAAGTCTGGAACGGCCATTTCTTGGTTTAGGCCGGACTTGCACAGATTGATCTCTCGAATCTACAAGCACTCACCGCGCAGTGCATTTGTTGAAGGTTTAGATTCATTCCTCATCCACACCCCAAATTACCAAATTCTGCAGGAGTAGTTTTCACCCATCAACAATTGGCGACCACAGTGGGAGGTTGATCTATCGGTTGCACAAAATTGAATTCTCAATTCTTCGGTTTTCGGCTCACGATGCATCCTCATCAGGAAACCACAGGCGGTTCAGATACCATGGGAAGTGTAGCTAGAATGCTGGAGGATGTCTTGGCAAATCAAGCCGGTATCACTAGAAGACAGAGCGAGACATTTCGCCTTTTGAATGACATAGCAGCACAATTATAAGAAGGATCGGCAGGCATCTACTCAAGCTGTGCAAGAAATGCTGAATCCTTAGTCAGGAGTCACACCTTTACCGGTGGAGAGGCAAAAAGAGCGTTTAACCGCAGGTGACTCAGGAAAGATGAACAACATGGTCCAGTCAACAATGAAGAACCAAGGCAACTCCACAGAGGAGAGGACTTGTCCGGGAGTACTACAACGTCTACCGGATAAAGAAATGGAACTGCAGACTTACGGATCCCTGCTGGAAGATTTACATCTCAAGACCCTTGTCGAAGCCGTGAAGAAACGCTTGAGGAAGGAGAGATCAATCAAGTAACACGTGAGTACGAGAGGATGGGAACGTTCAATTCGATCACTCGGCGGTGATATTACAACACCTCCCATCACTGAGCCGGAGCAGCTGCAAGTCCCGGCATCTCATCAAGTGTAACACCTCCGGTAGTCACCGGAGCAACAACTTCCACTCCTTCATCGGGACGAGGAACCGGAGGGGCGAGAGGAGGACCATCTCCCATTATTGCGAGACTTGATGGAAAAGCGGGAAGTTCTTGTCAAGACTCAAACGGATATGGCCGCAACTCGGAAAGAGGTACTCACTTTTCTTAAGACATTAATCGATCGATTTCCACATGACCCGCAAATGCAGCCCCTGGAGCCAACAAGGAATGAATTCAACGCACCGGAGAAGGTACTTCAATGGCACGGACTTACATGGACACGATCAAAGAAGCGACATCGAGAGATGAGCAGTCTGTCATGGAGGCTGGGACCGATCCTCACAACGATCTTCCTCGAGTCAATAATTTCACTCCAGTTCGTCGGTCCCCGTCATGGAGGCTCCTACACTGGGACTGATCCTCACAACGATCTTCCTCAAGTCAATAGTTTCACTATGAACCGGAGGCCGGTGGATCGGGAAGCGGTTTCTCTAGTGGAAAGTTTATGCAAACTTTCACATCTCTCGAAGAATCGGCGCGCGGAGACGTTTTGCCGCTATCAACCGAGAGGAAAGTCACGACCGTGACCTACATGTCACCGCACGCATCAAGGATTCAGAGTTCAAGACGACCCTTATCTACACAGGATCGTCTTCATTACTCTCAAGATTCTCGGGACATCCAAGGCTCTCCCGTGGCAAGGTCGTACGGAAGCCTACCACAATAACGGACTTCGAGGGAAACCAAACCAAAGCACATACGGGAGAAGCTCCGTGGAAAGAATCGAGACAAGTTCGTTGCATCCCACTCCCCCATGTGGGCGTCAATTCGGGAAGAAGACCGACTTGCATCATTAAAGGCTAGTACCCACGATGCATCTTTGCTTGACGAAGCATTCTTCTCCATACTTTGTGAAGCCACAACCCACGTTCACACGAGGAGGAAACGAACTTTTATGGAGAGTCGTGACCCGAAGGGAAAACGGTATACAGAAAGACTTTGCCATTATCGGCAGAGGAGACTGTTACCCAGTCTCTCCACCTAATGGAATGCTACAACAGCAACGAACCACAAGAGCAAGTGCTAGATGCTCCACAACAGCTGCAAGATGGCACCAACTCTACAACTGATGAAATTGAAATCGTTGAGGAATCTCCTAGGCCTATCTCCATCAGCTCAATCTTGTGTACGGATAAACGCACGAAGCTCGTGCAACTTCTCAAAGAGTACAATGACATATTTGCTTGGAGATATGAAGAAATGCCGGATGAAAATTGGTCACCCATCATATACATGTCATACACTGTGATCCAAGTCGGTTAAACGGTTGTAGTTCATACATGAGGAAAATGGATAGATCGAGATACAACCAAATGGACACGGCATGCTCTCCTCAATGGATGGATGTAGCGGCTACAAACAGATAAGGATGTACGAGCATGATGCAAGTAAGATATCTTTTTCGAACTCCTCTCGGAAATTTTTATTATACGATGCTGCCATTTGGTTTAAAGAGTGCCGGTTCAACGTATAACCGCTCTATGACGGTAATCTTCCACTGGGCCGATACCGCAAGGGAGCAGCCTCAAGAAGATAACGATGTCCAACCGTCATATCGAGAGATCCTGGGCGAGTTACTCCATCGGACAGTGGTCGAACAAGATCCGGGGTGAGTCACTTTATCGGACAATGCAGTACATGTCTATCACGCTATATTGGAGAATCCGCGCTTTTGATCATCCTCTGAGCCGTTGAACGCTCATCTACAACAACATATGCCCCGATAGAAAGAACCAGGCACGCCGGAAGAGCCTCATAATGTTTGTAGGGGCATATATCTCACCAACAAAGCGACAACATTCAGCCTTCTGTAAGCGCTTCCTTGAAGCAAGAAGAGGAAAACCACCAAGATACAACATCGTGCGCGTCCATCAACTCCAACTCCCGATTACCACGTGCACGAATCCCACAATGATGAAACAACGTCCAAGGTATTCCATACCGGCTCGACAACAACCACTACGGACAAACCATGTAAACCACGCTTGGGGATCGAGGCTCGAGCATGAAGTTCCTTCACCGTCATCAAGGACTTCTTCAACATGAGAAAGATGGTCACCAAGAATCATGGATTCGCAAGGGTAATCGAACTGAAGAGGAAGCCACTCCAACGCTCCCTCCAGCAGAAGCTGCTTCAATGGTCTATTCAAGAGCCGCCGCAACGCTCTCTCCGAGACCCACGTTCGCTTCAGAATCCTTCTTCAACACTCTCTCCAGGACTCACCTCAGCGGTCGCATCAGAAACCACTTTAACATCCTCTCGAGACGTTTCAACACTCAAGCTGCATCAATAATCTGCGCTCCGGTCAAGTTATCTTTGATGTACTCATTGCTCAACATACGCCTCATCCATCCTTCATAAGGGCCCAGCGGAGCATGAAAAACCTAAAAGTCGATAGGAGAAGAGTTATCTTGTGGAAAGATATTTTCCTATAGTCGAAAAGGCACGGTGAACAACTCATCATCAATGTTCGGCATATCTTTGAAGCTTTCAACACCTCCTGACTTGGCACCAGCATTATCTCCAGAAGACATCTCATCAGGGACTCTTTTCTTCCACAATGAAATAAAAGACAAGAGTTAGAACTTGTATGAAAATACAGGAGAGATGTAGTCACACGGCAAGACACAACTCACATCGGAGCACACAATGGCCGGTCCAAACACCATTCAAGTCCGGTACAAATTTTAGTCCGGTACAAAATTTAGTCCGGTACAAATTTTAGTCCGGTACAAATTTTAGTCTGGTGTTGATTTCAAGACCGGTACAACATTAGTCATCCAAGAGGACGTGGTATAGTGGTTTAGATGCTTGGTCAGTGAGTTTGAGATCTCTCTCACCTTCACCTTCAAAATTTTTCAGTCATTTTCATAAAAATTACAACAACGTCTAATATTGGGTCGTGTATGCCCGGGAGGCAGTAAACCCCAAAAAGTGAGGCATTTAAAAACGTAAAAGCTAAAGAATTTATGGCGAATTAAGCGGGCGTATCATTCGGGATTCGGGATACGTAAAATTCGTGAACGATTCGCGAATAATCCGGGAATGCCACATAATACGCGACTTGGGTTCGGAGTTGCAAACGTAGGCGAATAAAACGGTAAAATTCGTGATACGGAAAAATTCGCGAATCATTCGCGAACTTACTAACTAGGGGCGGCGGAAGCAAAGCTAAGAGCAAACCCTAAAGAGTTTGCCTTAAGGATAACTTTCCTCGTGATACCATGACATAGGCGATGAAGATAGAAAAATATTGTAATATTTGTTGATGGTGGATTTTCGTTCAAGGTTAAATTTGTAAAAAAAACCAGAAAAATCATGCGCTGACATCTTGTAAAAGATAAAGCCATTTATAAGTGTTGGATATTCCCTCACTTAATTCACCAAGAATGGATCATGTAGCAACAATCCCTTCTTGTGAATTTCATACCAGCCTTGTATTTCCTGTACTCATTATCAGTGTGGCATGACGGCGGAGTGTTACTCTTATAGAGTAACATGAACCTCCAAGCACTATAATGAATCATTATCAGTGTGGCATGAGACCGAGTGTTACTCATATATAGAGTAACACGAACCTCCAAGCACTATAATGAAACCATGTACGAAATACCCGTACAGGCTGATGCTCGGTGTGTTATATTAGCCCGAGCCCCTCTCGGTGTGTTATATTAGCCCGATTGAGCCCCTCTCGGTGTGTTATATTAGCCCGATTGAGCATCCGGACTTGACTGTATCAGTCTCCGGATATGATCTGATGCAGTCATCCAACTCCATAAGCATGATTGGGTGACCACAGATCAATTCCATCACCCTAAGCATGGTATGGAATACCCACGGCCTTAGCTTGCCAGATATGATCTGATCGCAGTCATCCAACTCCACAAGCATGATTGGATGACCACAGATCAATTCCATCACCCCCAAGCCGGGTATGGAATACACACGGCCGACCCCGCATGGTCGACCATTGGCCTTTGCTTGCCAAGAAACCGTCCATACCAAGCATTATGGGCGGAAAACCCTAAATTAGGGTTTGCGGCATATTACATGTGCCGTAAAACGGTCTCAACCATCCATCTTCGCCGGACGAATTGGGTGGCTTAGATCACGTTTCATGAGACGGTAAGACATAGGCGTGAACATCAGCCTACCGTCTACACACCAAACCAACCGGCCAAGACCGACCAAGCTAGGTCGTCTTGGAAAACCCGCCGGAAAAGCGTATGGCGCGCGGCTTCTTGCGGTATCAAACTCTTATCGCAAAATCAATCTCGACCACTCCTCTTTGACGGTCAAATCGAGTGGCCCAGATCGCGCTTTCATGAGGGAACGGAATACAGGCACCTACACCATCATGCCGTCAACACGCATGTATGGTCGGTCCTCTCCAAAATCTTTCCCATGCTTGGTTTTGACCAAGCTGAAGAGTGATGCTTGCGCACCTCTTCAAAAAACCTAATATTCATTAACGGTCGCAGATGAGTGTGTCAAGGCTCATCTCATCCGTCCAACTTCACCAGCTTGGTTACACAACCCTGGTCAGGAGTCAATTGGTCAGTAAGGTGTCATTACCCATTGCCTTACCACACCACAATGCAGTACCTGCATGAAATACACATGATACTTCACAAGTATCGACTTTCTGAATAACGCAGTTATTCAATTCAGCATTACATGCTATCTTTCGTGGATCCACGATCCACATTCCGTACATCAATCATGTCACAAATCGGGGATACATACTCGGGTATTGGTCCAGCGGTTTACAGCGTGCAGCGTGCAACGCGCCATCACAAGAACGTGTTAGGAAGTCATGGACGGTTAGAGATGAACTGGAGAAGTGGGCAAGACTGGTCGTGTGTTACCGACACACAACTCCACTACTCCATCATTCCACTACCTCCACTTCCCACGAGAAACGTGAATAAGGCTCAATGACTTGTATAAATAGGTTCTCCGCCCTATTTCCAACGGCAACAAGAGGAGGACAGAACAACACAAGTTCAGTCGACAGAAACCAAGTGTTAATACAAAAACCGTATTCAAACACCCAGAGCCTGCTTGCATCAACCGTAAGCTTGCTCATCTTTCTGTTACAAGTCATAAGCAAGCCAACACCTTCACGATCTCAACACCTTCTTCGCTTCCCTCCCTAAGATCAACCCCATCTCCTTCACTTTGTGACCAAACAAGTCCTGGAACGGCCATTTCTTGGTTTAGGTCGGACTTGCACAGATTGATCTCTCGAATCTACAAGCACTCACCGCGCAGTGCATTTGTTGAAGGTTTAGATTCATTCCTCATCCACACCCCAAATTACCAAATTCTGCAGGAGTAGTTTTCACCCATCAACAATATTAAACATGAACAGAGTACAAAAAGAGTTATTCAATATATAGGAACAACAAAACTAGGCCAGAAGTAAATAAACTAACCCTTATGCAGTACATAACTGTGAGTTTAAACCCGTTTTTTTGGAGCATAAGTATAACTAGCTTATAATAGGGGCTAAACATAAAATTTATTTTTCTTCTTAGGTACTCAATACTTTGATAATTACGAAAAGTACGAGTTCTATAAACTAGAAGATCAAACCAACAAAAAAAAGACGGAAGCGTAGGCAACAGGGCGCGAGAATGAGCCCTAATTCCTCTCTTATCAACGCTTAACCAACCCCCACGATTTTCAACTTAAAAAGGACACGGACTCTCTGAAAAGATATTCAAAACCCTAATTTCTGTAAGTTTCTCTAACTCTTTCTCTTAGTTTGTGTTTGCAATCTAATTAGATTAATTTTTACTTTGATCGATCTATTTTTTCTGAGTGTGCTGTTCGTTTTGTAAATCCTTGAAATTTTCCCCAAACCATGTATCCTTGATTAGAACGATGAATTTGGAACTCATTATCTTGGATAATTTTGTTGCCCTAATTGTTAATCATATTATCTAGGTTTTTTTTAAAGTGTATTGTCATGTGTGCTCTTGGGAATGTGGGAGTGTGATTTTGTTATTTGGAATTTGTTCCCATTGATCTGAAATTGACTTGCACATCTAGCATATATATATATGTATTGAAAATTATCTCTCGTTTTAGACATGGTGATAGTTTATAAAGAAGGTAAGTGTAGATTTTGAGATTTCTAAGATGTTGGCTGCAAATGTAGAACTAGACATTTCAAAGAGGGTAGCTGCAAATGCGTAACGAATTTAGATCTGTCATATAGATTCCGTTAGTTCGAAGAGTTATGTGGAGAAGGAATAAGGAACATTAATTTCTAAAGACAGTTGTGGGTTGTGTTATGGTAGCCCTCTTAAGGAGGGATTTGTTATGATGGATGTTATCATCATAACTGATAGCTAAGGTGTAGTTGTGTAGATTTGGTTAAGTTATAACACTATGCAGTTGGCATTTCGACACTCAGGGTAGACAGTGAGCATTGATAATGTACTCTCAGTCGTATGAAATTGGAGCTACAGATATGCAATATTCTTTTGATTAAACTGAATTAAAAATATCAATCTATATGTAGTACGAATTGCAGAATGGATATTTTACATGATTGACAGACGGATATAGTTGTTGATAGATGAATTGGCGATTTGGATGAACATCAGGTAAAGTGTTTAAACACCCAAAAACTTCAATTATCTTAGGTGGATATGTATGGAGAAGACTCCCTTATTCCCGTATATGTAGTTTGGAAGGAACCCTTAAAGACATAACTCTTGCGGCTGTATCTCTGTGTCCTTGCTCCTTAGCGTGCATCATATGAGCAAGACGACCAAAATTGAAATCAAAGTTAACTTAGGAGTAACCACAGTAGATTAACTAAAAGAGACCCGAAGATTGTTTTGCCACATTTACAGTAGGCTACAGGTAACACTGGGGAGATGCCGTGGATGCAGCCCAAACAGGCCTAGGAAAATGATGCTTTAGCATAGAAGTACATTGGAACAATAGTTAGGGCTGTCAATGGATAAAAATCCATCGGATATTGGCAATACTGATAAGGTTAAGGTTAAGGGTTATCGGATATCCGGTATCCGATAATATCCGTCGGAAATCAAAAATTCCATATCGATAAGGTTAAGGATAAGCTATCGGATATCGGATATTATTCCGATAATTTCCGTTATCTACTCATGATACAAAAAACTTCCAATAATTTCCGTTAATATTCAATAATTTCCGATAATTTCCGTTAATATTCGATAATTTCCGATATTTACTTAGGAGAGACGTAATCAAATGGCTAAAGAGTAAACCTAAAGGGTATTAGGTATCGAAAATTTCCGAAAATTTTATGATATAGTTATACACTAACGGTATCGGATATTAACCTAACGGAAACTCCCTTAACCGGTACCGCTATGTTAATAAACGGATATCCGTTACGTTAAGGTTATCGGATATCGGATAATCGTTATGTCGGATATTAACCTAACGGAATCCGGATATTCGGAAACGGATACCGGATATCGAATATCCATTGACAGCCCTAAGTCAATAGTGGTTAAGTAGGTTGTTGTGGTAACGCTTATGCAACTCTTACACCACTTTGTATATGTATATTGTAGTCTTCCAGAAATGTGATTGTGTTTAGTAGTAACTAGTGTTACCATTTTGATTTGTATATTCTATTCACACTGTCTTTTGAAGTGGTTTATAAGGATCCAGTCACCTTCGCCGGAGACAACCTATGTAGTTCCAAAACTACATAAATATTTGATCTGTATGGTTGAAGCATATGGTAAAGATGATGCTTTTCCTTAAAGTTGGGTTGTGGTCAAACATTAATGTGATTTGTGATATATTAAAGGGTTTATAATATACTTTTTTTTACATGGTTTGTTTTTTTATTTTGAATTTTATCATGCATAAACAGAACTCTTTAACATTGAATGACAACTATCTGAAACTATTGGATGGATTTAGATCCCTTAAGATACAGTTTCCCTTTTACTAAGGAATTATTCTTGTGATGGTTCTACATTATTCCACAACTTCCAACAGACCAGGTCATATACCTGTCTACATTAAAGTCTATGAGTTGGGAGAATTTATTTATCTGAAAGAGTTGATAATAGATCATGACCTAATAAAATGGAACTATCGTCTATCGTATGGCTTTCGTGTTTCCCATCACAGTAAGTCAGGGATAAGGCCTACTGATAGGGTAAATATGAAAAAGATGGTAGAAAGTGACTGCCTATATATACTGTATAGACTTATTGAAAAATATTATTTTGTAACACTACGAGGCTGTTGAAAAATATTATTTTGTATAGTAACACTCTCAGCTCCCAGGTGATATTTTCTCTTTATTCATGTTATTTCGCTACTACATTATCTATTGCACTTCTATTATTAAAATTCCTTCCAACTGTTTTTTAGGTTGTTCCAAGTGTTTCTGGGAATCTAGAAAATGGGTGAATCATTTACCATCCAAATTAGCTCCAACCTGGTCAGTCAGCTAACCAACACTGGAGACAAATCAAAGACGAAAACAAGGAAGCCGAAGCCAAAGACTCCAACCAAGGTCCCTAAGAAGCAAACAGTTGACAGTTTTGAACCACACAAGGGTTCTTCTGCTGATGCAGGATGGCCGCTCGCGGCTCCTATTCCTCCTCCTCCAGCTCTGTACTTGCCGATAACACCACAAGAAATCCCTCCACAGGTTTCAAACCAAGAGTTGGATGCTATTCGATCCACCCTAAAAGAGAGCGAGAAAGTTGTAGAGAGGTTGCACAAACAGGAGGAAAATATGTTGCAGGAAGTGACAAAAAAAGCCAAAGACCTTCATGACAAAGAGTTCAAGCTTCCCTATCAGAATCCCTTTCTCTGTTTGATTGAGAAGGAAGCTTGTTTGGAGTGTTATAAGGAAAATCCGAAGAATCCTCTGATCTGTGGTGAAGTAGTTACAAAATTTAAAAACTGTGTCCGAATTAGTGTGCAGCAGGTAAGCTCAGCACAATAGTCAACACAACAAGTAGGGTGTTATTTTGGATAAATACAAACTTGACTGCAAAAAATTTGAACAAATATTTGCTTCTTGTCTCACATGGCGCTACTGGTACTGAGTAAATACCTCTTGAAAATTTTGTCGAGCAAATAAGTCGGAACATACTGTATTCATCATCTTCCTTTGATTCATGTGATGTTTCGTTATGTTTAGTTGTGAGTGTTAATTGTCAAATGTTAATTGTCTCAAAACATAATTGTCTTTCTACATTCTGACATGAGCAATTTAACTGGTAAACTTTTAGATTATTATCTTATACCTGATCTCCTTTTAACTTACACAGCTTGCATGAGAAGAAGATAGTGAAACTCCCATGTTCAGCTAGAATTGAAAAAAGCTGGTAGTACACCAATGCCTGTAGCAGCCTTGTTTCTACGACAAATAAAAGAACTATTAAAACAGGCAAGGCCATGTTGGGGGGGGAATACCATGTGTTCTTGAATTCTCAGTAGAAAAACAAGTCTTCGTTGCGAAGGATCCAATCAACAGTGGATGGAGAGGCCACGAACCGAATTCTAGCCATCCTTCAAGTAATTTTTGGTTGTGCTGATAGCCCATGTAGGAATTAGAGTTGGGCATCCGATCCATTGCTAATTGGCGGTATGTTTTGCAATCTTAATCTCATATATACGGTATCTTTGAAATCTCCTCGTCCAATGTGGGATTATCTTTAGCAATTCACACTAATTAGAGCAAGGGGTTGAGAATCTCTTTCAAAATGAAAGATTTGATCAAATTTGGTCCTACTATGGGTAGAGGGAAAACTCCATTTCACCCCAAACTCAATCACCTTCTCTTTCGGATGAAGGAGTGAGTGAAAGTCTCCACTGGCAAACAGTTTGCCTTATGAAACTAAAATGAAAAAAAAGGCAAACAGTTTGCCTTATGAAAATAAAATGGAAAAAAACGGCAAACAATTTGCCTTGTATAACTAAAATGAGAAAAATACGACAAACAATTTGCCATATGAAACTAAAATGAGAAAATAGAGGCAAACAGTTTGCCTTATAAAACTAAAATGAAAAACAAAAGGCAAACAGTGCCTTATGAAACTAAAATGATAGAAAAAAGGCAAACAGTTTGCCGTGTAGTCTATTATCACTTTATCCCAGGATGAATTTTACACTCTTTTAGTGTCTTTCATTTTGAAAGGGATACTGTTTTAGAGTCTATCCCATAGTCTTTGCTCTTAACTGTATGATTACAAATTAAGAAGCGAGATTAGAATATCTGTATACGCCGTCACAGTAAGTCCCACCTAAACGTCCAATAGTCCCACCTAAACGTCCAATTCTTGAAGGGGAATTTGCAATCTGGATGGAAGACTCTGGGCCATGAGAAGATTAATTCTTTAATGTTTATAACTTTCTAAATCCAAGGAATCAAGAACAAGACACCATCAGATGGCGTCATCATCACTCGGGTAAATTTTTAGCCAAAAATGTTTATAACTTTCTAGCCAATCAGGATCAAGACATTAATAATTGCCGAGATTTCCCATGGAATAAGATTTGGAAAATACAGGCTATTCCTAGAATCAGACTTTTCATCTGGAAACTGTCTCAAAAAGTTCTACCAACATCTACTAGACTAGGAGCACATAACAAGGACATTGACCCGATTTGCAGGTTATGCAATAATCTAGCGCAGGAAACAAAATCCCATCTTTTCTGTGAGTGTCCGTTTGCCAGAGCAGTCTGGTTTGGACTATCCCTAAATAATATCCTCTCCGATTTCAATCCCAACTCATTTATTTCCTGGGTTAAATGGTGGATATCGGATGCTAATCTGAACCAATTTCAAGTAAAAATTTCTACCATCCTTTAGTTCCTCTGGAAATACAGATGCTCGGTAGTTTTCGAGAAAATTAACCCAGATCCGATCAACCTAATAGGGAAAATCAATAATTTCCTTCAAACTTCCCCGGCAAATAGCATCCAAAGTAAAGCAAATACTCAACATAAAATTTCTACCAACATCTCTTGGTCCAACCTAATTTCGGATTGGATAATCTTCATTGATGCTTCTTTCAAGAAAGAGGACTTGTCGATGGGATATGCTTTCATTCTATATTCAGTTGACGAGAAAACCTTCATGCACCTATCAGCGGGATCGGAGTGGGCGACATCAACGTTCCATGCAGAAGCAAAATCATTATTAAAGGCGATCACGTGGTTAAAGGAAAACATATTATCCACCGTCTTCATAGTTACTGACTGTAAAGCTTTGTCGGACAACTTAAATAATGTAAGCACAGACGTTTCGTGGCCAGCAGAGAATACCTTGCAAGAGATTAGGAAAATATTGGGCGACCTTCCCCAAGCAAAAGTGAAATGTATCAAAAGGAAGAATAACTCAGCAGCGGACTATATTGCGAAAGAGGCAAGGATTAAAAGCTTCAACACATGTCAGATAACATGCATCAAAAAGTTCTTTCAACTAGCATATTTCGATAAAAATGATATTGTAAATCTCATGTACTATAATTGCTAGATTATATTTTCCATCAAAAAAAAAATGTTGATATGTACATTATGTTGGAAAATGGGTTCAAATAGAGGATGAAAAACACAGGAAGTTACTAAATTGTTGTACTCAAAAGCTTTCAAGGCTCATACGATTTCTTTTAGACAATTATTTCTGACCTCGATAAATTGAGTTCGCACTTGTTTTACAGTTGTATGTGAAATAATGCCTTGGGATTACAATGAAAAGCCCTTTGGATGGTCATATGAAATTGAATTCAAGGTTTGTACCCCTTGATTCAATCAAGAACACATGTAAAACACAATTTCTATGATGCTTTGTTTAAGAGAGAAACGAGAAAAGAATTTTCGATGATGTTAACGAGTTATGGGAGAAGCCATTTATAGGGGTTTCGCATCTTTTCACCAAACAGGTTTCGGCAAAACGATGGGTCTCTTCATTCATTATACCGACATCAATGGTGTTTTTGGTTTTGAATATTCGATCGTTTGTAACGCAGTTGTTCTATTGAAAATATTCCAACACATTATAGCCTCTTCCGACATTCCCCGGATTCCAAATGATTGACAAAAAAAAAGATACTGTAGTTCTGAATTATTTTACTCATACCAATGAGTTATCACTCCCCCATTGAAGAATCACGTCCGGTATTGAATATGGCTTTACCCATGTCCAAGTTGCCCAACCCATGTGCAGGAAAAGAGAATTTTATCCCCCACAGTACGGGGGATGAAAATGTGATTAGCACATTCACTTTCTGCTTTACAGATGGGGAAATGAACTCGTGGTATTGTTCAACTGAATTTTTCTACCGCTTTTTTCAACCCAAAGATTGACATGTTTTCTAGCAAAAAATATTTTAAAATGAAAAATACACATAATTGGAATACAATGGATTTTTTTTTGATTTGTTGGTTGCATAGAGGCACCGAGGGAGCCAGGCAGGCGCGGAGCTAGCCCACGAGAATTAGCATGTAATTTGGATACCGTGCTTTTGTTCCTCTAAAAGCAGAATTCAGAAGCAAAATATTTTTACTTCATAAAAAAATTGAGTCTTTCTTTTATCTTTAAAAATTATTTTGAAAT